>JAAONU010000017.1:6277098-6660573 GCA_012932295.1 Cyclina sinensis
TAATGTTTAAAGTTGTTAAGCTGTCTAAGAAACAAAATTTACAGGTTGTTGAAGACAGGTGACTGCTTATTGCAGTTTTGTTTCTTTTAAAAGTTTAACTTTGTTTTCTTTCTAAATGAAAACAAAGAGATTAGCAGTATGTGAAAACTATTCTTAAAGACCAAAATGGAAAATTAAGAAACCAAATGTGTCCTTATAAAATGAAGTTTTTATTTACTTTCTTAAACAGTTATTTAAAATGTTTAGGAAAAATGGCAGTTTATGTAGGTGATTGCCAAGGTCAGCGTCAATAACTGAAAGTTTATTTGATACAATAGAACAGTAACATTGTTTGGGGGTCTGGTGTGCACCTGAGTAAAAATTACCAGAACCCAGTTTAAAGATACACTAAGTTAATTTGATTGATAAAGCACAGAAAATAACAAGCACAGAAAATAACAACATAAATTAGTTAGAATCTGATATTGTTCTCTTGTAGAGTTAGTAGGGTTTTTAGTGGTTCAAATTTCATAAAATCAGATGGTCTGTCACAATATGGCTTAAGTATATTTGATTACCTGAGATGTTGAAAACTGACAAAACGTGTCAATAATATTTAGTCAGGTCCTTGTTGCCATTTTGATAACATGTATTTTGTATATATTTCAGGCAAGAGGGTTACATTTCCGGCACACAGATAACTTGAACCAGTGGTTCCGAGCCATGGAAGAGGTTGGACTGCCTCGGGTATGTTCACATGGTCAACTTCAAATAATTGTAAAAACAAACAAACAAACAAAAAAAACCCCAGATATTCCTAAATTCTTAGAGTTTGTAATTTTTTTTTATAGCAGTTGTCAGCAGACAATCGGCTTAGTATAAACAGTGGAAAAAAATGTATACCACTATTGCAAAATTTTGGGGAACAACAGTAGTTTGCATGGCACTTTCAGTGCTTTGATGTATTTTATAGGTCTGTGTTTAAGTGAGTTTGTGTAGCTTTGAAAAAATATTACCAATTGTTTCATTTTCCTTTTTAGATATTTTATCCAGAGACAACTGATATTTATGATAGGAAGAACATGCCCAGAACTATTTATTGTCTGCATGCACTGAGGTAAGATGTGAAGCGGCTGATTCGGAACTATTTTTTTGGCTTCCAAAATGAACTGCTTTTTATTTGATTTATTCTTTAACGAATTTTAACGAAGGAAATTACCTAAACATATATACAAAAAACTAAAAAACCTGGCATAAAGAAGTACAGAAATAAGCACTCTTGATTAGGAAATTCAGAGTAATTTCCCTTGGTTAATGTTGGAAAAGAGTTGCTTTAATGTTCAAAAAGAGTTGCTTTCTTTAGAATGGTTATACCTTTGGCAGGAATTTGACTATTGATATTAGGTTCTTTTTGTAGTAGTGTAAGTTTTAAATAGATAACTGCAGATTTTTCAGACATTTGAAACAATTTTCCTGAATTTTATTTTCAGCTTATATCTGTTTAAACTTGGTATGGCTCCACAGATAGAAGATTTGTATGGAAAAGTCAACTTCACAGGTCAGTATTTTTATGAGGTTTGAGCCTTGCCAGCTTGGGATCACTTTGGTTGATGGTTAGACTCCTAATCTAAGAGGTTTTGGATTTGAACTGGGTCCCTGACTTTGATGTTAAGGGTTTGAATCAGGCCCATAAAGGTTTGAACTGGGCTTTTTAACTGGAGGTTGAAGGTTTGAATACTTTCAGTAGCATTATCTTTACATTTGTTTTTGTAGCATGTGTACTAGTAAGCACAGGAGGAAGGAATTATTGAAAGCAGTACATTATAAGAGATTTTTTTTTTCATGCAAAAGATACATATTTTCAAAGCTTATTAAGTAAAGTCATGTTCGTTTCTCTTTTATGAAGTATATATATGTAAATTTCCCTTTTATGTCAGCTGTATCTATGTATTAGTTTAAATGAACTGATACATAATTCAGACATAACTTGAACTTTTCCTGATAATTATGCTAAAAATACACCGGCAATTTCACAGTGCATGCAAAGTAGTCATAAACTTTTAATGACCACTTAATTGTTTAATTCAACACATTTCTAGGGCATGAAGAAAAAAGGCAAGAAAAATAAGTGCAGCTTTTATATTTGAGAAACAGCTTGTCCAACTGCTAGTATCATAATGTTTCCTTAAATGAACACAGTTTTTTTATGCAAATGAAAAACTAACTTAAATTCCACAACAATTCTATGCTCTTGAATGTAAATATATTATTGATCAGTATTCAACTATTTTCAACAAAAGCCACATGTTTCTTTAGGAAGGTGGTCTTTTTATAGAGGTTTGCCTGTAGTAGGGTATATTGTATATTTTAAAAATCCTGTTAACAAAAAGGCACTTTGCTCTTTAGGATACTGGACTTTTTCCAAAGGAATGTCTGTTGCAGCAGTATACTTAATATTCCTAGCACACACAGGCAGTGCAAATACCATTTATATTATTAGATAATAAAGTAAACTTGGATAAGAGGTTTACTGGTATGAAAAAAGTCATTTCAGTATATAATTAGATCGTCACCCTCTTGTTTGTTCTGAGATTCTTATCAGCGAATGGCAAACTCCCTTTATTATGATAGGATCACATTTAGAATTCATTGAGATATAAACATACAGGAAGATTTACATTGGTGGTGTTATTCTTCCTGGTTTATAGTAAAGTTTAACTGGCTTAGTTCAACCCTGAACCTGCTGAATTTCTGTAATGGATTTGCCGAGCTTTGAATTTCGAACAGTCCATTCAAAGTTTAAGGGATTTTAAATCAAAATAAAAAAATGGAGCTACCAACAGTATAGAGCCTGGTCAGACTGCACGGATGTGCAGGCTGGCCTGGCTCTACACTGGTGGCAAAGGCTAATCACTTTCGATTCCAGCAGGTTAAGGGTTAAACTTATTTATTTGACCTTTATTGGGATTTGGAGCAACAAGTTCTGACAACTTACATTAAACCATGGCAAAAGACTGCATGCTAGGTTCAAACCATTCCTTTTTCCCAAAATGTGAAATGCAGAATGCAACTGGAGACACAAACCCCCAGTGGGATTCTAACCAGCAACTTCCAGACCAGAAGTCTAGCACACTGCTCCTTTACTACTAAAATATATAAATGTTAAAATAATTGGAAGATATTTCTGCCAGAACTGCTGTAAATTACAAACTGTTTCATGAGGATGTATCAGATATTTTTTATGCTCACCAAAAGGCGAGCATATAGTTGCCACTTTTCTGTCCGTTTGTTCGTCTGTCTGTCCGTCATAATTTTGTCTGGAGCATAAGACAAAAACTATGAGAGATATCAAGACCAAACTTTATAAGTAGATAGATCTCATTGATGAGCAGAGCAGTGCTCAAGAACCATAACTCTTGCTTTATTAATTTTTGAGTTATTGCCCTTCGAGTTTCTCATACTTATTTTTTGTCCGGTGCATATCTCACAAAGTATAAGAGATATTAACATGAAACTTTATTGGTAGATAGATCTCTTTGAGGAGAAGGTTTGCATGCAAGAACCGTAACTCTGTTTTGCATATCTTAGGAGTTATTGCCCTTTGTTATTTTTCATACTTCAAAATTCATATACAACAATAGCCCTTTTGGAATTGGCATTAATTCGGGGAGCTTCCATCGGTTCTACTGATTTCTTGTTGAATATGTTTTCCCAATAAGCATGCTGTGGTTATAATTTGATGAACATGTTTCCCATATTTTATGATTTTATGGTGAAGTTGTTTGTTTTTAGCTCACCTGTCACGTAGTGACAGAGTGAGCTTTTCTGATCACCTTTTGTCCGTCCGTCCGTCCACAATTAGTTCGTTAACACTCTAGTGGTCACATTTTTGCCTCAATTGTCATGAAACTTGGTCAGGATGTTTGTCTCATTGATATCTCGGACGAGTTCGAACATGGGTTATCAGGGTTGGAAAAGTAGGTCACAGAGCCAAAATATAGAAAAACCTTGTTAACACTCTAGAGGCTACTTTTTCAGTCAAAATATCCTGGAAATTTGTCAGAAAGGTTCTATTGATGATTTCTAGCTCAAGTTCAAATATGGGTCATCTGGGTTTAAAAACTAGCTCACGGAGCCCAAAAATAGAAAAATCTTGTTAACACTCTAGAGGTTACATTTTCAGCCCAAATAATCTGGAAATTTGTCAGAAAGGTTGCTTTGACGATTTCTAGGTCAAGTTCAAATATAGGTCATCTGGGGTCAAAAACTAGGTTACAGAGCCCAAATATTGAAAAACCTTGTAAACACTCTAGAGGTGACATTTTTAGACCAATTAATCTGGAAATTTGTCAGGAAGGTTGCTTCTATGATTTCTAGCTCAAGTTCAAATATGTGTCATCTGGGTTAAAAAACTAGGTCACAGAGCCCAAAAATAGAAAAATCTTGTTAACACTCTAGAGGTTACATTTTCAGCCCAAATAATCTGGAAATTTGTCAGAAAGGTTGCTTTGATGATTTCTAGGTCAAGTTCAAATATGGGTCATCTGGGGTCAAAAACTAGGTTACAGAGCCCAAATATTGAAAAACCTTGTTAACACTCTAGAGGTAACATTTTTAGACCAATTAATCTGGAAATTTGTCAGGAAGGTTGCTTCTGTGATTTCTAGCTCAAGTTCAAATATGGGTCATCTGCGTTCAAAAACTAGGTCACAGAGCCCAAAAATAGAAACATCTTGTTAACACTCTAGAGGTTACATTTTCAGCCCAAATAATCTGGAAATTTGTCAAAAGGTTGCTTTGACGATTTCTAGGTCAAGTTCAAATATGGGTCATCTGGGGTCAAAAACTAGGTTACAGAGCCCAAATATTGAAAAACCTTGTTAACACTCTAGAGGTAACATTTTTAGACCAATTAATCTGGAAATTTGTCAGGAAGGTTGCTTCTGTGATTTCTAGCTCAAGTTCAAATATGTGTCATCTGGGTTCAAAAACTAGGTCACAGAGCCCAAAAAATAGAAACATCTTGTTAACACTGTTGAGGTTACATTTCCAGCCCAAATAATCTGGAAATGTGTTAGAGAGGTTGCCTTGAGGATTTCTAGATCAAGTTCGAATATGGGTCATCTGGGGTCACAAATTACGTCACAGAGTCCAGATATGGAAAAAACCTTGTTAACATTCTCAAGGCTACAATTTCAGTCCAAATAACCTGGAAATTTGTCAGAAAGGTTCTGTCGATGAGTTCTAGCTCAATTTTGAATATAGGTTTTCTGGGTTCAAAAACTAGGTCACAGAGCCTGAAAGTAGATAAACCTTGTTAATGCTCTAGAGGTGACATTTGTAGTCCAAAATTAATGTCCTTGAAATTTGTCAGAAAGGTTGTTTCAATGATTTCTAGCTCATATTTGGATATGGGTCATCTGGGATCAAAAACTAGGTCACATGGCCCAAAGATAGAAAAATCTTGTTAACATTCTAGAGGTTACATTTTCAGCCCAAATAATCTGAAAAATTGTCAGAAAGGTTGCTTTGATAATTTCTAGCTCAAATTGAAGTATGGGTCATCTTGGGTCAAAAACTAGGTCACAGAGCCCAAATATGGAAAAACCTTGTTAACACTCTAGAGGTAACATTATAATTCCAAACAACCTGGAAATTTGTCAGAAAGCTTAATTCTATGGTTTCTAGCTCAAGTTCGAATATGGGACATCTAGGTTAAAAAGCTAGGTTATAGAACCCAAATATGGAAAAACCTTGTTAACACTCTAGAGGTAACATTTTCAGTACAAATAACCTTGAAACTTGTCAAAGAGATTGTTTCAATAATTTCTAGGTCAAGTTTGAATATGGGTCTTCTGGGGTTAATTAACCAGGTCCATAGCAACTTTGTTAAAGGCAGTCATTCTCAGGTGAGCGATACAGGGCCATCATGGCCCTCTTGTTTATAAATGGTAGAGCAATGATGGTTTTGTATCAGTTAAGGAAAAAAATGGGTTCACAAATAAAAAAGTTTATTTTATTGCAGAGGAAGAAATCAGTGCAATGAGACAAGAACTAGACAAGTATGGAATCCAGATGCCAACTTTCAGCAAGATCGGAGGAATCTTAGCCAATGAGGTAACTTGGTTCAACTTCATACCCATAATTCTGTGAAAGAAACCAGTGTGAAATAACATTTGACAGTGGACATTGTAGTTAATCTGACAATTGTAGTTAATGGCAAGACAGCCCAATCTGAACATTTTATATAACGTTTGAATGCCATAAAAGTGTAGTTCTTGTGAACTACCAGAAATAGATATAGCCCCATAAGAATGAAACAACAGCCAGGTTCAAAATATTGTTTTCATGCAAGTGAAAGTAACAGTGAGGAATTTATGTATTTTTTTTTATGTATTTATTTCTCATTAGGAAATAATATCTGACCTTTTCTTGAGAAGTTAATGACTGAATGAAGTGGGGATAATTCTCTTCCTGTTAGAAAAGTCAGTCTGATGCTCAGATTATTACAGGAAGGAAATTTCTTATGATGAATCATTTTTCAGTCATCTTACACATTATAAAAAATAAACTCAAGTTTTAAAAATATTTTGCATAAATGACAATTATCAAAATGTGTCTACATTAAAATTGAAAGACCTAGAAAAATTTAATGTTTCTTATTATACCCCCGCACAACGAAGTTGTGGGGGGGTATACTGGAATCTGCATGTCCATCCGGCTGTCCGTTGGTTTTTCCTTGTCCGCCCCATAACTTAAGAATCCTTTGACCCACAGTCTTCTTATTTGGTCTGGAGATTGGACATGGCCAGTAGATGACCCCTATTAATTTGAGGTCACTGGGTCAAAGGTCAAGATCACAGGAACCCTGACTGAAAAAAGCTTGTCCGCCCAATAACTTAAGAATCCTTTGACCCACAGTCTTCATATTTGGTGTGGATGTTGGTCATGACCAGTAGATGACCCGTATTTATTTTGAGGTCACTGGGTCAAAGGTCATGGTCATGAGCTTTGACTAAAATAAGCTTGTCCGCCCAGTCTTTTAAGAATCCTTTGACCATCAGTCTTCATATTTGGTATGGAGGTTGGTCATGACTAGAACATGACCCCTACTGATTTTGAGGTCACTGAGTCAAAGGTCAAGGTCACAGGGGTGTTAACTACAAAAACTTGTCTGCCCAATATCTTAAGATTTCTTTGACCCACAGTCTTCATATTTGGTCTGGAGGTTGGTCATGACCAGTTAATGACACATATTTATTATGAGGTCACTGGGTCAAAGATCAAGGTCACAGGAGCTTTGACAAAAAAAGCTTGTCGGCCCAATAACTAAGATTCCTTTGACCCACAGTCTTAATATTTGGTGTGGAGGTTGGTCATGACCAGTAGATGACCCTTATTTATTTTGAGATAACTAGGTCAAAGGTCTTGGTCACAGAAGCTTTGACTTAAAAAAGGCTTGTCCGCCCAAAAATTGAAGAATCTGAAATTGAAAATTTGTTATACCCCCTGCACAATGAAGTTGTAAGGGGGGTAAACTGGAATCAGCTTGTCTGTCTGTCCATCTGTTTATCCGTCTCTCAGATTTTCCTTGTCCGCCCAATAATTTCTGTCCAATAATTGAAGAATCTTTCGACTCTCAGTCTTCATATTTGGTATGGAGGTTGGTCATGACTAGTACACGACCCCTAGTGATTTTGAGGTCACTAGGTCAAAGGTCATGGTTACAGTGACTTTCACTCAAAAACTTGACCTCCCAGTTACGTGGCATAAATGAGTAGAAATGACTTATCCATTAAAAAAACATGTATTAAAAAGAAAATTTGTTATACCCCCGCACAACGAAGTTGTTATGGGGGTATACTGGAATCAACTTGTCCATCTGTCCGTCAGATTTTCCTTGTCCACCCAATAACTTAACAATCCTTTGGCCCACAGGGGGGTTCAAGTCATGCAATGGCAGTTTCAGTTTTGAGGTAGTAGGTCAAAGGTAATGGTTACTTTGATCTTTGCCACTTAGAAACATGTAGAATACATAACTAAGTAATGTACTGGCTTACTACCCTCAGATTTGGCAGGGAGGTTGTCCATGACCTCTAAATGACCCCTGTTGATTCTGACAAAGCGCTATGCGGGGGTATTCACACCATGACAGTGGCAGTTCTAGTTAAAATTGCTGAATAAATGCTTTAGTAAAAAAAAATCTTGTTAAACATTTATCACATACAATATCTTGTTAGAGATACAAGATGTTACATGTTTGATTGTGTATGACAGTTTCATTGTGTTTATTGATTATCCATCCATTTCATGTTTATTTCTATGCTGCATTGACAGGTGGATCAAAATAACGATAATTTTGCGATGAAAATAATGTTGCACAACAAATTAAATGCATTTGCCCACATTTTGTAATTTTTAATGGAAGGTATTGACTTTCATACAGTTGAATCTTGTTACTAAGTAACCATTCACAGTGATCTCCAAAACCCCCATTCAGGTGTATTGCACACCGAGAATGGCCTTTGTCACCCGCAGTTTTAAAAAGTAGTTTTATGTATCTCTGTTATGTTTATCGCTGAAATTCCAGAACACATCATTTTTCACCCAGTTTTAATATCAGTGGGAATATATACCATTCGTAACAAAACTGTTCATTAGGATAATTGATAATATTCACGATCTTAGCAGCTGACAGTTTTTCATTAAAATATATGCCTGTTTAAAAATCAAATATTAAGGTGCTTTTAAATTACAACTCTCTCAGTTATAAATTTGCAAATGTTGTTAAATGCAAAAATATCAGCAATATTCAGCAAATGGTCACTATTTAAAAACATATTCTTAAAAACGAGACATGAACCAGTGTGGCTGCCTCCATTTCACTTTGTACCATATGTTACTGTAAGAGGTGAAATGCTCAGAAGAATATTCTTGTACATGGTTTTGATAAATAAAGGGGCATAACTTAGTATAAAAAAAATCATCCAGACCCTTCATGACATTTACATGAACATTTCGGCATGATAACTGTAACTGAAATTTTGCTTGCAGTATTGATGATAAAAAGCAGGACGTCCTTCAGACATTCAAGATTAACTCTCAATGTTGGTATTTAACAGAGGTCTTACACAATTTCCTTTTTATTTGATTTCTGTAAATATTTACCCAATATTTTTTTTCCAGTTAAGCCAAGATGACGCAGCATGTAAGTAAATGTTTATTTCATGTCTGAATGGTTAATGTTGTTTGCTGTTCACAAGTACTTTTGGAATCTGTGAAAATTAGTCTCTGTGTATAGTTATCTGTTACGTGTACAATTTACTTGCATACTACTGCATAGATAAATGCTTTTGATGGAAACCACTGTCTAAATATTGATCAAGTTTCTTAGTGACACTGAAGGAATTGCACTTTATAATGGTCAGACAAAGGAATGGTTGAACAAAAGGCAAGGGAATTTTATGAGATGTAGGCACCTTAGTAGAAACAGGGTTCTAAGTAGGTCAAGGTCACTCCTTGACACACAAATGTTACAGAATACTGCTCATGTGAAATGATGTTGTCTGTTCTTGTAATTACCATGTAAATGAATGGTTACAAAAGGTTCCCCTAAATAGCACTGCTACAATCAAATAAATATCCTTAGAAAATAGGCTTTAAGGCCATGTGTCAGTGACATTTCTTGCTTTTTGCAGTTGTTTTCGAATACTTAGTGTGTATATGTCCCATAGTGAAAGGTTCTCTGAATTTTAAGCAGTAAAAATATTTATTTCAATTCAAATTAATTTGTATATATTTTATCTTACCTTTGGTTCAGCAGCAAAAAATGTGTTTAGAACAAGTTAGCCTGTGTAAAATTCATCTTTTTAAGGGCTGTAATTACTTGGTGCCATTTTAGTGTTTCTTCTAATTGCAAACATTTTTTTAGCTACATTATAGTCTGTGATTGAAGTTTCTCTCTGTTACTTTTCAGTACATGCAGCCATTATTGCTATCAATGAAGCCATAGAGAGCCAGGTTACAGCCGATATCATGACAGCTTTGGGCAACCCATCGGCAAATCTTGTAGGAATTGGTAATGAGTTGGCTGAGAACTATGCCACTAATTTATACACAGCCAAACAAACAAAGGTGGAAAATGCTAAAAATAAGGTATATTTTGCATCTATTTACATGTTCACTTTGAAAAGTGATCATATTTAGCAGAAAAGCAGTTATTTCTTATCGGCAACAGAATTGCTCATTTTTACATAGAATTACATCTTCTGATGTGTTGCATCTTCCATTTCTAGAAAAAATATGTTGCATGAAGAAATCTTTTATTTGAAGAGGCACCACATTCTTATGTAGGTTATTGTCAGAATGCAATATGTATGAAAACACCTGTTACTGATGTCATGTGACAGACATAACCAATAAACTAATTTCAAAATTTCAGCGTACTGGTGAAGGAGATCCTACAAAAGAGTTTGATGTATATGATGAAATGTTAACACAAGCTGAGATACAAGGAAATGTGAATCTAGTCAACAGTACGTACATATATTGGAAATACATGGAAGATTATATAACTGCTTAGAAATTTTAAAACAGAAATGAGCATCATAAATAAACAGACAGTTGCCATGGCAAATGATTATCAGTATTTAACTAAAGTGTTTAATTTTGACAGGCTTTTCGTGGAAAATTCTTTCTTTGCTCAAAGTGTTCCAGTCTGTGTGAAAATGCTATGAATCAAAGCACTGAAGGAACTGATAGGGGCATAAGTTTGAAATGAAGTGTAAATTCAATTCTATGGTTTTAGACTGAAGCAAGCATCAAAAGCCATATTTGTTCTTAAAAATTGTATGAATGCACACATCCATGTTTTCCACATCTGCATGGATGGACCAGTGATCACATACTTGGATGAATAGTCAATCATTTTGAATTGTTACAGTTTTATGTCAGTTGTTGATTTTGACAATTCTTGCACCAGACTTTTCTTTTCCTTCAGTTCTTCCATTATTTTATCCTTCAAAATAATTTACTCCATTCATTCATCAGTCAGTCAGTTGAAAACAAGCAAATTACCAAATAAACAAATGAAATGTAGTGAAGGAATCATTTTGTAGTTTATATAGAATTGCAACTTAATTTCCCTATTTTTCGTTTGTGCCGCATCGCTGAAGAACACCTTAACATAGGAACAGCAACACTTGAAAGAAAATGTTATCCACCATGCTATATAAGTAATGATGGTTACTTAAATAGATATATACCAACTTTTTTCAAGTTGAGCTTTTTTCATTTTAAGAGATAGATCTTAAATAAACAATCAAAGGAAAAGCTCAGGAAAAACAATTTAAAAAGTTCATTCATGTGCTTCACCTCATTCTCAGCCCAAATGAATGTGATAGATATGATAGAGGAAACAAGTCTGCAAAGATATCACCTTAGATGCAATGCAGAGTAACTTCCCTTACCAAGTCGGGGTGTAATCAGATGTTAGGGTAGTGATATTGAAACACAATACAGGAATAAATCATTAATATATTCATTATTTTCAAAGTGTTGTAAAAGGAAGCAAGGTTTCTGTTTTTCTGAAATCCACTTACTTTTTCCAGTCAAAAGAGTTGGCAAACTTTTTTTTGGCTCATGAATAGCAAAACTGTTAAAAAGATACTTTGGAGGTGTTACCACACCCCTAAAAACAGTAGCTTTGACCAAAGTTAATCAATTAACTTTTCCATAGGTCAGTTGTAAGTATTTGAGTTACAGGCTTACAAAATTTGTTTTGCATTTTCAAGTTACTGCTTACTAATTATGAGTTCTTGAATGCCATCTGTTAAACCTTCACCTGCTGTCAGCAGTTATCTTTTCCCTTTCAACCTGTGCAGACTAACTTTGACCTTGACCTACACATATGGACAAGTCTATTTTAGAAATTTAGTGGGTAATTGTTTATAATGTGTGGTTTATCTGTCTTTATGGCTTCTGTGATGTAACAAAATGTAGATTGCATGAGCTGACTTTGTCACTTTCATGTTTTTTTAGCAACCCATTCACTGACTGAACTGAATAGTGCTTTATTGAAAGAAGACAAAGAGACATTGTTGAAGCTGTTAAAATCACCCCACCTTGGTATCAAGAATGTCAAAGATGAAAACATTGACCATTATGTCACACAGCTTCAAGAAGTTAGACAGGTCAAAAAGGTATAAAATCTTTCTTTTGTAAACTGTATCTATTTATAACTGTATGACATTGCTACTGTAATAAATTTGTCTGCCATTTTAATCCTTATCAGTGAATGTTGAGCTTTGGACATGTGCACTAAAAAAGAAGATTTACAGTCCTTCTAATAGGTCTGTCTCGCTAACAGAAATTCATGAGCAATAGTTCCACCAGCAGCCATAACAAAGTTAAAGGCCATCACAATCAATGAAATTTATTGGAAATTTTGTTCTATCCTTTGTTCTTTAGCCTCATCCCTTTTATGTCTGTTTTAAGCTGGGATATGCCCTTGGGATTAAGGTATCCCATTATTTTTATATGTTCAGTTATGAACGTCTGGGCAGTTTTACTTTGATTGTAATTTTTATGTAAAAATGACTTCATTCCATTCATCAATTCTTTGTTTCAGAACAACAACAATGGAGAAGATTTGCCACTTGATAAGGATGATATTCAACAAGCTGTCAACACAGCAAATCTTGAGGCAGATGCTGAATATCAGAGTATGTAGCGTTGACGAAGTCATTCACATAATATGTATTGTAACAGTTGGCAAAATATGGGGAATTTATCAAGACAATAATTCTAACATACAAGTAAACATTTCAGAAAGTGTAAAGAAAATTTGTGACAGGTAATTTCGAAAAAAAGTAACTTTAAGATAAATGTAAGTAGTGTTGTAGTTCTTGTAACGAGATCATGTTATATATGCACAATATTTTTCAGTCTTAAGCAAATAAGATGGACTGTGAAGATCTACAGGTCCCTGAAACTGTTGGCATGAAGACAGTAAAGCAGTTACGATGTTTGACTTACACACATATTTAAATCCCTACATTTTGTGAGTGTGTGTACTAGTCCTTGCACATATTGTATTGTATATTTCTTTTAACAGAGTCACTAGCTGTTACCACAGTCAACCAGGCTATTGAAACACAGGATAAGGACTTGCTAATGAAGACATTGCAGCATCCGCGCTCGCAGTTACCACTTGTCTATGACTTTGCAGGAAGTCTATACATGGAAGAGTTCCGTAGCATGAAAGACGAGAAAGAGGCAGAACTGGATTATGATGAAATCTACGCAGCTGTGAGAGGTGAGGCTTAAACCAGGTTTTTCTCATAAAATTGTGTTTGAACTTAAGACAATCACCAGTCTTCCGAGAAGGAAAGAAAACCTGCTATATTGTAAGGGTAAGCGTTGATGAAACAGATATTGAGGAATTGAGAAAGATTTTGAAGTTGAAAGAAATATGCAAGCCTTAAAGAGCAGCTCAGTGATTGGTTGGTGTTTTTAGCTCACCTGAGCACAAAGTGCTCAGGGTGAGCTTTTCTGATCGGTCTTTGTCCGTCGTTCGTCCGTCCGTCCGTCCGTCGTCAACTTTTCATTCAAACGACGTCTCCTCTGAAACCAATGGGGCAAATTTAATGAAACTTGCCTGGGATGTTCCTTGCATCAAGCTCTACCAAGATTGTTCAAATGGTTCTGGTCCATTGCATTTCTGGTTCACTGGAGCAAAAAATAGATTTTATAAGTTGGATCTTTAAAAATCTTCTTCTCCGAAACCACAAGGCCTGGAGCTTTGATATTTGGTATGAAGCATCATCTATTGGACCTCTACCAAGTTTGTTCAAATTATGTCCCTGGGGACAAAACTGACCCCACCCCAGGGGTCAGTTGATTTTACATAGAGTTATATAGGGAAGAATTGAAAATCTTCTTGTCAGAAACCACAAGGCCTAGAGTTAAGATATTTCGTATGTAGCATTGTCTAGTGGACCTCTACCAAGTTTGTTCAAATCATAGCCTCTGGGTGAAAAATGGCCCCGCCCCAGGGGGTCACTTGTTTTACCTAGAGTTATATAGGAAAATCTTTAAAAAATCTTCTTGTCAGAAACCGTAAGTTATAGAGCTTAGATATTTGGTGTGTAGCATTGTCTAGTGGACCTCTACCAAGTTTGTTCAAATCCTGGCCTCTGGGTCAAAAATGGCCCCGCCCAAGGGCCACTAGTTTTACATAGAGTTATATAAGAAAATCTTAAAAAATCTTCTTGTCAGAAACCGTAAGTTATAAAGCTTAGATATTTGGTGTGTAGCATTGTCTAGTGGACCTCTACCAAGTTTGTTCAAATCCTGTCCTCTGGGTCAAAAATGACCCCGCCCCAGGGGCCACTAGTTTTACATAGAGTTATATAGGAAAATCTTAAAAAATCTTCTTGTCAGAAACCGTAAGTTATAGAGCTTAGATATTTGGTGTGTAGCATTGTCTAGTGGACCTCTACCAAGTTTGTTCAAATCCTGTCCTCTGGGTCAAAAATGGCCCCGCCCCAGGGGCCACTACTTTTACATAGAGTTATATAGGAAAAACTAAAAAATCTTCTTGTCAGAAACAAGAAGGCCTACAGTTAAGATATTTGGTATGTAGCATTGTCTAGTGGACCTCTACCAAGTTTGTTCAAATCCTGGCCTCTGGGTCAAAAATGGCCCCGCCCCGGGGGTCACTTGTTTTACATAGAGTTATATAGGAAAATCTTAAAACAATCTTCTTATCAGAAACCGTAAGTTATAGAGCTTAGATATTTGGTGTGTAGCATTGTCTAGTGGACCTCTACCAAGTTTGTTCAAATCCTGGCCTCTGGGTCAAAAATGGCCCCGCCCCAGGGGCCACTAGTTTTACATAGAGTTATATAAGAAAATCTAAAAAAATCTTCTTGTCAGAAACCGTAAGTTATAGAGCTTAGATATTTGGTGTGTAGCATTGTCTAGTGGACCTCTACCAAGTTTGTTAGAAAAATATCCCTGGGGTCACTATTGGCCCCGCCCGAGGGGTCACAAGTTTTAAATAACAATATAGAAGAAAATCTTTAAAAATCTTCTTGTCTGAAACCACAAGACCTAGAATTTTAAAATTTGGCATGAAGCAAGCTTTATCAAGCTTTTTCAAATTATTGGATTAGGTTAAAGGTCACGGAGGCTAAAAGTAGATATATTTACTGTACCTCATAGAGTCTTTATTTATAGACCAATATCTTTGATATTCAGTATAGAGGTTCCTTGCATGGACCTCTACCCATGGGTAGGGTTTGAGGTCACTGGGTCAAGGTCAAGGTCACCATAGCTTATAATAGATATTTCTACTTTCTGTCATAGAGCCTTTATTTATTGACTGAAATTTTACATATTTGGTTTGTAGGCACTTACATATTTTCAATTAAAAAATGAAATACTGCTTAACAGCAAACCTACAGCCAAAGTACTCAGGTGAGCGATCCAGGGCCATCATGGCCCTCTTGTTTTCATATAATACATATATTGTTACATAATTTAGAGTTGAATGATATAGTTTGTTTATAAACATGAATCTAAATGTGAGCCTCTTTGCAGTATTTCAAACAAGATTGCTTTTTGATCTTTTTTTTATCTATAAGAATAACTGTTAAGAAGGATTGAAAGAAATAGTTGATAAAGTCAGTTCCACCAATTGAATGATGTTCAGTTAATTTATTTGCTTTTCAGTGTTGTCAGCCATTGCAGCTATAAACCAGTGTATAGACACAGGGGACCCTGAGCGTACATTTAAATCCTTGTCTGAAGACACGGCCTGTTTACAGAATCTGGATGAAGAGAATGCAGATAGGTATCAAAAGTCTCTAGAGGAAGCCAAGTCTAATAAACAAGAGGTAAGGGATAACAGAAGTTATGGTTATTGTATAGTATACAGTTGATTACTGTGTAAGCACACGTTTCTGCGTGCAAAATATCTTAGATTCTGGACATTTGGTGTGTAAATATATGATGGTTGGAAATTAAATTATAATTATTTGAATGCACCATATTTAGTTGATGTAGTTCATGCTGGTGTCAATCTTTTGTGAAAAAAAGATTGTTGCAATGATGGCAAATAATTCATTCTGAGGAAAATGACTATAATTCTGCTTTACAAAATCTACCTATTACACAGTATCTCAAGGTTAAAGTAAACTTTTTATAGTATGATCCCCACCCAGTAAAGTTGCAAAACCTTTGTGGTTTTCAAGACATTTCTATCCAGTGTGTCAGGTGCCCAGTATGTAGGAAGCAGGAGCCCACATTTTAAGTAGCCTGTAGTTAAACATAGGAAAACAGGTTTCAGATTTTGTAACAGACGTGTTTGCTTTATGTTCGAGTCGAAATATAGTGTAGAATATCAACAAAGAATATATAACAATTCAAGGTTTTTAAGGAGCATTCAAAGAGAAAAACCTCGCAGGCTTTAAGTTATTACTGTTTCATTCTATTTTTAGCAACCATGCGATTTGTTGACCCATGCAGAAATAACAGATGTTGTTGAACAAGTGAATTCCC
This sequence comes from Cyclina sinensis, assembly GCA_012932295.1. Taxonomy (NCBI): domain Eukaryota; kingdom Metazoa; phylum Mollusca; class Bivalvia; order Venerida; family Veneridae; genus Cyclina; species Cyclina sinensis. Next base: position 6,293,641 of record JAAONU010000017.1, read on the forward strand.
AGGTGGAAGAGGAACATGCAAGTAAGTGACATATTTCAGACAAGTGTTCTAATGGTATTCTTAATATCCTATCTGTAGATCAAAGTTTTCTTCTGAAGTGTTAACTAAGGAGAGTATTTGTCCTTTTGCCAAGACCATTTATGCAGTATATGTCCAGTTTGCTGTGCATGAGTACCAGAAGTTGCAGTCTGCGAAATAAGCCACAGTCCTGAAAACCATGATTTGTAAAATTCTGGTAGGACTTTCAAACTTTTCCAGACTGTAGACCCTCTAGACCTGTAAGAATTTAGCTTTAAGACCCAAGTTTTTATTGTTCGGGCCTATGGAATTGGATATGGGCCTGTGGATTCTGAAATCATAACCTCAAATAGCCTCACCTTTGAAAAATTATACCATTTAATTACATCAAACTACACCATTTATGTCTTACCTACATAGGAATCATGGCAATATCCAAGATCAATGAGTTTATTGAACGTGGAAATCCAGAGGAGACATTGCAGATGTTGAAACTTCCCGAAGCAAAACTGGAAAACGTAGAGGACCCACAAGCTTACTACTATCAGGTCCTTCTCATCAGGAAAAAGAAAGAAAAGGCTGAGGTAATTTTTTGGTCAGTCTTGCACCTTTGAAATGAGTGGAAGGTTATGACCATATTTTTGTCTTTTGTTAGCTCACCTGTCACGTAGTGACAGAGTGAGCTTTTCTGATCACCTTTTGTCCGTCGTCAGTCCGTCTGTCCGTCCACAATTAGTTTGTTAACACTCTAGTGGTCACATTTTTGCCTCAGTTGTCATGAAACTTGGTCAGGATGTTTGTCTCATTAATATCTCGGACGAGTTCGAACATGGGTTATCAGGGTTGGAAAACTAGGTCACAGAGCCCAAATATAGAAAAACCTTGTTAACACTCTAGAGGCTACTTTTTCCGTCCAAATATCCTGGAAATTTGTCAGAAATGTTCTAATGATGATTTCTAGCTCAAGTTCAAATATGGGTCATCTGGGTTCAAAAACTAGGTCACGGAGCCCAAAAATAGAAAAATCTTGTTAACACTCTAGAGGTTACATTTTCAGCCCAAATTATCTTGAAATTTGTCAGAAAGGTTGCTTTGATGATTTCTAGGTCAAGTTCAAATATAGGTCATCTGGGTTCAAAAACTAGGTCACAGAGCCCAAATATTGAAAATCCTTGTTAACACTCTAGAGGTAACATTTTTAGTCCAAATAATCTGGAAATTTGTCAGAAAGGTTGCTTCTATGATCTCTAACTCAAGTTCGAATATGGGTCATCTGGGTTCAAAAACTAGGTCACGGAGCCCAAAAATAGAAATATCTTGTTAACACTCTGGAGGTTACATTTTCAGTCCAAATAATCTGGAAATTTATCAGAAAGGTTGCTTTGACGATTTCTAGGTCAAGTTCGAATATGGGTCATCTGGGTTCAAAAACTAGGTCACAGAGCCCAAATATTGAAAATCCTTGTTAACACTCTAGAGGTTACATTTTTAGTCCAAATAATCAGGAAAATTGTCAGAAAGGTTGCTTCTATGATTTCTAGCTCAAGTTCGAATATGGGTCATCTGAGTTCAGAAACTAGGTCGCGGAGTCCAAAAATAGAAAAATCTTGTTAACACTCTAGAGGTGACATTTTCAGTCCAAATAATCTGGAAATTTGTCAGAAAGGTTGCTTTGACGATTTCTACGTCAGGTTTGAATATGGGTCATCTGGGATCAAAAACTAGGTCACAGAGCCCAAATATTGAAAATCCTTGTTAACACTCTAGAGGTAACATTTTTAGCCCAAATAATCTGGAAATTTGTCAGAAAGGTTGCTTCTATGATTTCTAGCTCAAGTTCAAATATGGGTCAATTGGGTTCAAAAACTAGGTCGCAGAGCCCCAAAAATAGAAAAATCTTGTTAACACTCTAGAGGTTACATTTTCAGTCCAAATAATCTGGAAATTTGTCAGAAAGGTTGCTTTGACAATTTCTACGTGAAGTTCGAATATGGGTCATCCGGGGTCAAGAACTAGGTCACAGAGCCTAAATATTGAAAATCCTTGTTAACACTCTAGAGGTAACATTTTTAGTCCAAATTATCTGGAAATTTGTCAGAAAGGTTGCTTCTATGATTTCTAGCTCAAGTTCGAATATGGGTCATCTGGGTTCAAAAACTTGGTTGCGGAGCCCAAAAATAGAAAAATCTTGTTAACACTCTAGAGGTTACATTTTCAACTCAAATAATCTGGAAATTTGTCAGAAAGATTGCCTTGAGGATTTCTAGGTCATGTTCAAATATGGGTCCTCTGGGGTAAAAAATAGGTCACAGAGCCCAAATATGGAAAAACCTTGTTAACATTTTAGAGGCTATATTTTCAGTCCAAATGTCCTGGAAATTTGTCAGAAAGGTTTTTTTGATGATTTGTAGCTCAGGTTTGGATATGGGTTATCTGGGTTCAAAAACCAGGTTGCGGAGCCCAAAATTAGAAAAATCTTGTTAACACTCTAGAGGCTACTTTTTCAGTCCAAATATCTGGAAATTTGTTTGAGAGATTGTTTCAATAATTACTAGCTTAAGTTCAAATATGGGACATCTAGGTTAAAAAACTAGGTCATAGAGCCCAAATAAAGAAAAACCTTGTTAATACTCTAGAAGTAACATTTTGGGTACAAATAACCTTGAAATTTGTCAGAGAGATTGTTTCAATAATTTCTAGGTCAGATTCGAATATGGGTCATCTGGGGTCAATTAACCAGGTCCATAGCAACTTTGTTAAAAGCAGTCATACTCAGGTGAGCGATACAGGGCCATCATGGCCCTCTTGTTAATTATTGGAATATTCGGTAACTGTGCTATCAATTCTTTGTGTACCTTCCTTATATAAAGACAAGCTTTTGGAACTTCTTGGTGGCAACATTTTTCCTTGGGTTTCCCTCTCAGATGATCATAATCAAGTATATGCAAGGGTTTGTACCTAACCTTCTGAGATTGAAAACTGAAGTGATTGTACAGTTTAAGGGTCATAAATTAAAGGTCAGACTGATTACCAGTAATTCTTTGTCTCCCTTTTTAGCTCACCTGTCGCATAGTGACATGGTGAGCTTTTCTGATCCTGTGATGTCTGTCGTCTGTGCGTCCGTCAACATTTCCTTCTAATGACATCTCCACTGAAACCACTAGGCCAAATTTTCTGAAACTTGCCCAGGATGTTCCTTGCATGAAGCTCTACCAAAGTTGTTCAAAGAATTCAATTCCATGCAGAACTCTGGTTGCTATGGCAACCAAAAGGAAAAACTTTTAAAATCTTCTTCTCTGAAACCACAAGGCCTAGAGCTAAGATATTTGGTATGAAGCATCATCTAAGGGACCTCTACCAAGATTGTTCAAATTATGACCCTGGGGTCAAAAATGGCCCTGCCCCAGGGGTCACTTGATTTCACATAGAGTTATATAGGGAAAACTTTAAAAATCTTCTTTTCAGAAACAACAAAGCTTAGAGCTTTGGGGGTCATATGCTTTACATAGAGTTATACAGGAAAAAGATTTAAAAATAATCTTGGAAGAAACCAAAAGGCTTACAGCTTAGTTATTTGGTGTGCAGCATTGTCTTGTAGATTTCTACCAAGATTGTCCAAATCATGCCCCCCCCCCCCCCCCCCCCCCCCCCGCCCCCCTCCCCACAACCCTGCACACACACACACACACACAAATGTTTGAACAATTTTATTCTGCAAAGAATTCTAATCACCACTCAGAGTAAATACATTTTATGTAGAGTCCATTACATAATAATATGAAAAGTATAAATTCAACAAATTTATTCCTTTAATACAACCACCCCTGCACACTAAAATTAGTTAAAAATGATGTTGCCACCAATGTCTTAATAGTGCAATCTTGTTAATTTAAACCATTTATTCAGTCCAGCGATTAAAGGCCATCATGGCCAATTGCATTCCATTGATATCATCATGACTCTTCCCCACTTTATAGCTTTTATAGACAGGTGAGCGACTTATGGCCATCATGGCCCTCTTGTTACTTACTATTTTGGTAGTCAAGTATCAATACTTATACAAAAGACAATTAAGAAATTTAACTATCTTTTTTATAGGTTTTTTATGTGCAACAAAATATTCTATTTTTTTAGAAACAGAAGGATGACAGTGCAGAATTATGGGTAGATGAAATTCAAGCCTCCATTGACAAGGGTAACAGTGATGCAGTAGAGGGGATGGAATGTAAGTTCTCTTTTAATCTTGCAAATAAATAATCAAAGGGAGAAATAAAATTAATATTCTAGTAGACTGTAGACAGGTTATGTGCAGTATGAATGAAAATATTGGTTTACGTAAGAATTGTGCTGAGATGTGACTCTTTTTCTTTCATGAATTCATAACACAATTTCTTGAAACATTCTTTTCTGTCAAAAGAAATACCCTCAGCTGAGTCTGAACAAACAATATACAGCATTTCAGTTATTACGTACTGAACCAGAAAATGAAGTGCTTCAAACAAATGAAAAATTGTAGCTCTCTTTAGCCAACAGGATTTGTTTTTTGTTTGAAATGAAAAGGCAACTTCTACTTACAGTGTCAAAGGGTGTGGCAACCATAAATGATGCAGTGGATGCAGATGACTTTGAAGCATTGACAGGAAGTCTTAATCAGCCTGGCGTAGGAATACAAAGTGTTCGCCAAGACTGTGCACACACCTACCTGGAAGAACTACAGAAAGTAAAGGTAAAAGCCTTGAACCAGTCAAGAGATTTGGGATAAATTTGATGAAGCAAAACCAGAAGCATTGTATTTTGTTAGATATGAATGAAAGAGGAACTTTTTAAGTGGTTTATGAAAAAGAAAAAAAAAAGAAGATTTTTTGCACAAATGTAATTTGGAGAAAGATACAGAAAGTAAATGTCTGGGAAAAAAAGTTCCACATGAAATTTTATTGGAAAAATTGGTGTAACAAAATAGCTTGCTCAATCAGTAGAGCATCTATTGTCAAACCAGGTGTTCTCGGTTCAGTCCTCATAAAGGCTGGCAATATTTCTCTGTGATAAGTGATCCCGAACAATGCATCTAAAGGTTATTTGTCCCTCTGAATCAAGTGAGGAAGTAGTCACTTGCAGAGATGTTAAATGATTGGATAATCAGGAACTCTTGATAGGTGGACTGACTGCTGGAATATGACCACAGCTATTGTAACTGGAGTTAAACGCCAGCAAAACAAACCAAATATTTCAACAAGAATAAAACTTCACAAGAATGTTATCACAAGCAATAGAATTTTATATCAATTGACTTCCAGGAGAAGAAGCAGACGGCGGGAGAGTGTGGGAGTGGTTGGATGATGAATCGAACCAAAGATGGTACCAAATTCTTCTACAACACAAAGACACTAGACTACCTGTGGTGCCGAACAGATGATGTTGTCAAAGATCATTCTTTACTTACCAAAGATGAAATACAGGTATTTTTTTTATTATGAATCAGTAAAAAAAGGTACTCAATTAAGCCAATTTTCAAAATATTTAATAGCATGCTAGAAGAATTTTGACACTGTCAGTTATACAGTTAGACTTGCTGGAAAGACTACTACACTGTTAGACTATTCTTTTAATAGAGACAAGCCGAGCAAAACCTCAGGTTTAATGGATTTATTTTATTGGCTGATCAAAGTACAAAGAAAATTTAATTTTTTCAGACTGTGGTGTCAGAGGTCACTGATGCACGAAATCGTGAGATGTTGTTTGAAGCCAATGAAGATTTCATCATCAAGGTGCAAGCTTTGGCTCGTGGTTATCTGATGAGAAAAAAATACAGAAATCGATTAACTTTCCTAAAGGAACAAGAACCTACTGTGGTCAAAATTCAGGTATATAAGGGAAGTTTTCTTATTGCATTTCATAATATGCATATCTTGAAATTTGTTTCCAGTTTGGCTTGTTTTAATGAATCGTTTTTAAGCACAGAAGAAAAAAAATAAAAAAATGTTCTTTTAGTATGCCTGTTTTAAAATGATTCTGCTATGGGTGTTGTTTACAAATGTTGTTTCGAGGTGTTTTAACCTCACAGCAGTTTCCCTATACAAAAAGATCCTGAATATCTATTTTAGGCATTTTGGCGAGGAGCCAGGCAACAGAGGGCATACAAGAAACGTATGAGCTATCTGTCTGAGAACAAAGGCTCGGCTTTAAAGGTAAAAGGCAGGATTGCATGAATGATGTTTTTTATTACTGTAAAGTTCAGCTCAAGAGTGCAGTAAAAATGGAGTCTCAGTAAAGAAGTGTCCTAATAGTAAACCTTACTTTTAAAGTTAGTTATTAAATATTCTTGAATGTTGTTGCATTTCTGGAGTTTGGCATTTTATTGGAAGTGTAAAGCAGAAATTCCTTTCGTTTGCAAGAAACAATTATCACATCTCTCAGAAGGATTAGGGTTTGAAGGGTATTGAGGCTGTCAGTCAATAAGAGGCTACAATGGCTTATGTGATAATGACCTTGATTCAGGAGCAATAGATAGTTCATGACAAAAAAAAAGGGAGAATGTATGTTGTTAATTTTGATAAAGGAGCTTACTTTTGATCTTAAGTGCTGGCCCAGCTCAATCGATAGAGCATCTGATTGTCAATCCTGGGGATCCCGGTTCAATCCCCATAGGGGCCAGCAAAATTTCTACGTGATAATTAAACTCAGACAATCTCAGTCTGTAGGTCATTTGTCCCTAACCTCTAAATCAAGTGAGGAAGTAGTTAGTCACTTGTGGAGAAATTGGTTAGTAAACTGTTTGGATACCCAAGAACACTTGTTAGGTGGACTAACTAGATATGACCACAGCTTTTAAAACTGCCGTTAAACCCGAATAAATCAAATCACTATTTTTAAGAAAAGCATTAAAACTTTTATTCCATAGTATGCTGTGATTACTTACTTTTGTATGTGTACAGTTTTTGTATATTTTAGTTACAAGCCATGGTAAGAATGTGGCTTACTAGAAAGAAGTACCTGGATAGATTGAAATACTTCAGAGATCATGTAAGTTCACCTGTTACTGGTATTAACTTCATGTTTCTTTTTATCCACACAAAGTTAATCTGGCTTCACGTTGTCTTCAAAAAACAAGTGTTTAATTTTAAGATATAAAAAACTAGTTTTATTTGAATATTCAGTTGAAATACAAGTGAAGAGGTTTAAGTGAAATGAAATTATGTTTTACAATAAAAAAAAAACTGTTGTGTTCCTACAGTACTTTTTGCAAGCAACAAGGACAAGAAGAAATGAAAATCTTTGAAAAAATCTGGATTCAATGATAATTCAGCTGCAGGCTTTTTTAAGAAGTGTGTAATTAGAGTCAGATCTTTACCCCAAATACTGATGGTTTAAATTCAGTATAGTTTGACATCAGCTACCTATATCCAACCTCATGTTGTAAAAATTTTCAGAACTTCAAAAACATTCAAAGCTAAATCCTAAGTTTGAAGTTTAATTTTCACAGTTACATAATCGTGTATTATAATGGTCTGTGTGATTTAAATTAAAGGAAGAAGAGATTGTTAAGATCCAGGCTTTTGTTCGATCTAACAAGGCAAGACATGATTACAGAGCCCTCAGTGAGTATAATGGAAGTTTGTTAATGTTTAACTTAATAGTAAAAAATATAGTAATCTTGTTGATTCATTGTTACAGTTCATTTTACAGGAGTGGTGGAAAATGATGTATTAATAAATACAATGAATAAATACATGACAGGATATTTTAGGATGGTCTAGTGTAGTTTATAGTTAGATTCAGCTAGACTGAATTGACCATAGTACAGAACTGATAACAAAAGTGGATAAAACAAAATAAATAGTTTTCTGAAATTTAAAGACATATTGCACTTTAGAACTTGACAGACATAATTCTGATGGAAAAAGATACAGAACAGAGTGAGGAGGAGGAGGAGCAGGGGTCCAGAAAAGGGCTCTCAGTCTGCAGATTGCTGGTTCTAGTTCCATCAGGGGTCATAGTCTCCAGTCTGCAGATTGCTGGTTCTAGTTCCATCAGGGGTCATAGTCTCCAGTCTGCAGATTGCTGGTTCTAGTTCCATCAGGGGTCATAGTCTCCAGTCTGCAGATTGCTGGTTCTAGTTCCATCAGGGGTCATAGTCTCCAGTCTGCAGATTGCTGGTTCTAGTTCCATCAGGGGTCATAGTCTCCAGTCTGCAGATTGCTGGTTCTAGTTCCATCAGGGGTCATAGTCTCCAGTCTGCAGATTGCTGGTTCTAGTTCCATCAGGGGTCATAGTCTCCTATCACTTTGCATATTCCATACTTTCCAACACAAGTATTATTGATTTATATAAATTGATAGGACTTGTTTCCTGAATGATGTGAAATAAACAAGTTTAAACTTACAGAACATGAATGCATCTTCATTACAGTGTATGAGAAGAACCCACCACTGGCCGTAGTACAGAGGTTTGTTCACCTGCTAGACACAAGTGATGCTGATTATGCTGAGGAACTGGGTAATTCATTTTTCCCCAAAAAAATCAGTTTTAATATACATGCGTAGCTATTTTGTCATATCTTGAATAAGAAAAATTAGGGATTGATTCATACTGTCTTGAGTAAGTTGCAGTGTTCTCCCAGAAGTTTCACCCCCAGAATGTCATCCCCAGTTTTGAATAGTATTGTTATATATACATATCTCTCTATTGAAGTAAGCACAGATAATATTGAAAACGCTACTTTTGAAATCTTAAAAACCAGTGGGAACACAATAATTTAATGAAATGTTTTATAATGCAAATGACTTATCCGTTTCAGATCTTCAGAAGGTGAAGCAGCATGTAGTGAAGGAGATCAAGTCCAACCAGCAGCTTGAACATGATCTGGATCAGATGGACGTGAAAATCGGACTTCTTATTAAAAACAGGATCACACTGCAGGTAAGATGAATGTCTGGCCCCATTTTCAAGAAAATACTTAAGTATATACTCAGTAATTTACTCAGCTGTTTTTTTTTTCCCTTTTTGATGAAACTAGTTCATGAAAATACCAACTTTTGGTCTGTAAAAGTCTTATCCATGTTATTAGTAAATTCTGGTAAAAAATATTACCACTTCCTTCAGAAAAAATTGAGTTATAGCATAAGATGTCTAAAGTTCTAAAGTCATTTAGAAATTCTTTGATTGTTCTAATTGGACCAGTGATTAAAATCATGATCATAGTGCAGTTAAGAACTATGTCAGTAAGATATATTTACAGTAGAGCAACCTTTGAGGTCAGAGTGTAGATTGATGTTTCAGAGGAGTTAAACTGAAGCAGTTGTAACATTGCAGTGGAAATTTATAATGTGTTAAATGGGGTAACTGATTAGAAAAAAAAGCCTGAGACAGTCCGTCAGTCAATTGTTTGAGTAGTCAGAGTCCCTATAGTGTTCCTGAACAAGTAGAAATGATACATTCAAGTTTTATTTTTATGAACTCCAAGAAAAAATTGAACATTTTTATTGTTTAAAAACTTGTTTTAATCCATTTACGTACATTGTGTAGACCCTTTTCAGAGTAAAGATAAGGTAACTAGTGTGCTGACATGTTTGCTGTTTCTGTCTCTAGGATGTAGTGATGCATAATAAAAAACTAGCAAAACAGCGTGAAACAAACACAGGTGGAAATCGTAGAAGTGCTGCCATACCTAAAGGACTTAAAGTGATGTCGAAAGAAAGTCATGATCGAATGGAGGCATACCAGCACCTTTTCTACTTACTGCAGACAAACCCTACATATTTAGCGAAATTGATTTTTGAAATGCCGCAAGACAAGACAACCAAATTTATGGAGTCTGTGATTTATTCCCTGTTTAATTATGGAAGCAATGTTCGAGAAGAATATCTTCTGGCAAAATTATTCAAAACAGCTTTAGAAGAAGAGATTATGTAAGTATTTTTTGGTTTTATTTATTTTCGACAGAAAAAAAATTGGAGTCCAGTATTACACCAATTTTAAGCCATAAACATGTATTTTGGTTTCTTCCCCATTCTCTGAACCAGAATTATTCTTATCTTGATAATATGATGACACTAGCATTTTTATTGAAATGCACAATATAAAATGGTGTGCAATTCCACATTTTATCTTCAGTCACTATGAGAAAGGTTTTGCTTATTGTACATTTTTCCTAAATTTTTTTAGACAATTGACTGTTTCGCATTGCCCATTTCATTACAAAAGAATTGCATATAATATATTGTGGATTAAACCTGTTTTCTTGCTAACTTCAGCTATGCTGCTTTTGTAACTTGAAACATATTAAGCAGCTTTGTCAGTTCTTGAAGCTTGTAATCTAAGCTTTTCTTCAACTGTCATAGATTCATTTATATCTGTCTAGCGTGTGATATTATCATGAAAGCTTAAATAAGCAAGTGCAACAAAACTTAATGTGACTTAAAAATGTTTGTTTCTGTTTTCCTTGGATGAATTATCAGGAAGTGAGTATATGCCTAGCTCTGACCCTTACTGTCCTGTATGATGCTTGATCTATAAGTTGTTCTAAAAATAAAACAAATATCGTTTTCTTAAATGTCTTTGGAATGATCCCCTGATTTCATTTTATGGTACATTAAATGAAAAAGGAGTAATGACTACACAAACTGATAATGAATAAGTATTGCTTAGAATTAATTTTGCTTAAAGTTTAAATGAAGTAACTACTTCACGAAGTGATAATGAAATGAGAATTGGTTAAAGTAAGTTTTGCTTAAAGTGTAAATGAAGTAACAACTTCACGAAGTGATAATGAAATGAGAATTGGTTAAAGTAAGTTCTGCTTAAAGTGTAAATGAAGTTACTACTTCATGAAGTGATAATGGAATGAGTATTGGTTTAAATAAGTTCTGCTTTAAGTGAAAAAGGAATTCGTAGTCCCATGCCATAAGTATTAATGGAATAGTATTGGTTTTTATATGTACTTCCTTAATGATAAAAAGAATAAGTACTGCTTAAATTGATAAATAATTTGAGCACTTTGTTAAGTTATAATACCGCCCATCAATATTAATAAAAATGAAACATTATTGCCAATTTGTGGAAGTAAACAGTTCAGGAAATAGATTTTATGGTTGTGATATATACTGTCAAGAATAGGACAGTGTCAAGTTCTATGTTTATAAGGGAAGCAAGTATGTGCACTATTTACCGCTGATGTTTGCAGTGACGTCAGCATTCAAATGATCATGTTAAGCATGATATATCGTATAGGATATATCAAGGACAATTTCTCCTTTGTTTTTTGTTTGCGAAACACAGATAGTGTTAGAATATTGCTTTTTTACCCAAAATAATATTATTTACAAATGTAAGTTTCCTTCTACACTGCTTTCTTAGGAGAATGTAAGTAAAACTGTAAATGTTGTGCATTTGAATTTCTGTCTTGAATGTTTTCCCTTTTGATGCATAAAGAATGCCAAGTACAGCATGTTATGTAGGCAGGGATGATTTTTAGAGTGTTACCATGAGGCTTGAATTCAGAAGTGATATAAAAAAAAAAATAATGAAGAATTGCATTTTGGGATAAGCATGTATAGGTAAAGCACTTTGTTTTGTCTTTGTGTTGTGTGTATATTTTTGTGAAAATAGTTTTTGTTACTGTTCTTTTTTTTATTTTTGTAAAAGTTTTCATTATTTTAAATTAAACTTGATTATGATTTTATTTCTTTTGAATGAATGATTTGCAATTTTCTTTAGAAAAGACCCATCAGTGTGCTTTATCTATACCTTTATTTCTTCCTTTTTTACTGAAAACTGCAAGTCACAAATGCGTTATGTCTTCAGCTCATTAAGTTCAGCTGGGAATTTCTGGTAACAAAACCATTTATTTGAAAACTTTTTTTTCCAGCTTGAATTTTTATGGTTTGTGTAAGGCCAGTCTTCTTGTGATACTTATGCTTTTGTTTATCCAGGTGGTACTGATTGCTAACTTTTTTGGCAGGAACCCTACAGTTTTGGACTGGTTTTTTTTTTTAGAAAAAGCAAAATATCTGCCAGTACTTCTTCAGACTGAGAAACTTTAGTTTTTCAGTTGTGAGTCTTTCCAGTGAATAGGTCCGTCATTTTGCTGTCTGATCTTGGTCTGTGAGATTTACCATATAATTAGGATATTTTTAAAAAAACACCCCCACAAATAGAAAATGGTTGTGTCCATATTCAAAGTTGGGAGAGTCTGTTCTAAACATTTAGGGGAGTCTAGGATAATTCTTCATGTCATTTACTACCTGGTCAGGTATAGCAAAATCAGAAGTATTTGAAGCACATGGCCTACTGTATAATGGATGTATATTTTTATGATATTTATGCTGAATATTTTGTTTATTATATGGGTAGGCTAACGTAAGTATGAATAAGTGAAACAACCAACTGTAGTCCAGCTAGCATATGTATACTTTGTAAAAGTTTGTGAACAAAAGTCCCAAAGAAAATTGAAATATAAAGGGTTCACACAGTTCAGTTGCTTTTTCAAGAATGAAATTGTGTGTCTGTCCAAACTATGATGTGATGTTTTTGAAATTTCAGTTTTACTGGAATTTTATTTTACAAAACTGGCATTACTCCAACAGTTAACATTTACTAGTAATTTTAGGTCTGACCACAATTTCAAAAAAAAAACCCAGCAAAATTGTTGCCAAGACATTGTACTTTTCTCTTTGGAATATCACAAAACGTCAGCAGTTTATATTAATTAGACATTGTGTAATAGTCAGGCAAATTCTATAAATTTCTTAATTTAGGCAATTTAGACAACAACCTACAGGGGTTACACACTTTTTCTTGTTAGATTACCATAAACAGACTGTGTGAACCTTAAAGAGATGCCTTGTAGTAAATCAGAAATTACAAACCGTAACAAGAAATTAAACCATTCTGTGAATATATGCAGCAAATCCTATACAATTTTATGACAGTTTGACTAATAGAATGGTTTGTACTGAAATAAAATCAGTAACAGTATTAATAACTTTATTAACTTTTATTAACAGTCTTGCATATGATTTTATAACACTTCTGTAAGTGTAGAACATTTCCTTACCTTGTTAACCTTATGTACATGATGCCACCTCATTCAGGATTCTCCAAAGCAAAATAGGCATGGAATTTTCCCAAAATACTGTAAACTTTGAAATCTTCACAGCCTTTTATTTTGTAATTGAATGGTAATTTGACTTGTTTTCATTGTGTAGGGTGGGGTAGATTAAAATATGTTTCGGAAGTAATTAACATTAGGGAGTAAAAGGTTTCTGCCTCTGAAGAACAGTTAAGTCATGAAAAAAGGAAAGTTGTAAAAATTTCTGACTTTACAGTATATATTCACTTGAATGTCACAACTGTATATATTTTGGTCGACCCTCGTCACTTTTGGGAGACATGTTTTTGTTTTTCTAGCAAATGCTGCTTAAGTGCACAGTCATAACAAGCTGGTTGTCTTTTGGGAAACAGATAAATCAGATACTTATTGACACCATATAATGGCTTGATACTAAAGATAAAGCTTCAGCAAGATTTTTGGAATATTTGTGATTTATGGGTCGGTGTGCGCACTATAATTGCAAAGACAAGACAAAATTTTGTAAATTTTTCAATCTATAGTACTAAGTAGTGAAGACTGTTTATCTGGTGAAGCCTGTAAGTATAGCTTGGCTGGATATATCTTTATGGTATATCTGAAAAAATCACAGTGGAAGAACTCCTCTGGGGTATAATAGCTTGATATGAACATTTGGAAATCAGCATAGAAAATAAACCTTAACAACATGTTGTGTAATATAAACATGGTAGAGTAATAAAGGGGGATGACTACCAGAACAGGCATTGAACTTACAGTATTGGAAAAGAATTATATATGTTTTATTGCTATTATATCATATGATTTATCAGTTTTGACAATTAGACAATGAAATGTCAAGGTCATAGCATTTGCTTAGAATCAGGCAGGTGGGATTTTGCTAGCAAAAAATGATCAGTGTTACAGAAGTCAGTTCTTGCAAGTAAGTTTGAGATAAAAAGAACTGAGACTGGTGAAGGTCAAGGTCACAGTGATGAAGTAGTCCTTGGTCAAGATAGTAGTGCTTGGACAGCATAGTTAAGTAGGTCAGGGTTACAGAAGTAAGTCAGTACAGATAAATGGAGTACAAGGTCACAGTGATGAAGTAGTCCTTCGTCAAGATAGTAGTGCTTGGACAGCAAAGTTAAGTCAGGGTAACAGAAGTAAGTCAGTACAGATAAATGGAGTACAAAGTCAAAGGTACAAGAAGTCGAGGTCAGAACAGATAAATGGAGTACAATGTCAAAGGTACAAGATGTCAAGGTCAGAAATAGGTTGTTTCCTTAACAAGATTGGCCAAAGTCAGAGGTTAGAAGTCATCCTATAGGATACAGTGAAACAAAGGCATGGGAATCAGAGTCATGGCAACCAGATTGTTGTGATTAGACTGAACTATGACCAGTACTAGAATCAATTAAAATAGAAATTGAAATGATTCTATTAACTGCATCACATGACATTTTAGTACGAGTTAGATATATATTATTTTGACATTTTTGGTTTCTGCTTATTAGTCACTTAACATTGACCAGCTAGAATTTCTTCTTGCTTATTTTGGTAGAATTTATGATATCAAGTTTCATGCTAAAAACATCTATAGATGAACTTCAAATTTGACTATGTAAATTTTAAATTGAGGCTTGCTGTGCAGAAAGAAACAATTATGTTGAGTTTTTCAAGACAGTCTGGGTCAAGATATGCCACACAGTTTGAACCAGGAGCTTTTTATTATAAACTTTCCAAATATGAATGTTAGCACTTCTAAAAATAAATTTGGTTTAAAAAATGTAAACCCTGGTTCCAGGACTTGTACACAGTTTGGGGTTAAAACTCAGCATTTGGTTTTTCTACAGCAAAGCTAAGAAATTTCATGTAAATTGCAAAAGATATTTTTACTTACAAGTAAGCAAGTATTGTTACGAATATGCAATGTATTATGTCAGTTTTTGACAATTCTATAACGCATTTTAGTATTTGTTACAGAGATCTATACGTAATTTTACTGGTAGTTGTTCTAATAGTTTTTTGTACTATTCTCGGTATTTATATAATACAGTGCAACAGTTTTTCATGTTCTGTTTGTCTGTGCTGCAGTAAATGTTTGAAATAGTACATAATATAGTACAAAATACAGCTGAAATGTGATTCATTGAATTGAAAACAGGCCTGAAAATTTTTTTGTAGAATCCCATGTTTTGTTGTATTGCATATCGAGAGGCTGAATGCGAAAAATTGCCGTCTCTTCTTTATTTTATAGCACTTTGAAGTTTTTCCGCATGCACCCCTCGATCTTTAGTTCCTAGGAAGTAAAACTGACTGGACTCAAGATTGTTTTCATTGTTAATCGTAATTTTGTTCTATCACAATTTGTTTGATCATGTTTTGATTGTAGAAGAATTACATTCATTAACGAATTGGCAAAGTCTTATTTTCTTCTTTGAAAAGCATAGGTTTTCTATCTCTTCTAAGTACAAATGACATTTATCAGAGCCCAGGAAAATGTGTGCATAATACAATGAGAAATATATGTTTTCTTTACCTGTGAAAATCTGTATAATGAGTTACCAATGGGTTTTTCACTTAGCATGGCTGAAGTATTGTCAGGAAGATTTTCTTCTCCTTTTTCAGTTCCAAGGTAGAAAAGATCACAGATATTGTGACTGGTAACCCACTTGTGGTAAAAATGATCGTAGGTTTTAACAGGTATGTTTTGTAGTAAAATGAAGTAACTGATTTATATTACATTTTACTGTTTGTAAAAATTGCAACTTAGTCTAATGTAATTTTAGTGTTTAAACTTTTGTATACAAAATCAAACTATCAGGGGCATAGCTAGGCCAAAGTTGAGTGTAGGCACAAACCTGAAGGGGCCGCATCAGACCCCTTTGTGGGTTCAGTGTACCACAAGGCCCACAGATTTCATCATTTAGAGATGCTTAAATAATGATTATTATAATTTTCTTTTTTCTGTCTCCCGAAACAAATTGTATGCACATGTGTTTTCGACATATAGGCAGCAACACCACTGCTGATTGTGATATTTATTGGTTTGATTTGGATATAGTTTGATGCAAGAAAATCAAACGTTGTTTATTTAAATAGAAAGCTGAGAAAAAAAAAAAAATTGTAATTTCCAGTGTCTTATTTCTTTCAGTTATTTAAACTTTCAATGAATGGTTCAGCTTATTTATACCAAACTTTGAAGAATTTGAATGTCACATTAAAAGCTACCTGTCCTCATTGGCCTTTTGGCTAGCATGTCTATGAATCGGTATCTTGGTTCAATCCCCAGTCAGGCCTGTCCCAATGTGACCTTATGTGTTGAAAAATATTTTGAACATGAGTTCACCAACACAGATTAAAAAAAACTTTTTATGTATATTTCAGGAACCAACGTGGGCAGAATGCATTGAAGGAGATGTTACAACCATTGGTTATGGATGTTATTCATGACAAGAAGATACGCATCAACACAAACCCAATAGAGGTTTACAAAGTCTGGGTTAACCAGCAGGAGTCTGAAACTGGAAAAACAAGGTAAGAAAATATACAAGAAAGTTCTCATGAAAGATAAGCCATTTGGAAGACATGTCAGTTCTATACTCTTCCATCTGAGTTTCTTATATTAAAGTTGCCATGAAAAACAGTTCTGCTGCTGGAACAGTAGCCAACATACAACTGGAATAGAGCATAGAGTTGAGAAAGAGCTTTAGATGTGTAACAAGAATGGCAGGTTTGAAAACATTGGATGATATGGTAGTGGGTCATTGTACCAATGCTACTACACCATTTCCCTTCTTTTTGTTTTTCAGTGAATTGCCTTATGACGTCACAGCCGAACAAGCACTTAAACACCCTGAGGTGCAACAGAAGTTACAGGAATCTACAGACCAGCTACAGGCACTCACTGACCGCTTCTTGACTGTAATATTACAGTCTCTTGATAAAATACCGTAAGTTTCAGTGACGTAGTATTAAAGGGAGACTATAAAAAGGCTTTGTAAATGTGAAAAATACAGCTGAAATGTGTGATTCATCCAATCAGTGCTGAACCAGGTCGATTTTTCATAGAATGGCATACTTTAGGTGCATTGCATGTTTCATTCCTAGCTAGAAGGTACAGAAAGGACCAAGTAATGTTTTAGTTGTACTCCAGAATTTCATTTAATTGCTATATGTGACCTAGCATTTTGCCTTCTCACTAAAATTAAAATCAAAATCTTAGCAGTACTGAAAAGAAGTGTTTTTTGTTAGATATAATTTCATGTGTAGAAGCAATTAAGTAGGTTTGGAAAAAATATATGTGAGGAATAACATCTAAGCATCAGCTTTAGATATAATAAGGAAGTATCCATAACAGTTCAGATAACATGATACTGATTCAAATTGTAGATATGGAATGAGGTACATGGCCAAGGTGTTACGTGCAGCTTTACAGAAGAAATTTCCAGATGCTCAAGAAAAGGATGTTCTTAAAGTGAGTAGCTTTGAATGTATTGTAATTCATGGTGATTGACAGCATGATTTTTTTTGTAATATCAGTAATTGTTATGTATTGCATACCTCATTGGGCTGTATTTTAGCCATGTTATAGCGTGGTCCTACACCCCTTCCCTCTGCCAGGTAAGATGAGTCGTGCAGTACCCTTGACATCACATTGTAACTAAAAAATCAACAGTAATTTTCATCAAAAGATCTTTGCATAACTAGATGAAAAAGGTAAAAGTATCATTCATCATGTTATATGAGATTCAGATTAGGCTACTGGGCAAATGCAGTTTCAAAAGTCTATCAGTAGGAGTTATAATTAAAAACAGTGTAGCTGAACTTGGTTAAAAAGTCATCCTTTATTGTGAAGTTCTTGTTTTTTTCGACATGGAGTACAGGGTAAACATTTTGATAGATTTCACCTGTTGTAAAAGAAAACGTGTAAATCTAATTTTAATCTTTTTTTTTTTTTTTAAAGATAATATTTTCTATTTGTTTTACAGATTGTTGGAAATCTGCTATATTATCGTTACATCAACCCAGCCATTGTGGCCCCAGATGTGTTTGATATTATCAACGTAAGTGCCGAGAATGCCCTCAGTACAGATCAGAGAAGAAACCTGGGATCTGTAGCAAAAATTCTACAGTTTGCTGCCTCAAATAAAGGGGTAAGTTTACACTTTCTTGGTGTTTACACATTTTATTTCTTGGTGTTTACACATGGTATTTCTCTGTATTTACACACTGTATTTCATGGTGTTTACACAGTGTATTTCTCAGTGTTGTAATACATTGTTTAATTAAAATTGCATATTTCTGATATTATAATGTATTCTTAGCAAGTGAAGTATGTAATGCAGAAACCTACACACACACACAAAACTTATCTCCCTATATTACGTTTTTTCTTCACAAAACTGTCTGTTCTAGTTATACATTTGACTATTCAGGATGTTAATGCAGATAACATGTATTTAGAAATTACATATACCTGACACTGTTCATGAAAAGATGAGGAGAAAATTAAACATTTTAATGATTGTATTTACTGTTGTATTTAAAACCTTGAAAACAAGGTTGAATTGGACAAGTAGACTGGTCAAGGATAATGGAAGTCTGTATCAGTGTAAGTGAAAGCTGTTGTAATTTTGTATATGTATTACTGTACTTACAGTTTGGTGGTGACAGCTCATACCTTGCTCATATGAACTCTTACATCAAGGATGCCCATGAGAAATTCAAGTAAGAAAGATTAAGATTTTTTTTTTGATAGTTCATCCTTGCTATATAATAAAGTGTGCTCACTATCCGTATATTTTTTACCTCTACCAAGATTGGTCAAATTTTGCTCCTGGGGTTATTTTCGGTTCCACTTTAGGAGATGTTTTACAAAGACTGATGTAAACTTGAAAGAAATTTTTTTTTTCCCCATGAAACAAATTACTAAAGCATTAATATTGGCATGCAGCATTTTCTAGTTATTTTACTCTTTAGAGCCTTCATAGCTGTTTAGCTGGGATTGTTTCTTTCTTCAGGAAATTCTGTGTAGCAGCCTGTGAGGTGGAGGAACCAGAGGGGAAGTTTAACATTGACCAGTACACAGACGTTACCATGATAACCAAACCTGTCATATATATCTCCATACAAGAAATTGTAGACACACATCAGGTAAGCAAAGAGAAACAGTTCATGCCTACATCAGTTAATCTAAGTGAAATATTTTGTGCTCATATCAGGTGAGCAAAGGCAAATAGTTACTAATTACATTAGTTAAGCTAAAGCAAATAATTCATGCTCACAGTAGGTAAGCTAAGGCAAATAATTTATCCTCACAGTAGGTAAGCTAAGTCAAATAATTCATGCTCACATTAGGTAAGGTAAGGCAAATAATACATCTTCACATTAGGTAACCTAAGGCAGATATTTCATGCTCACATTAGGTAAGCTAAAGCAAATAATTCATGCTCCCAGTAGGTAAGCTAAGGCAAATGATTCTTGCTCACATTAGGTAAGCCAAGGCAATAATTCATGCTCACATTAGGTAAGGTAAGGCAAATAATACATCTTCACATTAGGTAACCTAAGGCAGATATTTCATGCTCACATTAGGTAAGCTAAAGCAAATAATTCATGCTCCCAGTAGGTAAGCTAAGGCAAATGATTCTTGCTCACATTAGGTAAGCCAAGGCAATAATTCATGCTCACATTAGGTAAGGTAAGGCAAATAATACATCTTCACATTAGGTAACCTAAAGCAGATATTTCATGCTCACATTAGGTAAGCTAAAGCAAATAATTCATGCTCCCAGTAGGTAAGCTAAGGCAAATGATTCTTGCTCACATTAGGTAAGCCAAGGCAAGTAATTCATGCTCACATTAGGTAATGTAAGGCAAATGATTCATGTTCACATTGTGTATGCTAGAGCAAATAATTCATGCTCACATCAGATAAGCTATGGGAAATAATTCATCCTCTCAAAAGGTTATCTTAGGAAAGTAATTCATGCTACTGTAGCTAATGGAAAAAAGGTCTAGCTTATATTAGGTTAGCTAAGGGAAAAAGTTCTTGGTTATTTCAAGTTAGCTAAGGGTTATTATTCATGTGTAGAATAGATATTCTATGGAAAATAATCCCTGCTCAAAAATGGTAATCTAAGAGCAATAAGTCTTGTTCACACCAGGTATCCTTATGGAAAGAATTCTTGCTCAGTCTATGTAATAATGAAAATAATTCTTGCTGTCATTAGGTATATAAAGAGTGATGTGAAACATGACCCTGCTGCCTACCCTTCAAGGTAGCAAAATGTCATATATTTTTTTCCTAGAATCCCATGTATTATATCTTTCATTCCTAGCAGAAAGTTCTGGAGGGACCAAAGATTTTTTTATTTGTTTGATTCACGCACTGTTCTGTAGATTGCATTTCAGCTGTGTACATTCATTTTCATCTGATTTCATTTCAGTTGTTACTGGAACATCAAGACAGCGTTGCCCCCGAGAACAATGACCCCTTACATGAGCTCTTAGAAGATCTTGGAGAAGTACCCAGTGGACATGAGTTGCTAGGTGCTTACAGAATTAGCTGAACTAGACTTCCTTTGTTAAATTTCTTTTGATATATAGATAAAGAATATTCAAGTCCATAGGCCTGAACAATAAAAACTAAGGTTTGAAAGCTGAATTTTTGACAGATATATTTGGTCTGTTGTTTGGCAAAGTTTGTAAACCTGACCAGAATTTAACAAGCTACAGGTCCTTATTTCTCAGACTGATAATCACTTTTTGTATGTTTCAGTTTTTTCTTTCTTTTACTTCACAGTGTACCCTGAATTTTGTACCATTCCATTGTAGCTGTGCTTAGATTTATAACTATGCTTAAATGTTTATTTACATGTGTTTTGATGAAAGCATTATGAAATATAGCAAGTAGTGACATTCTGAAGTAACTACAGACTTGCTGTATGGTCAGCTTCAAATTGTATACCAGACTTTTGTTTCCAATCCAAAACAGTCAGTTTATACAAATAAAAAGTATCTCATGAAATTTATTTGACAGTTTGTTAATTTTCCACTCTTGTTTCAGGAGTTGAGATCGGAGACAACGAGAGTTTAGAAGAGCAGATTCACGCCCAGCTTGCCAAGACAGAGATAACATTGACGTTAACCAACAAGTTTGAGGTGCCAGAAGATGATCAGACAGACATCAAGACGTTGTTGATCCGAACGAAGCGAATGGTGGTAGATGTGTTAGCATGTCAGACTGGGGAAACACTCGCACAGATTCTTGAAACACCGCCTTCAGATGAGCAGGTATGGAAAATGTTTAAGGTCATTTTAGTTACTGAGATTTCAAAGTGTTTGAACCTATAGTGGGTCACCCGTTTCTTATTGAAGGTCATATATCAAGATATTAAGATTTTCCGTAAATAAAGCAGCATAGAATATATACTAATGTATTTTAACAAATTAATCAATTCATAGGAAGAATTGCATCAAGCACTTGTCAAGAAGCGAGATCTTCGAGACAAAAGAGCGGCAAAATCCGATGGCAATATCGTGCGTCAGCAGTCGATGTCAGGCGACTGTCGTCTGCCACTGCACTTAATGAAAACCAAAATAAAGAAGAGTTTACAAAACCTTGAGCTGGAAAATGTGGTGACAAGAAAAGATGGCTACCAGGAAGTAATAAACCTAATTGCTCAAGTAAGTTTGTCTTGTATCTGTTGAAGTTAAATTTTTATGATCACTGAATATGAAAATTTTATCTATTTGTTTAAATTTATTTGTATTATTTAGGAAGGAAGATTTTTAGCTTATATTAGTCCCATCTGATGATTACTTTCCTGGGATTAAACTTCAACTAGTACTGGTACTAGAAAGTTATGGGAGACTGTCTGTCCTAGTGATATTCGAAGCAATGAGCAGGCTAAGGGTTATCAAATGTTCAACCACAAGACCAGTGTCCTTATAAGTAAATGTGTCAGTAGCTCTGATTTGGCTTTTTTTCTGTAGATACAGCACATTACATACAGTATTGTTTTGGTATGAGTTTATTATCATAGGTTATTTGCTATTTATAGGCATTAAACATTTGAATGGGAAAAAAAAACAGGATTGATAATGTTTTAGGGCTATGCAATAAAAGATGGAAGCAGTGTGGATTGTATTAAACGTTGATAAATTTTAAATATTTACTTAGTTAAAAAGAATGATAAAACAATTTCGTAAGTCAAAGCAACAGTATTATTGTTTCACAGGATATACGAAATCAAAGAAGATACAGGAACAATCGTAAACAGGAATTGAATCGTTTACGAGCCACGCTGAAAAGTTTGTCAGAGAAACGTGTCTTTTATGAATCTCAAGTTGACTACTACAACCAGTATGTGAAAACTTGCACAGAAAATCTGCAGCAGAAAGGAAGGTTGGTATAAATTGAAAAAATACATTTAGATTTTATGTTTGCAAAATAAAGTTTAACTGTTAAGGTTATCAAACAATTCAGAAAGATGTAAAGCTTGTCATAACTATCTTAGAAAATCCTAAATGAGACATAGTTCTTACAAAATATTAAATGACGTAAAAAAGATGAGGGATGAAAGGGTTTTTTTTAAATGGTCATGAAATGTGGCAGGTAAATAAAAGCACGACCAAAAACAGGTAAACAGCCATGCTGCAATATCTTTTGACTGTATACCCCATGTCCTTTTGCTCTATACCACAGTTTTACCAGTGTTTCATGACAGCCCTAATGACTAATCTGTTTTATCCATGTCAAATGTTTAAATTGACTGCTACGTATGGCAAAGGATATGAATAAAAGTCATGCAGTATTTAACATGTTCATTCAAAAGCAGAGTGATTGTCTGTTAGGCAGTATGTAAATTTTAAATATGACATGGTGCAGATATTTAATGGTAATTAATTTCAGATCACATAAAGCGAAAGCAAATAAGAATGCAAGAAAAGCGCATGGTACAATAAAATACAGTGGGGCAAAAATGCACGAGAAAGGCGTCATACTTGAGATCGAAGGCTTGACACCAAACCAGTAAGTGGTGGCATTTTTCATTTGTTTTATCTAAACTTCATTCACAATCTTCCTTTTAATTTAATTTATACTAATTTGAGTAAGTTCAAATGCAATGAAAGCTATCCAAGTTCATATAAATCGCTCTTAAAACACAACATATTGGCAGCAGTCACTTGCTAGAAGAGCCAGTAACATTTGAACTAAGGTGTGTCATTCTTTTAAGAATGGTAATGTAACAAGATGTTATGTGCTCATTTAAAGAAGTAGGTATAATAACTGCAAATGATGGTAGGTTGGTCAGTCAGTTGACCTTCCAGTCTCTAGTCAAGAACTTGAGAATGCTTTAGCGTAGAAATGAAATATTTGGTATGTAGGTTGGACATAACAAGTAGATCACCCCTATAGATTTTGCGTGCACTGGGTTAAAGGTCAAGGGCACAGAGGCCTGCAGTCTAAAAACAGTTTGAAAATCAGTAATCCAAAAACATTTAAACTCAGGACCTTCAAATTTACTTGGTGGTGGGGCATGATGAGGAGACGACCCCTTAGGATTTCTGACATACTGGGTCAAAGATCAAGCTCCCAGTTTTCTGTTTCAAAATCTTTTGAGTTTATTATTTATAGTATGGTTAGGCATGTGTGTAAATGAAAGATATTGGGCCCTGCTTGGTCAAAGGTCAAGCTCACAGGGCCCCATGTTGAAGGCAAGGGGCATGCATTTTTCAAAAACATCTCATGTAAATACATGTTAAAGAGAAATTGGAAACTGGTACATGGACACACAAAAGCGATTTTATTTCTGTCACTTTCTACAGCATATCAGTATTTTAACGAGATTTAGACCATCATTTTCAATCACTAAGTAATTAGTGAATTTGATGACAGAGAAAATTCTCAACATCTTTATTGTGGAATGATTTCAACAAAACTGGCATCAAGATAATATGAGAACTGCAGTTCCCCTACAGCATGTGGGTAGCTCCTAGTATTAATATGAAAACCTGCAGAACTGAAACTAAGATAAAACAAAAACTGTATTTCAGATTTAAGAATGCTCAGTTTGAGATAGCAGCCACTGCCGATCCAGGAGTGTTCCAAGTTAGCGCTAAGTTTATGGGTATAGATGTGGAGAAAGTGGAACTTATCTTTCAGGTAAAACATTTGCTCTACTTCCAAGTTACATTTATGCCACATTTGGTAGTCAAGGATTTTCTTAAAAACTTATAACATGCTCAGCTTTAAGTTCATCACTTTATCACGGGGCAAAAAGTAGTAGTAAAAAGATTTTTGGAGGCTGTAGTTCAGTGTCATCTGATAGAGTCAAATCAGGTGGGCAGTCCACTCTTTAATACCATTCCTTGTAAGAACCAGTACTACCATCTTCTTGAAGAAATTACCAAATTAAAATAGAAGGAAAAAGCTTCCCTGTAAGATCTGTTCAGTCCAGCGACATGATGTTGAAATCCATTATGTGTAATATTCAAAGGCTACAGAGTTAAGAAATCTAAAATATTGAAGAAAAAAATGTAAAAAGAAACAACTTCCAGTATTTTTACCAATCAGTATGAATTTCTGTCCATTCCCACAAATTCTCATGGTAAACTATAAATATAGTATATACAAATCTTTCATTTCCAGGACTTGTTACAACTACAGTATGAGGGAGTGGCAGTGATGGAGATGTTTGGAAAGACAAAAATTAATGTTAATCTTCTTATCTTCTTAATTAATAAGAAGTTTTACAGTGGTGGCAAGTAAAGAACTTATCTGGTGGCAAATAAAGAACTTATCTGGTGGCAAATATATATAAAAAGAATTACTGGTACAAATAACCTAAAGCCTGCAGCAATAATCTGGAAGTGGCAAATAAAAGAATTTAGCCACTGCAGGCAAATACTGGTACAAAAGCAGTGGCAAATGAAGAAATTATCTAGCAGATGCAACTTATAGCAATAATCAAGGAGTGCCAAATAAGAAATGTGAGTAGTTGCAAAAGAGAATATAGTCTAGCTGTGGCAAAAAGAAGCAGTGTGCTAGAGGTGGCAAACAACTAGCAGATAATGCGCTAAGCTATCAGCAGCAAATATAGTACCAAAAGAGTGGCTTTATATCAAGAAATTTTGTAATTTGTGGCAAATAACACAAAAAGCAAGAAAGTGACAAAGTTAACCATGCTCTTCAACATTTTGTGTAACAGTGCGATGACTGAAAGAGGGAATACTTAGATAACTTCCATTTTCAAATGGTGGAAAGCTAGAAAAATAAAAAATTGTTGCCAAATAGAATATTTGAGGATAATTCAGATAGATATAATAAATATTTGCTAACAGCCTGCTATAATTTTAAATGGTCTATCTTTCACATGGACATCATTTCTTGAACTATATTAAACTTACAAATTGCTTGCCATGGAAAATAGTAATTCTCAATGTAATATGAGAACAAATATTCGAACAAATAGTTTATGCGTGTTTTATTATTCTTTTACAAAACTCTAACTGTGAAACAGTTGTATATTTCTTGCTAGCTATTATTACATTGTTAAATAATATACTGTAAAACTAGAAGCCTTCACAGTTACTTTTTTTGCACAAGGTTACTTCTTTTTGCACACGGTAACTTCTTTTTGCACAGAGTTTTATTATTGTGCTAAGTAGAAAAGTATCTGTCTTCATTCCATAGAAGATATGCACAGTGAGAAAAAAGAGGAAAATGGTTAAGTTGTTAACATCTGTTGTAACCTATTGGTGGGGAATGTTGTAAGTTTTCTACTGAAGATCTTTGTTTGGAAATGGTACTAATATAAAGAGACAACTGATAAAACAGAACTACTTTAAGCAAGATTTTTTCAAATCAGAGGAAGTATTTTGTTTAAAAGAAGTTACAACAAAGGTCTTGTGGTACTGCAGGCCCTTTGTTAATATTTCAGACTAAATTTATTGATTGTGCAAGACTGTAACGTGTTTTTGACAGGATATGGTTCAAATCGAGGCATTCTGACAAAATAGAATAGAATGCAAAATACTGAAATGCTGCTCATCAGGGGAGAAGTAATTTTTGTAAACAGTGCAAACTAAAGTAACATGTGAATGTTTCTATGGTTACAGTAGTTTTGATTCTTGTTAGGGTATGTTGTTATCTGTCTTGTATGGAGCTAGTCTCTGTATTTTGTTATTGCATTTATAAAGATCTGCCTTACATTTTGTCTTGCATTTATTATACATAATAATATCTGTTGTTTGTTAAGAAATGCGTGTATCTTTTATTGTGTTCACAAAGGTCTTGGAGGAAACCTGTCTTATGTTGAAGATTCTAATATTTTCAGATATATGTAGATGCCAGTGGATGTTTCCTTTTCTTTTTTTTCACTGTTAGTTAAGAAGAATTTCTTACAGAACCAATTCAGTGTTTCCCCTTCGCTCTTTTTTGTGAAAACAGATGGGTTAGCCCTTCGTTTCTTAGATTCCTTTCTTTTTACAATTTTAGCCCATTTTTTTTTTTATTTGAGAAGAACACAAGTTACTTATTATTTAAAATTACAAAGTAACAAGGACTTCAGCATCATTAGATGTCTTTTTTCTTGACCAAGTACCATTTGTCTTTTAGTAGTTTCTGACCTAAAGGCAAAAATTTATCTTCTGTACTATTCCGTTATAACATTTTGGGGACCATTTGATTACACAGCTGCATATTTTTGTAAAGTTTCGATGTACATTGTATTTATTTGTTTTATACATAAAGTTATTAATATTTTCCATGTAAGTGGACCAAAAAGGTTTGTTTCTGGAAAGAATTCATCAGATCTGCATTACACATGTTGCGTTTTTATATGAAGTGCTTTCAGCTGTAGTAGTATATTCACAAGTGCTTTTTTTTCTTATATTATGCATATTAATTCTAAGATGTGAAAGTCGGTGATATCTGTTAGTTATGTCTATATTTGTTTAGGGTGAAAATATATCACAGTTTTAGTACTTCAGAATCCTGTTTAAACACCTTTTAGAAGTACTTACAATGTTTAACTTTCACCCCTATTTTAGAGCCAAGTTTTTAAACTTGAATATATATTGATGAAAATAATCTTAAACTACATAAATTTGATATATGAAAAGTACATTGATATAAAAATCTGCAAAAAAAACATGTACATGAGAATGTGTTAATGTCTCGTCTTGAAATGAGAAGAGTTTTTGGTACTATGTAATGCAGTTTTGACTAGAAAAGTTTGAAAGCTTGCCTTGTCTCATTTGATAATTATTATAGACTTGCATTTGTTTTCATATTTAAATGGAACTTGGTTTTATTTTTATTTTTTCAAATTTCAGTGAAATATAGCATAAATTTATTTTTTCATGGAAAAGCAAAGTTCAAGACCATTCCAAGACTACAATTAACACTCTTAGATTGACTCCCCTTCAAATAGAGAACTGTAGTCTGTTTTCATGTGTTAGGGGTATTGGTCATGTTCGGTAAAAATGCTAGTTGTTAATTATTGAATTTGAAAACAATGGGTTTTAGAAGTTGTTTTATATTCTTTCAAACCTGTGTTCATGTTGATGCAATAAATATATACTGGAGAAAAATGTATATTAAGCTTTCAATAAAACTGTAATTTTCATCATGAGTTTTTTGGTTTTTCTTACATTGATGATGTGTTTTAATCAGCTCCTTTTAACATTGTTTGTATGCCTGGAGGGAAATAATATTATGCCTATTATTTGCCTATATTATGCAGGTTGTCCATCATTCTGTCAGTTAGCAATCTCTCACCTGCTTTATAACTTGAACCACTTTAAGAATATTCATGAAACTTCGGTCAAATGTTTAAAACATTGAGATAAGATGTAGAACCCACACTTCAGAAGCACAACTTAAAGGGCCATAGAATTCCTCTCTGCTTGTCTGTAATTTGATTTCCCCCCCATTGGAAATCCGTGCATTTTTACCTCTCTGGAGCAACACCTCTCCAAAACGAGCGACAACATTACTGTTTCTCCCCAATAACATTTGGAAACCTCCCATGAATGACGGAAAAAGTCAGTGAGTTGAATATATCCGAGATTTCCCAAAAATATTGAAAGGGTACTTTCAGTGCATGTGCGTATGTATTAAGTCTAAAACATTAGAGTTACAAACACCCTGCAATTTTAGAATTAAACAAACCTGCAATAGCAGTGTGAAATGATGAAGCAATTTGTTTGTCAACTTTCAGGTATTCTTATTACGGATGTGCAAGGTTATTTTTTTGATTCACATTGAAATGTGAGAAATCACAGCTCATTAAAACTGAATACAGCAATGTAGCATCCACAGTTTGACATTTCGAATTTCTTTCATGAATGCTCTGATGTATTTTATGTATGGTAATATATATGTATGTATTTATACTCTGTTTTCTTTTCTCCAAACTATTAAGATACTATAATCTCTGCTTGTATGTCAGCATCATACATCACATAAACAGGAATTTTGTCAAATCAAATTTAAAAGGTACAAAGTAAAAAATATGTTTGATGAAGATTTTTAATAAAATAACATGTAAATAAAGAGAGATTTTATAGGAAGTAGAGTGATTCTAGGCATTCTGTCTGATTGCAAAGCATTATAACCATGATAATACTTCCGAGCTGACAAGTCCAACAATGAAGATTGGTTGAACCTCCTGAGAACAACAACCTCTCTACAACAAACACTTTCTTTTCTACTGAATGGTGATTGCTTGTGTGAGGTTGGACTGTACACGTTTTAAATGAAGGTTTTGTTCACTCATCTCTTGAACTGCTCAATGGACATTTTTGAAACTGGTCAAAGCAATATCACAGCTCATATGTTTGAGCCACAGAATTCTGTTTGAAGGATTATCATGAAACTTTAGTCAAATATTTATGGCATGCACATGATGTGCAAAACCCACATTTCAGGCCCACCTTTTTAGAACAAGGTAGGTCAAAGATTTGAGCCTCAGAATTCCTGTCCATGCCATATCTTCTAAACCCTTTGCAGTATATTCATGAAAGTTTGGTCAGATGTTTATCTTGTCAAGGGAGCAGGTGTGTTGAAGTTGCAAAGTTTTGGATGATACCTGATTGTTACCAGTTATGCAGGGTTTGTTTTTGTGCTGAATGACTGTTTACTGTAATGTAGACTTCATTTTTTATGCTGAATGACTGTTTCCTGTCTTGTAGACTTTGTTCCTTTGTTGAGTGACTGCTTCCTGTTGTGTAGACTTTGTTCCCGTGTTAAGTGACTGCTTTCTGTTGTGTAGACTTTGTTCCTATACTGAATAACTGTTTCAGGTTATGTACACTTTGTCCCTGTGCTGAATGACTGTTGGTTGTCATGTAGGCTTTGTTCCTGTGCTGAAATACAATAAGCTGAATGACTCTTTCTATGGAAATTTTTTTCTTTGCTGGATGTTCCTTGTAATGGAGACTTTCTTTCTTTGCTGAATGATTGTTTCCTGCTAGAGGCTTTGTTTCTATGTGGAATGATTGTTTTTGGTTTCTTTTGTTGTGGAATCTTTGTTCCTATGCTAAATGGTTGATTTTTGTTATGGTGACTGTTTCTATGCTGAATGACTGTTTCTTATTATGGAGACTCTGTTTCAAAGCTGCATGATTGTTTCAAGTTATCAAGACTTTGTTGCTATGCTGAGTGATTGTTTGCAGTTTGTTCCTGTGCTGAATGATTGTTTCATCTATTGGAGACTTTGTTCCTGTGCTGAATGACTGTTTCATCTAATGGAGACTTTTTTCTTGTGCTGAATGACTGTTTCATCTATTGGAGACTTTGATCCTGTGCTGAATGATTGTTTCATCTATTGGAGACTTTGTTCTTGTGCTGAATGATTGTTTCATCTATTGGAGACTTTGTTCTTGTGCTGAATGATTGTTTCATCTATTGGAGACTTTGTTCCTGTGCTGAATGATTGTTTCATCTATTGGAGACTTTGTTCTTGTGCTGAATGATTGTTTCATCTATTGGAGACTTTGTTCTTGTGCTGAATGATTGTTTCATCTATTGGAGACTTTGTTCTTGTGCTGAATGATTGTTTCATCTATTGGAGACTTTGTTCTTGTGCTGAATGATTGTTTCATCTATTGGAGACTTTGTTCTTGTGCTGAATGATTGTTTCATCTATTGGAGACTTTGTTCCTGTGCTGAATGATTGTTTCATCTATTGGAGACTTTGTTCTTGTGCTGAATGATTGTTTCATCTTTTGGAGACTTTGTTCTTGTGCTGAATGATTGTTTCATCTAATTGAGAATTTGTTCCTGTGCTGAATGATTGTTTTATCTATTGGAGACTTTGTTCTTGTGCTGAATGATTGTTTCATCTAATTGAGAACTTGTTCTTGTGCTGAATGATTGTTTCATCTAATGGAGACTTTGTTCTTGTGCTGAATGATTGTTTCATCTAATGGAGACTTTGTTCTGTGCTAAATGATTGTTTCATGCAATGCAGACTTTGTTCCTGTGCTGAATGATTGTTTCATCTAAATGAGACTTTGTTCCTGTGCTAAATGATTGTTTCATCTAATTGAGAATTTGTTCCTGTGCTGAATGATTGTTTTATCTATTGGAGACTTTGTTCTTGTGCTGAATGATTGTTTCATCTAATTGAGAATTTGTTCTTGTGCTGAATGATTGTTTCATCTAAATGAGACTTTGTTCCTGTGCTAAATGATTGTTTCATCTAATTGAGAATTTGTTCCTGTGCTGAATGATTGTTTTATCTATTGGAGACTTTGTTCTTGTGCTGAATGATTGTTTCATCTAATTGAGAATTTGTTCTTGTGCTGAATGATTGTTTCATCTAATGGAGACTTTGTTCTGTGCTAAATGATTGTTTCATGCAATGCAGACTTTGTTCCTGTGCTGAATGATTGTTTCATCTAAATGAGACTTTGTTCCTGTGCTAAATGATTGTTTCCTGTTATGGAGACTTTGTTCTTGTGCTGATTGGTAACTGGTACCAACAAATGAAGTCAAATAGAATAGATAATCTTGAAAGGAGCAGCTCAATCGTGTAGTTATCATGTATGGTCACAATTTGATCCCTAATTCCATCACATGATTTATAGTTTTCTGGAAAAGATCAGTTTGGTGTCTGTGTAGCACAGTACTTAATAAAGAACTATACTGGCTTCCAATAGAAAAGGGTACCTTTTCATGGTAATTTCATCCTTATAATAAGTATGATAATGATTTTCACAGAATAATTTTTGGTTCATTCCTAATAAAATGTTTCACCTTACATCAATAAAAATGGGGTCAAAACATCTGTAGTTCAACCACCTGTAATGGAAGTCATCAAATCAGTTTTCCAGACATTTGTTCTTTTTCTATTATTACAAAGCAAGTTTTCCCTTCAAGTGAAAATACAAATATGTAAGGGCTTTTTTCTTTCCAGATAAAAAATGGTTCAGTTGATCAGTTGCTTTTATGGGGGGAAAAAACAGTATTCATTGACTGGTTCACTGTGTATTATAACAATTCCTGAAATAAACTGAGAGGGCAATTTTCTTGTCTTGGATGATGTTGGGGGGCAGATTAGTCCAAAACTTTAGGCGTATAGCGCATGTGACAGTTTGATAGGGCAAGCCCAAAGATTTTGCTTTGCTAAGAAGTTAAAATATCACAAAGCAACGTCATATTAACAGGACTAGGGGAACATATGAAATTTCCTGATAAGGAAAATGTACTTTAAAGTGAGACAAAAAATGTATAAAATATATATGTGTTTTTATTATGCATAAATTATCAATGTACAATTACTTCAATGTAAAACACAATATCAATCTATCAATTTAATAAATTGGAGAGTTGTAAAATGTGGTCCATCTTTACAATACATAGCATACAGTGACATATAATTTTTATTCTTGTTTTGACATAAAGTTGATACTGCATACTGTATTAAGAAACCATTCACAATTTGGCATACACAACAAATTCCCAATTTTCATCAAATACAGACATTTCTTGGAAAACATGTCATGTTTCGAGAATCTATTGCAAAACAGAATTTCAAATCTAAAATGGCTGACTTTTAGCCATTTTAAAGTCCTTCCTGTTTACCTGATATACATTAAATTACTTTGGAAAACCAGGAACCATGGGAAAAAATATAACAAGGTTTACGGCATGGTGGGTAAGAATCACAGTTCTTGTAAATATTCATTTTTGCACAAATAAAAAACAACATATTTAGGGTAATACTGTTGGTTTCAAAGATTATTTTGTAAAAATAAGAATTTTCTGTCAAGTCCCCATAATGGTAATATCTATGGACAATACAAAAAGAGGAATGTTTTGGTATACATGGAAAACGAAATTAAGATGGCAAACACTGTTCAAAGCCATTTGCCACAAAATAGTCAAATATCTAATTTCAACAGAAATAAGTCAGCGAGATTGAAATAATGACATGACCTAAAACAACAGAGGAAACCCACAGTGTTTGAAAGGTATAACACATAATCAGATCTTGTAAAACAAACTATGTAAATAAATTTCATGAACAAATTTTAATGTGCATTAATTCTTGCATGTGAAATGTAATCAATAAAATATCACATGTTATAGCAGCAACAAAATACTTAATTCTAATCACAGGAAATAAAGTGCTTACTTTTATACTTAACATTAATACTTTTGCTATAAATACTAGTTCACATATATACTGCAGGAATCACAGTAATAATTCTGAATGCTCTATAGTTTATTTAATCAACCATCACAAGTTTTGTGGTAGTTAAGAATTCATTACTTGCACTAAGAACTGTTATTTTTTAACTTATAATAGTGAGGTCCTGGTTCAGATTCCATTGACTTGGGCACAACTATAAATCCCTCTTTTTTTTGTGCTGGTCAAATCAAAGAAGTGTAAAAACTTTGGTCAAAAACTGAAGATTAAAAGTAGCTCAATAATCGAGTGTCACCACCACCGACGTCCTGATTACCTCATCTAACAAAATTAATGCAGGAACTTTTTTACTGAACAGTTAATTATTCACAAATTTTACAAATCATTTTTTTCTACCGGCATTTTTGATGTGTTGTAGCTTAGAGAGTCTGAAACATTCAAGTTCCTAAAATTGTGATTCGTTATTCTGTATTCGGTCAATTCCTTACAAAGGAAAACCACATATGTCATTATATGTACAACTAATTGTTTAGTTTCACAATAATCTTTTCTTTCACAGATCTTTGTACAGTTTTTCAATTTTTATTTCATTCCTCTATTTACACAGTTCTACACATATTTACATACATAAAATAAATTTCAGATCACAGACTGTGTCTTCTGCATATACATAATTATTTACATAACACAATTTTTCACCCATTTTTCAAAGACCAGTCCACTATGTCATAAGAATATATGTGGCAAATAAGTAGTCTTTTGTGAATTAGTATATGTTCTACGTATGTCGAATAAAAATTCATTTGTGAAAAAAATGGCTGTTGTTTCTTTAAATGTCTGAAAAAAACTTGTTTGCAGAAAAAAATTAAATGCGAGAGGTCAATGGAAATATTGCGCAATACTATTTTGATCCATTTGATTCTTCTGTCTCTTCTTCTGCCTCATCGGCATTCTGTATCGTCGTTCCAAGAATACCCTCAATATCCGATATTGCACTCTGTTAACAAAACAAAACATAGATTTTCAAACTCTGCTAACAATGCATTTTATTAATGTATGGGAAACCAAAATTTTTTATGTAGGTCCCTTTTTTACAAAGTGATATCTTTTGAATAAATAGTCTCCACTCGGGGAACTGACAGACTATAAATTAAGCATGTCTGGGTCATTCCCTAAAAGAGCAACTAAAAAGCTCTATTTAATTTTCTACTTCTTGTTGCACTGACGATGGCTTACAAAATTAGACATTTTCCATACATTCTGATGAAAAAAAGTTACTCCAAGTACTGGCTTTAATATTTAAACTTTAGATTCCCGAAGATTTACCTTATGACTTAATACATGTAATAACAATACTCTTTGCTTGAAAAATAACCAGATATAAAATGCTTTTGCTGAAAGAATCTTATCAGATCTATACTTGGTTAATGTACTTACACTGAAGTTCGTGTCCCCTTGCATATTTGGTGCTGAAATTTCTTGGTGTATAACTGACAAGTTTCGTGCAAAGGTTGCTAATGCCCCTTGCAGTGTTTCTCCTATTGATCTGAAAGGACAAGAAGCAAACAATGCAATATTTTATGATTACAACAATTGATAAGAAGGATAACTTTAGTCTTCAGAAGAGTAGTGTAAAAGTATTCACTGTATCAGCATATCCAAACTGCCAGACAATTTCTGAAGTCATGCCTGTTTTCACAATTTCAGCAAGATAGATCAAAATATGTTTAAGACAAAATGTCACTACTGAGTTTTATCATTTAGTGGCAACCTAGAGTAACTGACTTAGCATACCTGTAGATACATACATTTTCTTTTAAAACATTCTTATACATAAAAGTAATCTGGACTGCATTAGTTATCCTTTGTAAAAGCAGCATAATTATTTAATTTGGTGTTTTTATTAGTAAAATTCTTCAAAAATATTTTTATTGTTGAAATTACTCTGATATAACTGGTCCCACTAAGTAAGGACAATTTAAATGTTAGTAGTCTTCAATGAAGAATTATGGTGTAACCATGGATACTTACAACATTCCTAGCTTTTCTCTGTTAAAACTGTCTATTAATGTGAATACTGTCCCTTGCTTCTCCTGAAACAGAAAATGAATAATTTTATACTAGTATTTAAATCTAGTAAGTACAAATTGTAATCTAACTGCAATTTTTTGTTCCACTTTTTCCCTGCATTCTCCCCTACCACATTTACATAAGAGAACAATCTTAAACTCTCATTCATCACACTGATACAGCATATAAAATTAACTAAAATACAGTAATATTCTGCCAAAAAGCCATATTAATAATGATTTGATCTTAAAAGCGAGTCTTATTTCTTTTAAATTTATAGACTTTGTTCTTATAAATTGCTGTTTTTCACAAGACATTAAAACAACCAGAGTAAAGTGTAGTCTTAATTAAAGCGACTGACTCACAGACGATGATAAAAAGAAAATGTTTATACATCTTGAAATTCTTGCTGTAATCGTGAAGAACATATTAAAACTAAGTTACTGACTCAGTTTTTGTTACAGAAAAACATCAAAATATAAAGTTTTACACACTTTTATCGGTAAAAAATTTACCCCGTTAGTCATGGGGTAGATACTTTAGTTATAACATTAATTTTGAGGCAATTTAATAACTAGATGCTGTGGCTCAGTGGTCTAAGTCGTCGTTCTACATTTTACAGACCAAAAGGTCGTGGGTTCGAATCCTGGTTAAGTCCAAACTTTTTTTTTCAGTTTTCATGGTGTATGGAAGCATAATATTATATCTTTTCCATAGTTTATTAAATCCTCTTAAATTTGAAAGTATAAAAAATATCAGCAAAATTTTGTGAGTCAGTCGCTTTAAAGAACTTTCCTATATTCTTGCTTTTCTATAAAATCTAATACTTTTATCTCGTAGTACTGAAACTTAACTGTACCCCTTTAGAATAAATTTAAAAGACAATGGACATAAAAGTTTCAAGAAAAATGTTGTATGAAAACAAATATGAAACCTGGAACCATTCTCTTGAGTTGCACTGTGTTCATTGTTAATTGGATAATCAACAGTCCAAGCAAGTGAAGTGTCCAAGAAAACAAAATGTCACTAACTTAGAAATAAAATTCTGGGCTCAAACCCAACAACTTAAAAAAAGCATACTATAGGAACTATATTGGATTTTTCAGGGAAGCTGACTTATGAGTGCTGTCATCAAATTATTATGATAGTTGTTGTTTACTAAACTGTCAACACTTTACCTTTATGTCATATCCTATGCCATGAGCTCTACACATTTGGAAGAACACACTGTAATGTACCACTGAAAGGTTTGTGTGTAACAACCTTGTACTCATTACACCAAATCTGTTTGTGTTTGGTGGTTGCTGGAATTAGAAAAGAATTTAAATCATTAGAAAACTAGACTCTGGTACAGCAAAGTCACAATCTATGGCTTGCTCAATGTGCAATTAGAAAACAATATTCAGAGTTTCAAGAAATTAAGCAAAGCAAGGGCTTCAAAATGTAAAGATTTTGACGAGCTAAAGAAGAACTGTTTAACAGAAATATCCTTTCTGAAGCTTTTCACCGGTTGATTTCATAGCAATATCAAGCTTGTTGTTGCTTGCCAGTATAAGGTAGCAGTTGGTATAAACTACTAAGAAATTCAAGCAAGTTTAACGATAATACATAATGAGCCTACCTCTTCATCTTGGCCATGTAATCTTCGTCGCCGTTTTTTCACTTCCTGTTTTGGTGGTGGCACATCAAACACGTGTGTACGAGTGTTTAGTGTTCCATTACTGACAAACGACATGAGATAGAACATGGACAGACTATCACTGTACTGTAAGCTGATGTCAAGTGCCCATAACTTCTGCTCCATCTGATATGAAAAATCAAATGTGACTGCTTTAGTTCAACTGACATACATTTTGCTTGTGTAAACACACATGAAGCTTATGTAATCTAAAGCAAGCAAACTGCTGCTTATAGGACCAGTCAAAAAGGGGTCTTATTAAGGAGTTCCTCTTCGTAGCAGACTTTATTTGATCCAAAATTTAGACTTTGGTTCTTTCAAACTGCAAATGTTTGCATCATTTTGGAATAATCAAACTGTATTATAAACTTCTGGAGGCTGTGACTTTATCTTACTAAATTATTCATTTTTTTTAGATTCCAAATTTAGTGAATAAAGAATTTTTTATAACCTAATATGTTCAAGTGAGGGGTGGGGGAATGCAGGCATTAGAGGACAAAAGTTTCTTTTTTTTATCAACACACTTATATAAAACACTAAAGAAAGCCTATGTGAAAGTCTGAAATTTGGAAAAACCTGAACATTCTGGCTAGAGGTCCAGGGGATCTTAGATGTGCTGATTTGTACCTGCTGTACTTACTGTAACTGGATGAATAAACGTAACAAAGTCAACGGCAAAATATCCCATAATTCCTCTCTTCTTACAAGCATCTGCTATACTGTAACAAGCTTTGTTAAGAACTTCGGGTTCCACTGAGGATTGTGGGATAGACACACCCCAACATGAAAATGGGGACTCTGCATGTATTTGATCACCACAGCTGACAATGCTAACAGCACCATTAGGTTCGATCAACATGTCCACTGTTAGTGTAGTTATGCTGTCAGATGGTGGACAGGCCTCTATCACTCCACCTGTAGGGATTAAATATAAAATGAATTAAAACTGTAGTAAAGGTATAATATTACATCGGTATTCACTTTTCTAACAGCTAGCTTTTAATGCAGTGTGTAATAGTGTTCACTGAACTATGGAACCTGATTTTGAATCCAGCTTGAAGCAGATTTTTCCAAGTTACATTTAACGCCCAAAGAAAAATGAAAACAGGCTGGTTATTTTGCAAATCTAAAGTCTTTACAGTTAATACTTTTTCAGAAGTTCTAATCTGCAAAAAGTAAGGATTTGTATCATTGCATCTTCAGGGAAACTTCTAGACCTATGACTTGAGCAGTTGCCATAAGGCCAAATATAACTCTGATATTATCTTAAGTCAGTTGTGTAACTAAATTACTGCAAAAAGAACTGATTACATTTATGCGGTCAAGAATGCTCATTCTCAAACATCAACCTGTAAGAACAATTACCTTGGCTAAGGAAAGACTGAAGAAATTTCTCCCATGTTGGATAGACTTTTGTGTTAACAGGACAAGCATGGTTGCTCAAAACATCCTCTATTTCTGCTAAGATCTTTATGAATACTGGCTCCTGAAATGGAAGTTAAAATAAATGTTCTGACTCTTTTTTACATATATTTTATTTCGTGGAATGTTAGTCATTAATTTCACATGTGTAATATATTGTCAAACAAAACATTACATATTTACTTCTTGCTTCGAATTTCTTATCTTTATTTACTGTCATTTTCTAAATTTGATATCATGTAAATGTTCTGGTTTAAAAATACATCTTCTATGTTCGGTATTCCCAACAATTTTTTACATTTTATTTGGAACTATTTTCATAGCAGATGTTTCTGTAAAGTTCAAATGAATATTGGTACAGTAAGAACCATTACATGGTTGTTTTGGTCCTGTGATAAAAAGAATCTGACACTTGTTTACATTTCAGATAAACTATTATTCAACTCTCCGGCTTGCTTAATAACTAATATCCTGAACTTGTTGAATAACAGTTTTATATATGAAATTTCTAGGGGAAACAACTCAGACTGAATAGCATCAGAGCAGATCATGACAAGACTGTGTACAGGTGAAAAAGCACTCATCTGCTAAGTCATATATTTGCAAAGCATCAATTTGAAATTATTAAATAAACAGTTACTTTTAAAACAAAATTTGGTAATCAAATTGTAAATAATATCACAATATAAACCAAGAATTCTATATATATATAACTTAAAGTTTTGTTTAAATGGTCATTGAAAAAAAAAATTACATCCTATAAGCATAAATAGCAGAGTGATACGGATGATGTATACATGTATATTGTAGTTTTAAATGTTAAAGATAATCTTTTTGACAAATAATCTTAAAAACCAGGCAATGAAATTACACATGGAAACATGAAAAACTGAGCGACTAAGTGTTATTTTTGTGGGTGCTTCTTGTGCTAGTTTTTACCTGTGCCCATTTCTTGGACCACTTGTCTCCATATCTTTTCTCTTCTTTTAGGGCCCACGTATAACATTTCAGGTGTTCTGTTACATCACAATAAGCAATGCCCCGACCATCAAACTCGTCGTCAAGTTTGAATAACCATCGTTTTACATTGAGATTCTCTGTGACCAACTGTGCCAAACACTCATTTAACTGAAATAGAAACAAAACAATCTTTAACCACTTCAAGGTAAATTTGAACTTCTTTTTAATATTCCCTTCAGGTCTAGTGATTACTGCAGCCTTGGCATTTCAGAAAGTTTGAAATTAAAGACCAAGAAAGTTCGCTAGACACATGTCTGCTGCTCTCAGGAAAAAGAAAATACTGTTCAAATACAAAGATCTTTTGAGTCTTTTACAAACCAACTCCAGATAAGCTATTTACATCCATTCAAGTCATCAAATCTTGATCAATTCTAAGAAATTTAAGTCCATCTGTTAACATGGTTACTTGCTATAAGTTTGTTGCTTGTTGTCATGGTAGCTGCTTGGATACAAGAAAGAGAATTACTTACCAGACCCATAGTGTAAACATCATGGTCACCAGGGGGTGTTTCAACATTAGCACTTGCAAAGATTCTTTGACAACCAGACTTGGTTGAATATAAATGTCCAACTTCTGGTTCTGGTCCAAACATTGGTACATCTAAATACTGGGCAATGTCAAGGTCATCTACATGTGGAAAGTTTGACATTATATAGGCTTCACGTCCCTTGATAAGATTTTTGATACGTAGTAAGGCTTGTGGACTGTACTTGAGTAGTGTAGAAAGGCACATTCTATGAGTCTGTGAAAAGAGAGAATGATATGTCTGTAGTTTCAAGATACAAAGTACACCTAACAGTTTACAATTACATATCTATATAGACAATTCTGATTTCAGAAAGATCTTGTGTAATTTATCCCTGAAATTTGGTTTCCATTGAAAAAGATGTTAGCACTTTTTCTGTTTATCTTTACATAGTCAAGAACACAACATTTGAGTAAGATGACATTCAGAGGGGTTGGTACAAAATTACTGTAACTATTACATTAAGAAGCAGGTACAATAGTAATGAACTGATTCCTTAGTTTGGAATTTCAAACATTTCTATATGTTTGTTTTAAGAGAATGTTTTGAGTGATTTTTGCTTCATCCATTTTTTCCTTAAGGCTGTGAGCAAATGAAATATTTGCAAAGAAAACATGAAGATATATACATTGTATTATACATAATTCAAGCTGTGACATTTTGAACCCAAATGTTACCAACATAGAACAGAAGGAATCTGAACCACCAGAATGCATGCAGGGAATTTATAATGATGATATATCATTCAATAGTAATTTCACATTGTGAAATTGTGTGTGCAAAAAACCAGACCAAGAACACAAGATCAGAAATACAGTCAAAATGCAATATCTTATGAATCATGATAAAATGGAACTTTGGTGTATTACAAAAAGATACTTCATTACTTTCAGTATTTTTTGCTAAGTACAAATGATGCATTACAACAAAAAATGCAATTAAAGAAAATATCAGCGACATCAGAAATCCCACATATTGGTTTTGAACTGTATATACAAATGTTTTAAACAGAGCAAATGCTTTCTGAATTAAGAATGTTAAGCTAACTTAATCTCAGGTCAAAAATTCTAAAATGCTTTTAAACAAGCCTGAAGACTGGCTATAATATTCAAATATTTCTAGATTTGAAATGTTTCTGTCAAAGTGTCAGTATTCTCTAGCTTTTCATTGGCTAAAAGATGATTATCATTATTTTTTTTCAAACTAACAAACCACAGTGTGATAATGAAACTGATGCTGGGTTCTAAAAAAAATTATAATGAACCATCTTTATAACATGGTAGAAAAAAAAATGTATAAAGACAACAAAGAAATCAGTTAACTGTTCTGGTCACTTACCAAACCATTGGTCATCTTGTAAAAAATAGCAATAAAAATAGATATAACAGTATCATCTTGGATATACATGTAAACTAGAAATGGGTTTTTGATTGAACAAAAACATATGTCTCCCCCAGCCAGTTGCTGCAGGTAGTATTGAGTCAGACGATTGTAAAATTTGACATTTAACCTCCAAGTGTGACCTTGACCTTGAGACACCGCACCCGCAAAGTGGGTTCTGCACGTCACCTTGATGAGGTGAACATCTGACCCAAGTTTCATAAAAATCCTTCAAGGGCTATTGAAGATATAGAGCGGACACGATTTTGTGGCATTTGACATTTAACCTCCAAGTGTGACCTTGACCTTGAGACACCACACCCACAAAGTGTGTTCTGCACGTCGCCTTGATGAGGTGAACATCTGACCCAAGTTTCATAAAAATCCTTCAAGGGCTTTGGAAGATACAGAGCGGACACGATTTTGTGGCATTTGACATTTAACCTCCAAGTGTGACCTTGCCCTTGAGACACCACACTTGCAAAGTGGGTTCTGCACGTCGCCTTGATGAGGTAAACATCTGACCCTAGTTTCATAAAAATCCTTCAAGGGCTTTGGAAGATACAGAGCGGACACGATTTTGTGACGGACAGACAGACAGACGGACGGACGGACGGACGGACGGACGACCAGGGGAAAAACAATATGTCTCCCCCATTTTTGGGGGGAGACATAATTATCTACAGCATGATTTTTCAGGGATATGTGATTTCAACTCACATGAGGGCCTGAGGCCAGAGTGTGCAGCATAATCACATATACAAGAAAAATTCCTGTTAATATCTTATACCATAGTGCAAAATTTTGATGTCAGTTCACCTGGCATAAATGTCAGGAAGCACATGTCATGCTATATCTGATGAATCTGGCAGTTATAGCATACCTGGATATACCTACACAGTATATCTAACATAAACACAGTCAAAGCAAAAAGAAAACTGCTGATAATTATGGTATGTTTGATCAATTACATTGTCTTAAATACATGTAACAAACTATGCTTAAAGATGCCAGGCACAACTGCCTTTGGTTTTACCAGGTGGCAGCCTGCCAACTAATCACATCACATCAAGCCCCATTTGGGGCTTAAGTCTACAACTATCGTGACCTTGTAGGTGGATGCCTTTACCAACAGCTCATGGCAACAGACCATTTCCTGGAGTCACTGACTGGTACCTTCTTTTCAATTTTTCAAAACATTTTTATCAAATCAATTTTAGATACGCATAAACATACTTATCTGGCAACTTTCTGAGCAAACTGGCTAAAAAGTTTGCCTCAGACATTTTCTAAGCTCTAAGCCCACCAAACATCAGAATAGGAATTTAATATCACTAAATATATATCTACATAATGAATTTGAATGGGTTTAAACAATACAGTAATAAAGTCACAGTTGAAACTATAAAAGAACTTACTGGAAAGCTTTTGATTGCCTCAGGTACAATGATTTTGTATCTCTCACCAAAGTCCCCTTGGTCCTCCACATTGCCTGAATCTATAGCTGTCTTAAGGCCCAGCAGTTTGGAATAATACTGTAAGGTTTCCTCACTAAGTGGAACAGGGGATATAAATATCACATCAACATTGGGATCTGAAAAAAAAAAACATTGGGGATAAAAACGTTTGGATCTGTAAAGAAACAAGCCTGCAGGATTACACTTACGTGACAAGTTTTGTTTTTGTAGTTCAGTATGTTTGTTGGAGAAATTAGAAATGAATATTCCTGAAGTCTGAAAAAATAAGAAATTGTGTTATGATGTGTGATAGACACACTGTTTGATAAAAGGACAATTTGTGTTAATATGTGTGACAGACAATTTTTGACAAAAAGAAAAATTAGTGTTACATCTGTAAAAAAATGAAAATCTGTGCTTTTATTAAAGACATTTCTTGCACGCACGTAATGTGACTTTAATGTAACTTACCACAATATACATTACTTACTATGAATGGGCTTTAAAACTTTGAGAGCAGAATGGTTCACTGTGTTAAAGTACAACCAGTGATGGAACAATTCTTTTGTTGAATTAGTAGCCTTGTTAGGTAAATTCTAAATGTCTATGATTTCCAAAGTAATGTTTTCTTACAAAAGGAGAAAGAAAAAGAAGTCTTCACCTCGTATGTCACACAACCTTGACATCTGTGTGTTCTGACGGATGCCAAAGTCGTGTATACTGTCTCGAATTTCTTGTTTCAGACCCAGTGATGGTATGTGTATAATGACACGCTTGGACTTCTTAACACGGTCCCAGGACATTGCAAATTTCTGAAATTGAAACAAGTTTGCTTCTACATAGAATGACCCTATATATGCCAGTACACAATGGCATGATTTATGATTAAAAGCTCTCTTGCTAAATATTTCAGAGTAAAGTCTAATGTGCTAGCTAGAATGTTGTTTGCCTGTATATGGAAATACAGTATAAACTTATTTAAGAATTGGTTTTACATAACTAGTTCATTTTTTTACATAAAATTTATACCTGTACCAACTGATAAGACACGCAAGGTAAAAATGCAAAGCATATGAGAGAATAATTTCAAACTTTAATTATGAAGTCTGAGATACACAAGCATATGACAACTTAGATAACCTTGACTTCAACATGCTTACTTCTCTGTCTCTAAGAAAGGGACTGTCAGTGAAGCAGTCACACTGATGTGAGGC
Organism: Cyclina sinensis; assembly: GCA_012932295.1. Taxonomy (NCBI): domain Eukaryota; kingdom Metazoa; phylum Mollusca; class Bivalvia; order Venerida; family Veneridae; genus Cyclina; species Cyclina sinensis. Next base: position 6,337,160 of record JAAONU010000017.1, read on the forward strand.
TTAGATATGACAAAAATACAACCTGGTCTGAATTCTATATACTTCAAGTGCTAAGCCTCTAGTTCAAGCACATCAAGGCTCTGTTTTTTTTCTCCCAGCAAACCTACCTTTGCCCTCCTTCTGTGGTTCTCCAGATTGTCCAGTCTGACTTGTTTCAGTTGCTGACGCACCTTGGCCATTTTGATATGCATGATCCAAGATATTGCAATTACACCGGCTGCCCATTTCCTGCGCCGGTATTCCAGATATGTGCTTCGCTCTCTGAACATTTTCCAAGTAGCCTGAATCTTAGCTGAGGCTATGTCTCTACCATTTGGACCCTTGAATCTTCGTCCCTATATTACAGAGCACAATATGAAGTCATAAGTAATTCTTAGCAGGAAAACCTTGATGATAATACCTTTTAAGCAAAAATGTTCTGTCATGATTTTACAAAAGCAAAGGATTTAAATGTGCACAACCTTTGCAATACTTACAGGTCTAAAGATAATATTTTCTACATCATCTCTGTTTACAATACACGACAACAGATCATCTATACTGGGTGGACGTTCCAGTTCAAACTCTTCTGCCAAATCTGCTAACCTGAAAACATTCAGTATACTGTATGCAACAGATGGCTTAATTGTAAATGTTTCATCAGGAAATGCAGCAAAAGGCTAAATTGTAACCTTTTCATTGGGAAATCAGTTCTTTATGCAACAGAAGGCTAAAGTGTAAATGTTTCATTGGTAAATGAATATTGTAACCAACAGACAGCTAAATTGTAAATGTTTCATTGGGAAATGAGTATTGTAACCAAATGACTGCTAAACTGTAAATGTTTCATTGGGAAATGAGTATTTTATCAACTGATTGCTTTAGGAAATGAGTATTGTTTTCAACTGATTGCTAAATTGTAAATGATTCATTGGGAAATAAGTACTGTTACCAACTGATTGCTAAACTGTAAATGTTTCATTGGGAAATGAGTATTGTTACCGACTGCTTAATTGCAAATGTTTCATTCGGAAATGAGTGCTTTCAATGACAGATAACCTTACCTATCTCCATTGATAAAGGCAACAGGAACAGCAAAATTGTTCAGCAACTTTTCCAAGTGTTTCAACATTGTCACAATACTGTAATGAAGAAAAAGAGAATAAAATTTGCAACTTTTAACCTCAAAATTAATTACCTAAAACAATGTAAGCAAGTAATCCCTAAAAATGCTTTTTCAATTAATTTCATTTGTTATAAAATCAATGTAAAATCTCATCTGCTCTGACTGTTAACTTTATCAGTACTTTCTACTGGTGCAGGCCCTAGGTGACTCCCTCAGTACAGGATTCAAGGGAAGACTAGGCTCAGGAAAGCAGTTAGGTATAACTTAGGACCTCCTAGAATCTACTGTGTCTCCAGCTCATAATGTAAAACATCTTTTGTATTTTAAATGAATGATTAAAGCAGCAGCATTTTATAGAATGTACTGTTAATACATTATAAGGAATGTAAGAGGTCTGTACAAATATAACAAACTTTGAACCAATGTGTTTTTTAATATCCTTAAATGGCCACTTCAATTATTCTCTCCATTTTTATATTCTCCATTATAAAATAACTGGTAAAACAGTTCTACCTTCCCCAGGTCAGACAATAGTGTTGTTTAAATGAAAGGAATTCCGATGACGTATCCCTTATCCTTCCATTCTGAACAGCGAACCTGTGAGAGATCATTTTGAAATCTCCACTAGCTGGGGTAGTTGGGGGAGGCTGAAAAGTACAAGGAACATGTTATAGTAAAACCCAGGATATGTTTATCACATATCAGTTGGTTTCATTTTGTACAACATGAATATTTTAACCACTAAAAACAGAACTAACATATACTTTTCAAATTATATATTTTGCTAAAGAAAAGAGGTAAAGTATGACTATGTTACTATATGACAAAAAAAATTCAGTAGAAATCTCTAAATGTACTCTGTTTTGAAAGGCTACATGAGTAAAAAGTATTTACAAAATTGCCTTAATATATTTTCTTGAAAACTATTAAGTCAACAAAAGCTGAATCTAATCAAACAGACCAAGCCATGATAAAATAAAATTTGAAACAGAAAATCAAACATAACCTTTACAATAAACAAACAAATAAAAAAGTAACAACCTCTGTATATAGATTTCAAACACTTTATAGAAGACTATTAGAAATAAGCAAATAAAATTTAAAAATACATGTAAAATTTCTTTAACAACAACTGAACAACTGAAATGATTAGATTTTTTTTTATTTTGGTGGTGGGGGGTGTAAATGCAAAATCTTTGTTATTTAAATCATCTTTCTTGTACTGTCCATGTCACTTATCCTTGCAAACCCAACTACCTTTCACAAACTTATTTCAATTTTTTTAAATGTCCCAAAACATAGGAAAGAACCAAACTGACTGTATTTTCATTCTGAAAAAGGTATAGTTCATCAAAGAAACCAGTTTTCCTCAGTGTCCATTCAGTAAACACAACCAGTTTATCTCTGTGACTTGAGTCAATGATTCCAGAAATCCTTGGATCTCTTGCTTACATTCAATCAAAACTTCTGACTATCAATTTATGGACCTGTCAGCAGTTTCCTTGTTCATGCATTATTTAACCTGTTATCTTAATAGACAGAGATAATAAAGTTCAGCCAGTTTCCCTTAAAACCAGTTAATTAACCAGTTTCCTTAGATTCCCTAACTACAAGTTTACAACAGTATAACCAGTTTATTGACAACCAGAAAATGAATTTAAGCTATATCCCGTTTTTTTCAGTAGCAGTGAATCCAAATGAGACCTGTTTTTTGAAGTACCTGTACATTCATGTGTAACCAGTTTGCCTTCAGTATCAGATATTCTATGTTTTACCAGTTTTTTCTGCCAGTAAATCAAAGTGTAATCAGTTTCCTCATTTACTTTCTAACAACCAGTCAGTTTATGAAAACAGTCCCTCAACAAAGAGTCAGTTAATCTCAACCTGTTTCTTACACAGTTGGTTAAATATAACCAGTTTCCCAAACTTACATATCATCGACTTTTGACTGATCTAATCATTTGTACATCAGCAAATGAACACAAACAATACCTTAAATTCTGGAAGTTTTACTGACAAAAATATCTGGAAAATATATATTTGAAGACCACCATCTTTAAAATTGATCTTGAATTTGTAGAAAGATAGGAAATAGTCTATAAAGTATAATGTAAGCTGAAATATTAAAATGCATTTAAATATAAGACTTTTTTTCTTCTTGTTTATGAAAAATTCAATTAGGATGAATTAACCTGAAAATGAGAACAACTAAAAGTCATTTAAATACAGACTAGGCAAAACAAGTTATCTGATGGCTAATTAAGAATACAGTGAAAATGTCTTTAAGATAAAAGAGAATCTTTCAATTACTCTTAAAAAGAACAAATATAAATTAATTCTGTGCAGTGTGCGATCAAACATGTGTGCAACCTCAATGCATGCATGCACAATTTCTCTATCTACCTTGTATCATAAAACATTCTGAATAAACTATTATAAAAAAAAGCAAAAAATCTTTAACAGCAAATCAACTGTAAATGGTTTCTCTTTAATTTTTACAAAACCATACTGAGTACCAAAGGACACTAATTTACTGCTCAATCAAAGGTTTATAGTTTTTAAGTTAGGATGGAAACTAACTCCTCTTCCATTAAATGTCTATCAGATGAGATGTCAACAAATGTCTCATATATCAGTATAATACACTGAGCCTGTCAAAGAAACTGGGAGTGTACCTGAAATGTGATGCATTCTGTATCTTGCACTGCACCAGGCAATCTAAAATAAATCCTCAGGGGGTGTTGGTCATATGAGTAACCAGTATTGATAATGAACGAGCTCAAATAGATAGGTAACGAAACTAAATGGAACAATTTTGTTTTAGTTAATTTGCATCCTCAGACAAAATCACAAAATCAAAGGTCTGGAAGGTCTAAATTCAGCTCTGATAATGCAAATTATAATTATGAGCAGTTTATTTTAAAATAACAACAGAAAACTAAATGATTTTGCTGAAAATTAAAACCTTTTGGCAAGAAGACCAGAGAAATTGAAAAGATGTAAACTTATTTCTATTTACTGAATAGTTTTCTTCATCCTGTGGTATTTTCACAGCCTGTGTGCTTTAGACAAGTTCCAATGAGTGTATTTCTCATTCACAATTGATTTGCAATAAATTTACAATATGCCCTTTACAGAAAAAATAATCTTATCTGTATATATGCAAACTAACAGCAAATCATATAAAAAAATCAACAAAAACAAATTGTGCAATAACGCTACCTTTCGAGAAGTCTGCTGCTGTGATGTCGGTAATTAACAAAATATTGATTATTGATTGGTCCTCATTAGCTTTCTATAAAGGTGAGTTAGTGCTGGTAAAAGAGAGTTTGAAACTGAAATGAAATATTTTCTGGCAAAAATATTGAAGGAGGTGGTGGGGTGCTTTTCTGCTTTGCTTCAGTTTCAAACACTGGACCAAAATCATGTTTACTGCATACACTCATGGAACCAAGCATCTATTTTTTTTAATAATTTAATTAAAAGCCAGTATTTTTTGGTTCATTTCAGTTGTAGTTTGTAAAACATGGCTGTAGTTTGTATGGTACAAGTCAATCTAGTTTTTGAAATAGAACATGAATTTTTAACTTAATAATGAGTATATGCAACAACTTTAAGGTGAAATATTAAGGAAATATAACTATAGATTCTATTAAGAAGTGAAGAAAAAGTACCTTCTCATAAACATCTGTTAGTTATTATTTGTAACAAACAATTTGAATCAAGGATCTCTGATGAAGACCTTGATTAAGGGTTATCTTTCCCTCTAATTCAAAAGAGTACATAAACTTCAGCCTCACTTTTCCATAGTTTAGGTATTTTACTAGCTAAACAGCTACAGAAGTCTACCTGTCTTAATACCTAAAGAAAGTATTTTTCAGAAAAAGCACAGCTTAGATCTTCTACAATGATATACAGAACTATATTTAGGTCCCTAAAACCTTAGATTTAAGCTGCTTGTACATTTAGATGCCTGAGACCTATACTTTAGCTGAATTACACCTAAGATGATTTAGATACCTAAGACCTAGGATGTCTACTCTCTAAAGGTTCAAAATACTTACTAGCATAAACTGTTATGTGAAAAGAAAGATTATATACATTCTGTCAAAATATCATAATATTTACTGAATCTTTGATAGTGGAATAACTATTCATTACAGTCTGCAAAAACTGACCTCCAGTTGTACATAGATGATTCCTCTTTTGCAGTTTTGTTTCAAACAGTTATATTCACATGTATAGTTAAGGAATGAAGTAGTATAACCAAATGGAGGAAGTGAATTAATTTGGGAATTTAATTTGTGAAGTTTGAAATAGAGACTTGCCATGGAAAAAACCAACATTTTGGCATCTGCCACTGCCATTCATGCTAATTCTATTATCATCACTATTCTGATAAATTATAGCAAGAATAAGTTATGCTTTGAATTTTTTATTCAACGGAATGAATTGATGCAGGTAAGTTCTTCCCAAAAAAGTGTTGATTTCAAAGTCAGTTCGCCTGACAGGATTTGAACCTGTAACTTTTAGCCTTTGGGCTAGGAGCCATTCTTATGCTTAATGTATTCACCTGGGGTAATATAGCCTGAAGCACTCTACATAGTGGTGATGCGAACTTTGTAGCAATTTTAGAAGTTATAAACTGCATTGCTGGTGGCAAAACACAAATGTTGGTTTTCCTTTGGTCTGGCTCGTCATTTCAACAAATGGTGGACATCAAACTGATTTAGGAGCATATTCTTACCACAAGAACTAAGTCAGACAGAACTTGTTTCTGGAGAGATATATGTGTGTAAAGATTTCAAGTGCACAGCAATTTGATATTCTACATAGAAATTGTGAAAGATTTCAAATACAGGGTGTATAAAGTTCATTATAATGTAATATACAAAACTAGAAACAAGGTCAAAATTGGACAGCAATCATCAATTTTGATATTAGTGAAGACACAGTAATAGTATACACAAGAGAAACAGAAACTATAGGGTTGAAACATTATCTTTAAAATATCATTTTCCTGAATTTCAGGTAATTTGAAATCGTTTTTTTTCTTCTAATACCCTAAACAGAGTTGTGCTTGCTAATACTACATATCTCTATTTTATCATTGATTCCATTACATTATGAATATGGATTCAAAAAAATTTGTACAAAAACATAATCTTGTTAGGATAAAATGAAAGAAGCATTTAATTGTTCAATGTTACAACAAACACTAAAAAATTTATTTAGTGAGTCTAGCTTCCAAGCAAGTCCATGACCCATTGATCAATGTACAGATATTTTTTAGAGTGTGGGGGGAAGTTATCAACATTTTGAATTTCTCATTTCATTTACAAGATTTACTTTAAATGTAATCTTCTGACATCTTTCTGTCTGGCGGTCCATTTCCAGAATTGGCTCAATAATGGCACAGTTCCTAAGGTAACACTAAACAGCCTTCAGGCAAATTTAGGGATGTCCTCTAAAACTGACCTTACCTAATCTGAGCTTAGAAAGAAATGATTGCATATAGAATATATGAAAAATTATGACATCTTTGTAAACACTTTGAATCTGTCTCTCTTTATCCAAAGTCTTTGTTCTTTGATCAGTAGGTCTTGAACTATTCATTAAGTGTAAAGGTTCACAGACATAAGCTTCAAAATTATGCGCATCTCCTTTACAAACTGCTGACTTAAACAAAAATGAATTTCCATTCTCAAAAACTCAGAAAGTGTACCTACCAAGGGTTGTATAGGCATCTCGTATGTTTTTACTGTAGCAGGTGTCTTTGGTTTCTGGCTGGATGTGGCTGATGTCAGACGTGATTTGGCCGATGTGGTTCGGCTAATACTTGCAGCCGATTGTGGATGTGGTGGGATTACTGGCATTTTAGCCATGGTCTCACTGGCTGATTCATAGTTCTTGGTAACAAGATCAAGTTTGACTCCTGCTAGTGTTGGAGCAATTTCTGAAGAACATATTTTTTAAAAAGCTACAACACTGAGCATTTCAGCAGGCCATTGTAATATAAGAAACTTCTGAGGTAAAAAGGAAGATTGCAAAAGGCACATAAAATGAGAAAATATAATATTGTAATACACAAATATATAATATTTCTTTTGGCCTTGTATTCAGCAATTCTATACAGCTGTCCTTAAATATCCAAAAAATTTATGAAATTTTGACCTCAGACCAGAGAAAAGCTACTTTGTAAATGTTGGTATTTGTTTATGCTGTTTTTTGTTTTGTTTTTTATAAATAAAATAAAAGCCTTTCTGCGGTCAAGGAAAAACCAGCAGTAGCTGTCTGGTTGTAAATTAGCTAATTATTTAGCCATATGTCATTCTGTATGAATTTTCAGCATCAACAAATCCCCCAAATACGTGTTTTGTTTTTTCTCTGAACATAAATTTATTATACCTGGGGTACAAGGTGGTTTGGATCTATCCTCAGGGTTGTGAAGAGGAACAATCCGATTTTTCACAGGAGAGGGATCAAGGGTTAGCTGAGCTGCCGGGGGTATAAGACCCCTTTCAATCAGGCTAAGGATTCCTTTCCTTGCGTCATCTTCAGTGATTGGTGGAGGTGCAAGCTATCAACATGAAAAGAAGAAAAGATTCTTTAGAAGAAAGATTTAACTTGAAGTGGGCTTGGTTTTTTAAAAAATGACTCACTAACAGATATAAAAATTCTGATGAATTTAAAACCAACATGTTTATAAAATTCAAATCTGCATCCAATCTTCAATGATCATTTTCAATGTCAGTTTACTTCATCTGTTAATAGGAAATGGACTTAAAAATAAAAAATATGAATAAACCTGTGCATCAACCCTGTTGGCCTTGGGTAAAACTGCTAGAGGTTCAATTGTACTTCCCATGATGGGCTTTTGGGGAGGCTGAAATATATAGGAAATAGATACTACACAACCAACCAATAATATAATATTTCAATTCTATGTTGTGGTCATACTATAGATGAATTATCTTAGTGAAAATATAATGGGATATTTTATACTAAATTTAGATAATACTTTAAAAAAAGAATATTGAAATGTCATTTGATCACATTATGCCAGACTATGTCAGGTGTATTTGTACTGATCTGAAGAAAGGGAGCTGTTTGCAATGTCAGTTTTGAAGGAGACATTGCAATGTCAGTGTATAACTATCACGTCATGTTTGAAAATGTCAGAATAATTTCATCTGGATTGTCGAATAGTGCTGTGTCATTATGCAATGTCAGTGAAAAAGACAGTGTATCAATTTATCACAAAAATATTCCCTTAGTATGCACCATATTCAGATGTGCATTATAATGAATTTAAATTATACCTTGTTTGTGCATCAATTAATAACCTTACGCTTTTCCTTTATTTTTGTTTTAGAATTTTTTTTATATTTAGTAAGCATTTAAATAATGCAAACATGCACCCAAACAAGACACACTGCTGTAAGAAAACATATAGCCCAAACCTACATTTCAATGTTAAAGATAACAGTCCCAGTGATGATGATGGTGATGATATGATGACAATAATATAGTGATAACTGAAATAAGATGATTAAATATGTGATGATGATGGTAATGCCAATGAAGATGACAATGAAAATAATTACAGAACTGATGATATTGTTGATGATAATGATGATGATAATAAAATAATAATGAAAACAATGATGTTGACAATGATGATGATGGTGATGACTACACTGAGGCTTTTCATTATGATAATGTACCATTCTGCTTTATTAAATTATCATAACAAGAAACATGGCAATGCCACGAAACCAGGTTTTCAAAAATGTTGTTCTGATTCTATACTATAGTATGAATTTTGGAATGAAGATTGCTATGAATATTCAAAAGATTATAACATGACATGAAGGAAAAGATAATATTCATGAGAATACATGATAATGAGTAGGATGTAAATTTCGGCTAACAATACTGTCTGCAAGGAGTATACTTAATAATGAGACAACAATTTCTGCACGTCATCTTGATGTGGTAAACATTTGTCTGAAGTTTCATCAAAATTCTTCAAAGGGTTGAAGAGTTACAGAGCGGACAGGATTTTCAATGTTAATGTCACTGTGACCTTGACCTTGGAGCCATCAAAATTCTTCAAAGGGTTGAAGAGTTACAGAGCGGACAGGATTTTCAATGTTAATGTCACTGTGACCTTGACCTTGGAGCCAGCCATGCGGAACATGCGTTCTGCACGTCATCTTGATGTGGTAAACATTTGTCTGAAGTTTCATCAAAATTCTTCAAAGGGTTGAAGAGTTACAGAGCGGACAGGATTTTCAATGTTAATGTCACTGTGACCTTGACCTTGGAGCCAGCCATGCGGAACATGCGTTCTGCACGTCATCTTGATGTGGTAAACATTTGTCTGAAGTTTCATCAAAATTCTTCAAAGGGTTGAAGAGTTACAGAGCGGACAGGATTTTCAATGTTAATGTCACTGTGACCTTGACCTTGGAGCCAGCCATGCGGAACATGCGTTCTGCACGTCATCTTGATGTGGTAAACATTTGTCTGAAGTTTCATCAAAATTCTTCAAAGGGTTGAAGAGTTACAGAGCGGACACAATTTCGTTTGACGCCCGCCCATCCGCCCATCCGCCCGCCATACCCCAATCTAATAACCAGGATTTTCAAAATTGAAAACCTGGTTAATAAGACTAATTGCACAATTTGATCACATATACTGATAAGTAGCAAAAACACAGCATACAATGCAACTCCTCAACCATAGTAGCTGGACCACAGAATTTCTTTATATTTCCACATCCAGCTTTGCTATACTATCAAACTACTTAATAAAAAGTTTAAGCTGTATTAAGGTCCATTTTAGGCTGTAAGCAAGTTCATGCGCTTATTAAGGTGTTTTTTTATTATTTCATTGACCCTAACCCAAAAAATGCACATGAATTTTGTGTTTCACTAAGAATAAATTTAACATTCTGTGATCCAACATGATTCATTTTGGCAAACAATTATTAGAAAAAGTACCACTGGTAATTGTAAGGCTCTCTGTGATGATCTCTGAAAATGTTACAATTTCATCTTATATCAGTCATGTTCATTGTCAAAATTTATAAAAATCTCTTTTTACTTTGAAAATAACTTTGTCCATAAACCTTCTAAATATATTTTATGGCTTTGATTGAAATGATACTTTGAAAACCCAACCATTTAATCATTTCTCTCATAAACTGTTGATGTCAATACACTAGAACATCAGGCATAATTCCTTTTTTTACCTCAGTATTTGAAAAACTTGAGAAAAAAAAAAAAACATGCAAGTTTCCAGAAGAAAGGTGAAGAATTTTTCTATTTTTTTACCTTCTTTTCTTTTGATTGTGGAATTAGAGGTAGCATGATACCAAAGTTTTCATTCATCACCGTTCTATTCTGTTGGCTGTAGGGGTTATACACAGCCCGCAAGGCCAGGGCCTGCTTGCTCTGTTGCCCAGGGGTGAGGCCCTGAAGCTGGGTGGGCTCACCTCTACGAAGGGGCAGAAGTGCACCCGGAGGCTGGGGCTGTCTTAACTTCTCTCCCCTGAAAAAGACATCTGATTCTATAAGATTCAAATCAACCACATACAACAAAAGAACTCTTCAAGATGAATATACATTATGCAAGTTTTTCAGAAATACATATGGACTGTAGAACATGCTTACATAAAAATCTTTTGTATCAAAATGTCCATAAATTTCTGAAAAGCTAATCCCTTCGAGGACTCTTACAGAAAAGAAAAAAGAAAACCTACCCTGACCCTACGTCACAAATTACCTTTCCATACCTTGTTCTGTATCAATTCAAATATTGTGCATAAATGTACAGTAGACATCATACATGCAACCAACTGTTTTAAACAACTTTTCTATTAAACAACTGCTTGAAGTCTCGCCCAAACGTTTTTACTATATAATCTCATTAAATGACTTTTTCATAACACGATCTGCGACCAAATAAAACCTGTCTTAAATGAAGAAAATACATTGCAGATTTATCTATTGGAAACATCCCGTAGGAATTTAATATGTACTTGTCTTGTTAGTGAGTCTGTTTGCATCTGTACACAATCAGCATTTGAAACCATCAAGCGAACAATCAAATTGCACAGCCAGAAAAGTGTTCACCATATTGAACAACATTTATTTTCTTGACAGCTTTTGCAATCAAGGAGTCAACATCCAAGTTTAAAAGAGGATTTTAGTAACTGAACTTTCTAAAACAAAAAGTGCCAGGAAAAAAAAAAACCCAAGGTATCAGGGGTTGGAAAAACTCAAAATTCAAGAACAATTTAGAGCATTCCACAACAGTTCAACTTGAAAACTGTCAATTCAAAATACTAAAATCTATTAAGAAACCATTCTATTAAGAGACAACATTTTTGCAGCCTCTTGGCAGTCATTTAATACAATGTCTACTGTAATAGATATGGGGTCCTAAATATTTTCAAACTTGTTTCATCCTGCCTTTGGTCAGTTTAGACTAATATAAACATGAAGTTCAGCGTCACTTAAAAACTGCTATCAACGGGTCAATCCCGCAGAAAGTCAGCCACATCTCTATTATATCAAGCAAACACCCCTTGATTTAGCTTCATGTTTTTCCTAAGAGATTTACAACAGCAACACCTTTTTACCTTGGTACATAGGCTTGACTCATTTCAATCCTGTGCTGGCCTCGAGTTGGCCTTCTCAGGTCCCAGGTTGACTCAAGGGCCATAAACCCTGGTGGTGGAATGGCATCTGCACTGGGCAGGGTTTGAACTTGATTGTTCAACTGACTAAGCATCTGCTCTGCCTTTTGCTGAAAAGGCAATAGGAATCATATAAATCTAGATTCATCACTGTCTGCGATTAATACCCCTGTAAGATGACACAAAGATTAAGAATTATATGAAAATAGATCTTTTACTAGTGTCCATTAAGAGGAAAGACAGAAAAATGTCAAACCATATAATTAACCCTGGGACTTTAAAGGTATGACCTTGATCTGAAAGACTTCAGTGACATACAAAGTATATACCGTCATGTTATTAAGATCATTTTTTGCTCTTTCAGCTTTAATCTGATTGAACAGATGGTGCAGAAGATATAGTGGCGAAACATAATGTTGATCTAATTTTGTATTTCACTTTATCATCAAAGTACAAATGATCCGCTCAAGAAATAGATGGATATGGTTTATGTTTAACATAGGAGATTCAGCTACAGAGCTGGACCAGACTGTTGAAAATCTAATCACATCTGACATCATCACCATATTAAAACTGTTCATTCTGAGAAAAGACCTCTGAACAATTTAAATATTGACATGTGCGTTCTTGACAGAAATATGACCACTTCTTACATTGATTTTCATCCATAACAAGCTAATTAGCTTTATGATAACGATTTATCAATGCTGAAATTAAACCTTATAATAACAATACAATTTGCCTTATCTTATCCTGCAAAGCTATTTTGCTGTTTGAGTTACTGACAATTACAACAGCAAAATTACGCAGCACAAAATCAAAGCAATGAAAAGACCTGGAAACAGAGTATATTATACAATGTATTTGTTATATTTTCTTTTCATCAGTGCAATTCTGCACCAGTGTTTAACAGTTTAGCACTATAATGCCTCTGTATTGAGATATGACATCAAATAGCACTGTATGAGAAGAAACACAAACACACTTTGAGAAGCAGTATTCCAATGCCCTTTGTAGGCTAATAAATAGAAAATAACATTAAGTACCACAGTGCCTATTTGTCTTTTAAAAAGTCCATGAATGTTTTGGAAACATACACGTAGGTCTTCTTTGAAATAAAGTGACGTAACTTTAATATTATGCATAGTAAGTGTACATCCCTTCTTATAAGATAACACATACTAGTAATTTTTGCTGCTATTCTGAATGTAAATCAAGACCATAACCATGAAGATAAATTCAGGAAAATATGAAAATGATTTTTCAATTTGATACATTATAGTCATGAAAAATCAGCTGACTATAAGAAACTGATAAATTATAGGGGTAATCAATGACAGCAGCATAAGTCTTGATATTTTTAATTATTCATAGGGTTAAATGAATATGTTTCTCAAGTGCTTGCTTCCCCCACCTTTCCTTGAAAAATTGTTAACATCAAAAAGACTGAAGCATTTAGAATTGCCATCATTTATTCATGAGGAAATTACATCCTGCATCCTTTAAAATCAAACCTGAAGAATGGATTTTACATCAAATTAAAGTAAATAAGGTTCAATTTGTCAGGAAAGTCCCATATTCTATGTTCAGGTGAATTATAACTGTATAGTATTCCCTAAATTACTCACCTGCAGGCCTTGCTCTGTCTTATTGAGGGCATTTTCAAGCTCTTCAATGGTGATGCCTTTCCCACCTCCCTTGTTCACAAGATTTTCTCTGAGCTGTCGAATGTCCTCTTGGACCTGTGGGATAAAGAAAAATACCTTTTATCACATGGCAAACTGGTCTTACTTTTACTGTCATTTTCTAGATTTGTTATCATACAGTTTCAAATACATCTATTTCAGTTTTATTTGATAAAATATAAATACTTAGTGGATCTGTTTTCTTAGTGTTTGCCCTACTTTTCTAGCCAATCAGAAAGCAAAGATATTTAAATTTATTATAGATTTATCCTTGAAAAATTTTGATTTCTCCACCTACTAATGAAGAGCGCTCTATTTTTTTTACAAATGCGGACCTGCCAAAACACGTTGTCTGCGCAAGTGTGTTGGTGCACAAGTGTGAGTGGTTTGCTTACTGATTGGTATATTCCAAATAAGAAAGCCAATGAAAAATGTAAAAGATCAAAATGGGAGGGGCAAACACTAAGTTGGATAGAGACTATAAGTCAAATCTTCAGCATTAAGAAACTGAAGAGAGGGAGGCTTAAGTAATATACTGTTTTAATTTGACATTTTGTTGGCTTTGAAGTCCCAACATCACAATTACAGGTAGGTCTTATTTTACCAAGAAAGATGTCTTACCAGTGAAAATTATCTTTATCTGTACCAAAGTCATGCTTAACTTTGCTTTTTGAACTTGTTAGAAATATAGTGCAGTTTTCTTTTCAATGATATTGCACACAAAAAAAAATAAATAAAAAAGCTTTTTCATGAAGAAAAGACTTGAATATGAAAGAAACACATATGTAAACATTGTTTTATAATGAATTTTGATCATTATCCTATCAGTACTTTTATTTTTTCTGTATCAGTAAAATCAATGTGATCCACTGGGACTTTAACTTGTTCAGAAAATATATTGCAAAATTAAAGTTGAAAAAAGTACAAGTGTTTCAACTACCCATGAATTCAAAACAATTTATTTCAATACAAGGTTTTTCAAGACATAACAAATTTAAACTTCAAATGACTTTCTTTCAGCTTACTCTTTTGTTGTGAAATAATTAATTTCTTCATAAAAACTGCAAAAAAACTTCCCAATGAACAAAAATTTATTTTCCCATTAACCAAACAAAAATACCTGAAAATCAATAACGGTGACATTTTAAAGCACTCCATTATATTACTTTTTCAGCATTTCTTAATGAAAAATTTCTTAAGTCTTTTAAACATAGTAAATATTGATTCTAACTATAAATTTCATTTCATATGCATTAAAAGTGAACTAGGCAAAGCCTTTTCATCAAACATTTTTTCGTTTGTTAAAACCCATTTTATCACTTTGGACTGAAAACAATCTTAACTGTTCCTAACTGAAAGATGTTTGTCTGAAATGGTAAATTTTCGCTGCTGTGATCTTTGAAACAACTGTCATCTACTACTGGCCACCCAGGTTTTTTTAAATATCAAATTAACTAGCATTATTTTCAAATGAATGGAACTTTCTCATAAAGGATAAAGCTCTAAGTTATGTTTTGGAAATATTGTAAAATGACCTAATTTTAAAAATGAAAAAAAACCTTACTGGACCATTCTCAATTCTTAACATTTTTAGCTGAATAAAAAAGTAAATTCAGTACTTGTGCAAAAAACAACAAATATTTCTTTTTCAAACAAGACAGGCTTTTGAAACTGTTTTAGACTGAAAGTTAACATTCTTCCAACACAACATACCATAGTCAACTGTGGTAAAAAACTTTGAAATCCATATGGCTTTTTTGTTCTCCCATAATCATCTGATGGCAGTGGCGCTCGAAGTAACGGTAAGTGGTCATTGCTTACTGACATTTTTGTTAGTCCTTTCTAACAGTCAGAATATATCACAACAATTTCCTTTTTTATCTTCGCAACAGAAAATGAAATCAAATGTTCATTTTTCACCAACTTGTTTCATTTACTGTATTCTGCTCTTGCATGTGTTTCGTTCAGATATTGCTATGAAAATTATATTCAATTCCAATGCCAAAGCGATAAATTAAAAGATGTTTCCTTTGATAACAGATGCCTAACAAGATCTTTCACTTATTTGTAATCGAGAAATAATTCAGTAATTTTAAAACATCTGACAGAAGTAGTTTATATCACCTTGTCCCACAACAAAATACCGAAATGTGTATTATAACAGAAATTTTACAATCATAGTCATAACTGAAACTTAGTTATTAAAAAAGCCATAATCCATGAATAAGTCATTGTGGTTCAATTTAATCCTGTTTAGCTTGGTTCTATTTAATCCATCAAAATAAAAATAAGTCAGTTTTAGGGGATCTGTAATAAATAAATAAGTACACAAAAGTGTTAGTCACTTTAAGCATGTAAAAATAAAAGTTAAAAGGATTAATTATATTGCATATAAATCTTGAGAGTACAATGTCAAGGCCAGTTAAAGCATTGGCCTGAAAGTACGGTTTTGGTCATTAGACCTTTAGGTCATACTTTACCAATCTGGTGTTGATCTAAGCTAACTTTAAATGCTAACTTCAATTTTTAAAAACTGACAAAATCTCAATTTTATCAAATAAGTTCATATCGTATTTGCTTTTCAAGAAAAAGGCAAAGGAATTATTATGAAACTTGAAGAGAACACCAAAATTAATAATTTCTAGTCTATTGATTCTTTTTTTTTTTTAAAAACAATGTTACCAATCTTCTCTTGTCCTTTTGATGCAACTAAATACTTCAAAATCCACACAGTTACTCCCCTATCTTACCAGTAAAAACTACCTAAACAAGTGTAAAAGGGCGGAAAATGAGAGTATAAAAAATAATTTCTGAAGTTTTTGTTTTTCTATTTTTTTTAAGAGAAATTTCGTATAATAAATTTATAATTCTCAACATATGATATAATAAGTTCTTAGATCGAAAAAAAATAATGACAAATAATATTTTACACAACAACATTATGTTCATGTGGTCTTGTTTATTGTCACATATTTGCATGATGGCAGTGGTTTAAGTATCACAGCATAACTGTTTGTGCAGTTTAGAACAACTTATGAAAGATACTAACTCCATTTTACCCTTCAGTTCACACTTTAGTGATCAGAAAAAAAAACAGAAATCATTCATTTTTAAAATTGGTACTTAAAAAGTTTAAAAAGGTAACTTTACAATGAGCATTGCAATGTTTTATTGAAACTATATTTGTACAACTGTTTTGTCATAATGTTTGGAAATTTCTTGACAGTATATATTGTCTTCTCAGTTGATCAACTGATTTTAGTGGGTAGACAAAATATAATTTTACTTATTTAAGCCAGGAAGTGTTTAATAGCATGATTAACAAAATTATTCATTATAAATACATTCTTAATTTACACTAACTCATCCTAATTTTTGAGACATTTAATCTTAAAGAAATACACGTACATTCCAATGATAATATAGTCCAAAATACATGACACATTCTTTGATTTTGAAGCAACCAGTTAAAAAATAGAAATCCTGCAATATTTTCTGTGTTAAAAGTGTATTTACACAGAAAATCTCACTTTAATACTTTTAGCACTAAGCAAATTTTTTAATATCTTTATCAAATAAAGTTTATGTTAAAAATCAATTAAGTACAAAAATAAAACAGAATTTTATAGATTATCAGAACTGACTTAAACATTAATTCTCAACCAATAAAATAATAATCCAACATTTTTCTATATCCTTGTGACATTAAATTTTATATAATCTTCCTGAATAAAGTAAAACAATTTATTTCGAAACAGCTCCTTCAAGCTTTCTTGAACCACTTGTACCCTTATCTATAGCCTATCTGCATTTCTCGTTTTAAATGACGGTGACAAAATTAGCGGAGGCCAGAAAATCAATATAGGCCAACAACAAATCAATCACCTGCAGACTTCAAACACTTTTAACTACTTGTATAATGAATATGTGAAATACTTCAGTAATGTCAGACCAACAGAATGTAAAAATAAACCAGCATACTTAGGCCATCATGTTTTCTTTCTTTCTTTTTTTGCAGATGTTTAATTATTTTCTATTTTTCATCATGTCCAAGGGGAGGGTGGCAGGCTGACAATGGGGAAATTGACATTTTTCCCTTTTCTGAGTCAAAATCTTCACACTAGAGCAATGACAACTTGCATATAAAAATACCTGGGATCTAAAATTTGGCCAAAGTCTATTTCCCAGAACTCTGAACCAGTCTGCCTGTCTACACCTGTCATGTGAATAGTCTTCTGTAAAAAGTCCTGTGTATGCCTGCCGCCCTATCCCTGGGAAGGTGCATATTTTTCAAGATTAAACCCTTAGGGTGTTACCTTTTAGGGAACCTTTTTCCTTCAATACAATTCCTAGCCTAGAACTGTTTTTCCTTCTACACAATACCTCAAGCATTCCTAAAAATGTTTTTCCTTTTACATAATTCCTAAGCCTAAATTTTTTTCATTTACCAAGAACATAGAATGATATCATTCCCAGAACTGTTTTTCTAATCACAGAATTCCTAACCCAGCACTTTTTTTCTTGTTACACAATACCTTGAGCATTCCCAGAATTTTTTTTTCTTTTAAACAATGGTAATAGTGATATCTTTCCAAGAACAGTTTTTCTTTTTGAATAATACCTGGCCAACAACTGTTTTTCTTTTATACACTGACAACATGCATTGCTAAGTTCTTCTTTTACACAATACCATGAGGACTATCTTTCCCAGAACTGTTTTTCCTTTCATGGTATACAACAAGTGATTTCTTTTAAATTACACAATACCTTAAGCATTATCTTTCCAAGGACTGTTTTTCCTTTTTACGCAATGCAAAGATATAGAAGGGGATCACCACCAAAATTATTCATAATAGAAATGTTGCAAGTACATGTAGTAAATTTTCATAGCACTTATTCAAAAATACATATTAGGAACTAAATACTGTAGACAAAGAAATGTTCGCGCCCACTATATTTTGCATTTTGCTTAGCCTAGACATTTTTGCAGCTACAAACACCCGCGATATCATATCTGCAGTGAAAACCGCAAAAGAAAAGTTGCTGTGGTTAAGAATTAACGATAAAGATCAATCTGCCTCTGGCAATACATAATTGCTCGGCAATGTTGGTTATCTAATCATGGAAATATATATCTGAATTCTTGTTTGCAAAATCGTGTGAAAAGTTGAACACTGATCATGTTCGTCAGAAATATTGGTGAAGCAAAAAAAACTTTGTAAGAGCCTTTTGTCATGCTCACACTTAAGCATTGACTGACATCTCAATCAGTATTCTTTTTGTTAAGAGATTTAGTCTGTGGATTGCTCAGGTTCACGCCTTAATAAGCACCAGTTATCCTTTGTATTTTAAAATCTCAAGTGAAATATACAGGTTGTAGTTTTAGGTCACATATCTTTCTCTTTCACGTTTCATGATCAAAACAAGTATCTATCACAATTGCTTTCTTTGAATGAAACTTAGTCTTTCAGCTGGAGATTTTTGGGTTTTCACTATAGGGGACTTGTTCGTGGCTATTTAATGTCGTGGATAGACACTGGTTACCGCAAAAGTCGCTAATTTTAAATCATTTCTTGGTTTACAGTACCTGCAAACATTATGAATGCCTCTCTATTAAAATAATAAATGCCAAACTGTAAATGAAATGCTGAGCAATGCAACATATACATCATACTCAAATGCGTTCAAAGATAATGCAAAAATTTCAATGAAACAGTTGTAAAAGTAATGTTGGGTACTAGTCTCATTTACGAGACATTCGAGCACCCGTTTTTCATTTGGAAATTTATCATGTGCCCTATTATTTGCGGAGGCTATTGCCAGTCAGAAAAAAACATCAATATCCTACTGCTGCAAGGTTTCCTGGACTATGTTAGGTATCACAATTGCTTTCTTTGAATGAAACTTTCAGCTGGATACATCACATCACATGCTAAGCTAGATCAGTTGGTATATGGCTGGGTACTTGTGCACTTGATGTTGGTACTTTGGCGGCATTCTCTAACAATTTTTTGATAAATGCCTGAATGTTTTCTGTGTTATTGGTAAGAAATTTAAAATTAGTAAACAAATTCTCAGCTACTGGTAATGGTTTCCTCGTTCAATTCAATTTTAAAGACAGTGCCTTCAATTACATTGTGATTGCATGTATAATGGTTCTGAGTTTTCTTCTAAGAAATCGTTTGCATCGGCTTGAAGTCAAGTCTGCTCCAGGTTTAATATGCTTCAAAACTGTCTGGGGAAAATTAACATGATCATGTATAGTATCAAGGACGGGTCTGAAAGAAAATGGTTTTAACAGCAATTTAAATCCTTGCCTTTATCAATATTTGTCCAACATCTTCCGGACGGTTTTCTATATCAGTCATTCTGATTCTTTTCTTTGATTTCCCACAGTATGATATACGACACGGTCTGTCAACTTGTCATCACTGCTCTGCAGCCATTCGTGTTTCTCAGCAACAGTAAACAGCTATCGGATAACTTTGGATAAATTGGTCGTAATAGTGGTCCGAAATATAGCGGCGTGATTCACAATTTTTGATGACGTTTTATGCATTTCCTGTTCTGAAAATGGCCTCCCCTTGCATTTTATTTACGTCTTGCTCGGAATTTCCAGCAGAAAATATCGTTAAAGGTACATGGAACGACACAGTTAAACCTTTCAAAGCCTTTTATTTTATAAAAAGCACTAAACACCTTTATATCTTCTGGAAAAAAAACTTCTGAAACCTCAAATTAACAGTTATGTTTGTTTGAAAGACCCTGTTTAAACTAAAGCAAGTAATAGTTGTAGTGTAACCGTGACCAGTGCTAAGAATTGCTGCACTCGCGCTCGAGGTGGTTACGGACCTTAAATTGTTCGTACACTGGGTAGACTCTCTACTTCAACTTCAATCCATGAGCGCTACGCAACGCAAGTTGCCTTGGCTCGCACAACACTCGAGGGTCGAAGGTCAATGTCAATAGTGAATTACAAATTTTGAATGAACGAACAAGACGTTTCAGTCTTCATACTCCTTTTAATCAAATATTTCATCACTAAACAGTTTAATATTCCTCAGAAAATTATCATATTCTACTAAGTATTTTGGATGAAAATATATTGAGAGAAAATAGCCCATTAAGTTGGGGCTACAGATTTTGCTGTGAGCACATGGGATTTAAGTTTCCTCTTGCAATGGGGCTGGCAGGATTTGCTACCAGCACCCAGGAAACACCTTAAGTGCAGTTCAGACTAGAAATCCCCTGAACATGTGTCAGGGTACTTGTAACTTGCACAAAATGGATTTCCCTACCAGAAATCAAAAGGGTTATGCCCCTTCTCCCCCAAATTAACGTTAACCTGCAGAATATATAGAGGAGAAATTTCAACTATATTTCATTTAAAACAAAACATTTACAACAGATAAAAATATAAAATTTACCAGGAAACCAATTATAAAATAAGAAAATTACTTAATAGGAATTTTATCTACCAAGAATGACATGAATAGTATGACAAAACTATACAAGAAGTGCCGCAATGCGACGAAAACCAGGTTTTCAACGATCAAGTATTGATGTGACAGGAATTAGGAAGAAATATGGCAGTGAAGTAAAAATGGTGCTGTTATTTTGGTACCAACACAGAAAGTTGGTTTCAGTAGTTCAAAATAAAAATAAATCAGATACCTGAGTAGCAATGCCAGGCTGTATTTTCATGTAAGCTACACACATGCCAAGTTGAGTATCAATAGGTCAAAGTGTGCTGAAGTTATTGAGTAGAAGCTGAAAATTCTATTGTAAGCGAGTGACCTTGACCACAGACACCTGGGTAGCAATCCAAAGCTGCCTCTTAATATAAGCTACCCATATACCAAGTTTAGCATCAATAGACCAAAGCAAACTAAAGTTATTGAGCAGAAACTGAATTTCTATTTTTAGCAACAGTGACCTTGACCTTGATCACAGACCCCTGGGTAGCAATCTTAAGCTGCCCCTTGATATAAGCTACCCATACACCAAGTTTGGGGTCAATAGGTCAAAGCAAACTCAAGTATTTGAGCGAAAGCTGAATTTTTATTTTTAGCAACAGTGACCTTGACCACAGACACAAGGGTAGCAATCCCAAGCTGCCTCTTAAAATAAGCTAACCATAAACCAAGTTTGGGGTCAATAGGTCAAAGCAAACTCAAGTTATTGAGCGGAAACTGAATTTCTATTTTTAGCAACAGTGACCTTGACCTTGATCAGAGACACCTGGGTAGCAATCCCAAGCTGCCTCTTGATATAAGCTACTCATATACCAAGTTTGGGGTCAATAGGTTAAAGCAAACTCAAGTTATTGAGCGGAAACTGAATTTCTATTTTTAGCAACAGTGACCTTGACCTTGATCACAGACACCTGGGTAGCAATCCCAAGCTGCTTCTTGATATAAGCTACCCATACACCAAGTTTGGCGTCAATAGGCCAAAGTTAACTCAAGTTATTGAGCGGAAACCAAAAGTTGACGCCCGCCCACTTCAGCATTTCAATAACCAGTTTTCTTTGAAAACCTGGTTAATAAAAGCTTATTAAAAGGACATAATTGAAGTGACACTATACAACAATGGCGTAAAATTTACCACGCCTTGAAAAGTGCAAAACTGGACGTTAACTAAATGTCAAAACTACTACAGTAGTACTGTATTCCTTCCCCCTTGGTATATACCAGTCTAAAATGTTTTTAAGAAACCTAATATTTCTTCATTGTTTCTGGAATAGATAACATAAAGCACACAGAAATAAATCAGCAAAAAAAATCACAGTCTAAGCATCGATCCCCTTGTGAAAAGGTCCCAAGTTTTGGTCAAAACATCCCTACTTAAAAGATAATAGTCAAAACTTCCCACTTCCAGAACAAACGTCACCAGTTGGTCAAAATATCTCCACTATATGAAGAAGTATCTTTATTCATGTTACGGATTACAAAATGAATCGTGTGGAACAATATTTTTTATAACACTCATTTTCATGGTTATTAGATTTTTAGCTCAACTGTCACGTAGTGACAGAGAGAGCTTTTCTGATCACCTTTTGTCCGTCGTCCGTCCGTCCGTCCGTTAACAATTGGTTTGTTAACACTCTAGTGGTCACATTTTTGCCTCAGTTGTCATGAAACTTGGTCAGGATGTTTGTCTCATTAATATCTCGGACGAGTTCGAACATGGGTTATCAGGGTTAAAAAACTAGGTCACAGTGCCCAAATATAGAAAAACCTTGTTAACACTCTAGAGGTAACATTTTCAGCCCAAATAATCTTGAAATTTGTCAGAAAGGTTGCTTTGATGATTTCTAGGTCAAGTTCAAATATAGGTCATCTGGGTTCAAAAACTAGGTCACAGAGCCCAAATATTGAATAACCTTGTTAACACTCTAGAGGTAACATTTTTAGAGCAAATAATCTGGAAATCTGTCAGGAAGGTTGCTTCTATGATTTCTAGCTCAAGTTTAAATATGGGTCATCTTGGTTCAAAAACTAGGTCACAGAGCCCAAAAATAGAAACATCTTGTTAACACTCTAGAGGCTACTTTTTCAGTCCAAATATCCTGGAAATTGTCAGAAATGTTCTAATGATGATTTCTAGCTCAAGTTCAAATATGGGTCATCTGGGTTCAAAAACTAGGTCACGGAGTCCAGAAATAGAAACATCTTGTTAACTCTCTAGAGGTTACATTTTCAGCCCAAATAATCTTGAAATTTGTCAGAAAGGTTGCTTTGATGATTTCTAGGTCAAGTTCAAATATAGGTCATCTGGGGTCAAAAACTAGGCCACAGAGCCCAAATATTGAATAACCTTGTTAAAACTCTAGAGGTAACATTTTTAGACCAAATAATCTGGAAATCTGTCAGGAAGGTTGCCTCTATGATTTCTAGCTCAAGTTCAAATATGGGTCATCTTGGTTCAAAAACTAGGTCACAGAGCCCAAAAATAGAAACATCTTGTAAACACTATAGAGATTACATTTTCAGCCCAAATAATCTGGAAATTTGTCAGAAAGTTTGCTTCAAAGATTTCTAGCACAAGTTCAAATATGGGTCATCTGGGTTAAAAAACTAGGTCACAGAGCCAAAAAATAGAAACATCTTGTTAACACTCTCTAGAGGTTACATTTTCAGCCCAAATAATCTGGAAATTTGTCAGAAAAATTGCCTTGAGGATTTCTAGATCAAGTTCGAGTATGAGTCATCTGGGGTCACAAACTAGGTCACAGAGTCCAAATATGGAAAAACTTGTTAATATTCTAAAGGTAGCATTTTCAGTCCAAATAACCTGGAAATTTGTCAGAAAGATTCTATGGATGATTTCTAGCTCAGTTTTGAATATAGGTTCTCTGGGGTCAAAAACTAGGTCACAGAGCCCGAAAGTAGAAAAACCTTGTAAAAGCTCTAGAGGTTACATTTTTAGTCCAAATGTCCTTGAAATTTGTCTGAAAGGTTGTTTCAATGATTTCTAGCTCAAATTTGGATATGGGTCATCTGGGATCAAAAACTAGGTCACATGGTATAAATATGTAAAAAACTTTTTAACACTTCAGAGGTTACATTTTCAGTCCAAATATCCTAGAAATTTGTCAGACAGGTTTTTTTGATGATTTCTAGCTCAAGTTGGAGTATGGGTCATCTTGGGCCAAAAACTAGGTCACAGAGCCCAAATATGGAAAAACTTTGTAAACACTCTAGAGGCTACATTTTAAGTCCAAATGTCCTGGAAATCTGTCAGATAGGTTGTTTTGATGATTTGTAGCTCAAGTTTGGATATGGGTTATCTGGGGTCAAAAACTAGGTCACAGAGCCTAAATATCGAGAAACCTTGTTAACACTCTAGATGTTACTTTTTCAGTCCAAATATCCTGGAAATTTGTCAAAGAGATTGTTTCAATAATTTCTAGGTCAAGTTCGAATATGGGTCATCTGGGGTCAATTAAAAAGGTCCATAGCAACTTTGTTAAAAGCAGTCATACTCAGGTGAGCGATAGAGGGCCATCATGGCCCTCTTGTACTTATTTAATGTATGGGTGGTACCATTTTTTGCCCCCCTTTGAAGAAGCAGGGGTATATTGTTTTGCGCATCTCTGTTGGTAGTCCCTCCTTATGCAGACCAGACCTTGTCTGCTCATTAACTCGAGTATCATTTGGCCTACAGCCTTAAAACTTCACAGGATGGTTGCTCTGACTGAGTAGAAGACCCCTATTGTTTTTGGGGTCAGTATCTGAAAAGTCAAGGTCACTGTCACTTGTAAATAGAAAACCATGTATGCTCAATAACTTGAGTACCATTTACCCTAGTCCCTAGAGCCTTCAAACTTCACAGGGTGGTTGCTCTTTCTAAGTAGAAGACCCCTATCGTTTTTGGGATCAGTAGATCAAGGTCACTTTCACCTTAAATTTGAAAACCATGTCTGCTCAATAACTCAAGTACCATTTGGCCCACAGCCTTCAAACTTCATAGAATGGTTGTCCTTATTGGGTAGAAGATCCCAATTGTTTTTTGGGTCAGTAGGTCAAAGGTCAAGATCACCTTCAATAAATAACTAGTGAACACTTTGGCCTACAGTCCTCAGATTTGGTGGGGAGGTTAGTCATGATCACTAGATGACCCCTATTGATTTTGAGGTCAATAAGTCAAAGTCACCTTGACCTTGACTAAGGAAAGCTTGTCCAACCAATAACTAGAGAACGCTTTGGCTTTCAGTTCCAGATTTGATGTGAAGGTTGGTCATGACCTGTAAATGACCTCTATTGATTTTTAATTCAAAGTTCAAGGTCACTGTGACCTTGAACACAAAAAGTTTGTCTGATCAATAACCAAAAAATGCTTTGGCCTACAGTCCTCAGATTTAACAGGTAGGTTGGTCATGACCAGTAGATGACCCCTTTTGTTTTTGAGGTCAGTAGGTCAAAGGTCAAAGCCAATTTGACCTTGACCACAAAAAGTTTGTCCATTCAGTAACTAGAGCCACAAAAAGTTTGTCCATTCAGTAACTAGAGAAGGCTTTGGCGTACAGTCATCAGATTTGGTTGGGAGACTAGTCATGACTGGTAGATGATCCCTATTGATTTTGAGGTCAGAGGTCAAGGTCACAGTGACCACCATAGAAGCTTGTCTAGTCTTCAGATTTGGTTGTGTGGTTGGTCATGACCTGTAGGTGACCTGTATTGATTTTGAAGTATGTAGGACAAAGGTCAATGTCATGTTTAGAAGTCCATGTAACATGACTAATTGGTTGCCATTAGGGGGCATACATGTTTCACAAACATCTCTTGTTAAGTTTAAATTACTTTTATACCTTTTTATGTTCAAGCTAAATTAATTCAGTAATTGTTTAACTGTAATTTTTGCATGCAGGCTTAGATGTACAATTGAAGATTTATATAAAAACTTCAGCCAGGAGCTAATAATCTAATTATCGAAGAATATATCATAAATTTGTTGAAACATTTGTTGAAACATATAAAAATCTTTTCAAAATATCCAAAATTATTGCTTTCTTGCAATTTAATTTTAATTATAACCTAGTCATATACTTGTAGTTGAAGAATACACACTGACTTTACAAATGCAGGTTTGAAGAAGCTATTTTAATGGTGTATCCCGAATTCATAGTCAAACTCATACAATTTTGCTATATTTTTTCAGACATTCTGAAAGTTGAATCTCTTCCTGAGGGAAAGAAAGTGATAGAGGATATAGTAAGTTATGACTGGAGTATTGACACAAAATATTACACAGCTGATGTGAAGTTATGCATTACAAGAGAGAGAACTATTGGAGACAAAAACTTTGCTGATTCAGTCCAAGCTTTTGTTGTGTTCTTTGATGCCGACAAGGTAATCTTCTACACTAATAAAAGTATTATGAATGTAAAATATTTCTGAAAACTTTCTTTATTATCTAGAACATTTGTGGATTTTCTTCTGTTGGATACAAACTGTTAACAGTCATATATTATTAATGTTTTTGTTTATTATTGAAATAAAAATAATCTGTCATAAAAGGATTTACTCCTTTTCAAATAGTTTCAATGAGATGTTGTTATTTCAGTTAATTTGGAACAAAATGTACTCAGTCTGCTTGAGTCACAACTCTGCAGTAAATGAATTTAACTTGTATTACAGAAAGACACATTTGGGTCAGTACAACTTTGGAATTCATACCTGAAGGAGATAGATCCTGAAATCAAGATGCTGGTGTGTGAAAGGTGTTCAGAAAATTCAGGTATGTGCATATGAAGAATTGAGTTTTTATAAAATCTCAGAGCCAGAGAGAGGGGATGATTACCATTAATGGAACAGTTTTTTTCTGAACAGTAAGTTCATGAATAAGAAGTAGTTAAAAAATTTTATTAAAAAAATAAAAAATATATTTTTTTAGCTCACCTGTCACGCAGTGACAGAGTGAGCTATTAGGATACCCTTGTGTCCGGCGTCCGTCGTCCGTCCGTCGTCCGTCGTGCGTTGTCCGTCGTCCGTCGTCAACATTTTCTTTAAATGACATCTCCTCCTAAACCCCTGGCCCAATTTTAAAATAACTTCATACTAATGGTCCTTAGATGTCCCTTTACCAAGTTTGCTCAAATGGTTCCGGTCCAATGCACAATATGGCTGTGAGGCCCTAAAAGGTGTTTTTAAAATGGAAATTTCAAAAATCTTCTTGTCTGAAATAACAAGGCCCAGAGCTTTCATATTTGGTATGAAGCATCATCTAGGGGACCTCTGTCAAGTTTGCTCAAATCATGACTTCCGGGGTCAAACTGGTTCAGCCCCGGGGGTAAATAGATTTTACTTAGAATTTATATAGGAAAAACTTCAAAAATCTTCTTCTCCAGAACCACAAAGCCTGGCGCTTAGATATTTTGCATGTAGCATTAACTAGTAGACTTCTACCAAGTTTGCTCAAATCATGATCCCCGGGGTCAAGTTGATCCCGCCCGGGGGTCAGTTAATTTTATATAGAGTTTATATAGGAAAAACTTCAAAAATCTTCTTCTCCAGAACCACAAAGGCTAGAGCTTAGATATTTTGCATGTAGCATAACCAAGTAGACCTTAACCAAGTTTGCTCAAATCATGATCCCCGGGGTCAGATTGACCCCGCCCCGGGGGTCAATTGATTTTATATAGAGTTTATATAGGAAAAACTTCAAAAATCTTCTTCTCCAGAACCACAAAGCCTGGAGCTTAGATATTTTGCATGTAGCATTACCTAGTAGACTTCTACCAAGTTTGCTCAAATCATGATCCCCGGGGTCAAGTTGACCCCGCCCGGGGGTCAATTGATTTTATATAGAGTTTATATAGGAAAAACTTCAAAAATCTTCTTCTCCAGAACCACAAAGCCTGGAGCTTAGATATTTTGCATGTAGCATTACCTAGTAGACCTTTACCAAGTTTGCTTAAATCATGATCCCCGGGGTCAAATTGACCCCGCCCCATAGTCAATTCATTTTATATATAGTTTATATAGGAAAAACTTCAAAAATCTTCTTCTCCAGAACTGCAGGCCTGGAGCTTAGATATTTTGCATGTAGCATTAACTAGTAGACTTCTACCAAGTTTGCTCAAATCATGATCCCCGGGGTCAAATTGACCCCGCCTGGGGGTCAGTTGATTTTATATAGAGTTTATATAGGAAAAACTTCAAAAAATCTTCTACTCCAGAACCAGAAAGCCTAGAGCTTAGAAATTTTGCATGTAGCATGACCTAGTAGACCTTAACCAAGTTTGCTCAAATCATGATCCCCGGGGTCAAATTGACCCCGCCCCATAGTCAATTCATTTTATATATAGTTTATATAGCCATCTGATCTTAGTCTGCAAAGTTTGCTTCGGTCTTCCCAACTGCTGAGTTCAGTACGTACAGTCCATGGTCTGTGGATCACCTATCTTGTGTGTCATAACGTGCTCTCAAATTCTGTACTGGTACAGAATTTACCAACACAGGTTAACTGCATACCATTATGTAACTTAAATACTGTCTCAAAATAGCATATACCCTAACACAAAAGTCACTTCTAGACTGTACATTTCTGAAGGAAACTACCTTCAGCCAAAATGAAAACATTACACCTGTTTCAGATATCCATATTTCAATTTGTACTTCATACAATAGTTTCATGTTAACTTACAAAGAAAAAAAAAATGTATCGAAAGTCTAATGACTTTGAAATGTTAACATTTTCCATGTATTTATCATCTAGACGAAATGAGGTAAACTGGAAATTATTAAAACAGTTCATGTAAAGTTAAAACTTCACCAATCAGCAAGTGTGGACACATGCCCTTCTTTCACCAATTCTCTCCTCATTATGTCTACAATATCGTTTCATGGTCTATCAGGTGAGCGATTCAGGGCCATCATGGCCCTCTTGTTTTTTCATATGTATAATTCAATATTCATTTTCCAGTTTAATTGTTGCTAAGATGCAGGAACATTTTTACTTTTAAGTTTTCAATGATTAGGACAGAGCAAACACTTGGTTTACATAAGCTATCAATACACATTTCTTTGTTACAGTTGTGAATCGTCTCACTGCCCAGACATGGTGTATAGATAATGGCTTTGAATTGGTGGAACTAAATCCAGAACTAGACAGTGATAGTGAAACTGAAGGTAAAAAAGAATGACAAAAATGTTTAAGAAAGTAAAAGGCAGAGAAATCCAAAGAAATAATTAACATAATTTATATTTTAATCTGGTTAAATTATATTGAACATGTTTATGGATGGAAGACTGCTTTTACTTGTGACTTGAGGCAAGTGCTAGTATATATCAGCCGATTTGCTTTTGTTTGTTTCACCAAAATTATTCTTACAAAATACTTATCATCTTGTTTCAGATGATTTTAAGGAGACCACGGGTATAAAGAGGGTTGTGCAATCTCTACATGCTCACACATGGCCAAATCTGGAATTCAAAGGTAATAAATTGAACTGATAATAACACTAGAATAGCAGAGATGTAGTCAATGGGAGTATAATTCTAATGATATTAGTTTATTAATACTTAAATGCAGTCTGCTTAGAAACTCAGATATAGATATAACACATTGCAGGTGGTAGTAAGTTGAACCTGTTTTCTATTTGTAAGGACTTCCATAATTTATTTTTTGTTTGTTTTGTCCATTATTTGAGAATGATGTACAGGACTCATGTTTTGCTTTATTCAGCAGTTAATTGATACAGTGAACATTCAGTATTCATAATTGACTTCTTTGTCTGATATGAATTAACATTTATTTTATTTTTTAATGTCTTGTTATTCTTTTTCAAATGTATACAAAGTTCTAACTTGTTATTTAAAATTCTAGCAACTTCCAATGATACATTTTCATTCTTAGGTGATACAAGTTGAAATTTAAATTTAATATTTTGAAAATGTAGTATTTACTTTCTGGTTTCAGATGACAGACATGTTGTGAGTCCATTTATGCGGCAACTAATGAAAGAGGAACATAATGCTAAAAAGTTAAATGATAATAAACAAAGTGATTGTAATCAAAGCACTGAAAATACTATAGGAGACAATTCCAGAGCAGATAATGAAATTGTTAAAAATGATAGACTGTGTTCAGAAAAGGAAGATGAAGTCCAGTCTGTTCCTTGTGATAATAAAAATAATGAGGGACCATGTGAAAATGTCTGTGATAATTCTAATAAAAGTGAAGCGCCATCAGAAGGTGGGTCACAGGGAGCCTGTGGAGACACAGGCAGTGGAGAGAAGCCAGAGAAAGAGAAGTCAAAGAAAAAAGCAAAGAAGCCATCAAAAGAAGAGAGATTAGGTATTGAATGATATGGGTTTGTACTTTATGAGGTTTTTTTCTGTCCACAGCTCAGGTTTAATATTTGCAGTTTCTTTTAATTTATTGTACATAGTATTATGAAATTTAGATGCCTTAGCAAAGGCAATAGAAGTTACTGGCCCCTGTGTCTAAAGGAATCGCTTCCACAGTATGTGGTGTCTTTATTTTATTGAAAATTGATAATATTCTAAATTTTCAGTCTATACTTTAAGTGCAGTTGGCTAAAACAATAAAACCAACTTAAAACAACTATATTTTTGGCTTTTTGAATTAAACAAAACTTTGCTACATGGATTATGTGTATTTAGGCAATAGGTAATAATGTTTCTAATGTATTTTTTTGCTGATTTTATGTATGTTTAGATTCCTTATTACCAGCAGAGGACATGGCTTTGTTTGAAGAACTTGGCAGTGAAGATCCAAGTGGTGAATCATTCGAGAAATTATTTGAGAAATTTGCACAGATGAAAGGTAGGTTACCTTTTTGTCAAACTTTTTTTCAGATTGCTCTATTTATTTTGCATGGTCAGTTTATAGTTTGAATGCATCTTGAAATTCTTGGAGGGTTATATCGTACTTTGGACCTGAACTTTAGAATTCATTCCATTTTCAAGTATGCTCTGCAAAATCAGTAAATTCTTTCAAATCAGGGTACATCAAATACAAATTTCCTCATTAGTGTGGTCAGCATTAAACTAGAAAGGATGAGGCCCATGGATGCTTATTTTTTCTTCTATATTTTTTTTCCTTGTATGTAATTCCATTGATTCAATTTAGTTGACTTCTTATTTGATGTTTAGTTTTGTTTTTTACTTGGAAATATTTGATTTTTTCTTTGAAGATTGGTCATAATGAAAATTGATGTCTTGTTTAATGCGCTGAACATTTTTCCATTTCCCTAATGTTTCATTGTGACCAATTAAAATGCTTTTGAATTTCCAAAGGTACTGTAAAGAGGCAGTTTGTTTTTCATTTATATTTCAGAAAAAGCTAACTGTCTTCCACTGCAAGAAAGAAAGAAATATGCAGAAAAGGTTAAAAGATACTATACAATTTTAGAATTTGGGAATTAAACTGAATGATACTGCTAATCATTTGCTTGACGTAATGAATATATGTGACAAATTACACAATTTTAAATTGTAAATATATTTTTCTAGTTCCTTTTTAATGGTTTGTGCCTGAAATGCTACAACTTATTTCAAAATGAGGGGTTTTCAGGATATTTGAAGTGTTTTTAGACAGCAGAATTAATGAATGTTTATTTGTGTTTTCCAGGTTGCTATAGCATTCTGGAGGGCTATTGGTGGAGATGAAGATGAAATTGGTGACCTTGACAGTGATGGCTGATGACCTTATTATCAACACAAACCTTAATATAAACATTAACACACACCTTGAAATCAAACGGTGACATACACCTTAAAAGATAGCGACCTTGATATAAATATTGACATAGACCTTGATATAAACAATGACATAAACGTTGGTTTGAATTTTGACATAGACCATTTTATAATCAGTGATATTGACCTTGATACAAACAGTGACATTGTCCTTGCATAGACATGACATAGAACTAAAAAAAAAAAAATAATGACATAAGGCTTAATATATGCTGAAAAGTGTAGGATCATCTGAAAAATCTTGTTTTCTACGTGGTAATATCTGGTAACAAATCTTGAGAACTTTTTACAAGCTGTGCAGTGATATTTATCAGTCATTTTTTCTGTACCTTGGACTGAAAATGGAGTATGATAAGTGAAATATAGTATCAAATCATTGGTATCAAAAATTAGTTGAAATGGTGTTCTCTTGAAAACCAGAATTGTAGTATCGCACCTTGCAAAATAAAGTGTGCTTCTTCATTTTCCGAAATTTACATTCTACATTATTAAAGGCAAGACCACAAAATGCTTAACGTAGCTCTACCTACATGGTTAAAATAGGTGAATAAAAAGATGCATCCTGTCATTGTGTGTAGTTTCGGCCAATCAGAGCTGCATAACATGTAACATGCAAACATATTTGAATTGCTGTCAGGTTAAATTTTCC
Organism: Cyclina sinensis; assembly: GCA_012932295.1. NCBI lineage: Eukaryota > Metazoa > Mollusca > Bivalvia > Venerida > Veneridae > Cyclina > Cyclina sinensis. The sequence goes on from JAAONU010000017.1 coordinate 6,369,537, forward strand.
AGGATTGCTTTGAATTTCATAATAGACTGATGGTAAAGATAAGTGTTGTGCAGAAGGTCAGTGCAGATTGTCAGCTTCTCAGTTTGGTTTGTGTCGTGCTTGCACTCAGGCTGTTGTGCTTTAATTTTGCAAGGCTATATATAGCATCTTCTCGATAATCATCCTGTAATTAAACAGGGTAAAGAGGAGGACTTGAATTGAAAAAGAACAGACTGAAGATACAAGATGGATTTTCTTCTTTCAGAGTGCTGAAATGTTTTGAAGCTAAGCGTGGTTCATTTACTTGCATTTAGTTATTCTTCTGTGGGTTTTAACATTTGATCCTGCAGCTGGTTTGCATTGAAGATATTCACAGAAACATTGGAACTTCCAGTTGATTTATTGTATGTAAATGAAAATGAAAACAAAGTACTCGATTGTTGTGACATGGTGAAGTTCTTTTGTGTGTTGAGTAAAACTCAACATTCTAAATATTTAATTATATTTGACTTACTATTACGAGTTTTAGAAAGGAAGAATTTAATGGACGTTTTTTGTGTTTTCATAGATAAGGTAAGTTACAAGGGGAAAAGGTTCCAGATACGTTTTCATTTTGTAGACATTAGAGATTCCTTTCACTTACATCCCTCAAATTTAGTAAAATATTTCTTCTGGCTTAAAGGAGAAGCAGGGTTTCAAAATGTATGTTGCCAGAGCTTAGTACTTTATATTATCTTTTCAAGTTGTTTCTGTTTGGTAAAGATAAGGTTTAACTTGGACTGAGTGCAATAAAATTCACGGTTTATGCATACTAAACTTTAGTAGTAATTCTACGGGGGTAGGGGTTGTTGACTCTATTTGCACAAACTAAAACTATTACCCACAGCAGAATATATCAAGTACTATTATTCAAGAAGTTGTTATTCATAGAGTAGATTTAATAGGGTTAAAAAATAAAAATCAAAGTTGGATCATATGACAGGAACATACAAGATAGAACTTCAGGATCCTGCTGATTTTATGCTCACTGAATTAAATTTCAAGTTCACAGGGACCTGTACTTCGTAAGTTGTCTCCAGTTAATTGGGTTTTAAACATAGTTCAACTTTATAGTAGGTAACTTTGGATTCTGTTGTTTCTGTAGGTAACTTTGGATTCTGTTAGTCTCATCATCCCAAGTCCACATTCCTTACTGACCCTAGGGATTTCTGATATGCATAATGAGGCATATGCATCATTCTGACAGCTATTGTTTATCAAGTGTTCAGATCTGAACTGTTGTAACTGGCTTTTATCCTGTAGATACGTTTGTAATTATACAACATTAAAAGTCTCATTTTATCCTTTGACTGCTATTTCAGCAAAAATGTTTTACTATTAATGCACCAGTATTTTCACTTGTATTAAGTTTTAGTGTAATAATTCAAGTTAGTAAATCTCAAAACACTATCAGATTAATATATATTTTTCTTTGTTGAGAGGATTTTGCATTTATTAGTGAAATAAATGTAAGTGAGAAATTATTTCTTATTTCGAGATATAACTAACAGGCTACAGACATAATTATAAGCTCCATACAGAGTTACTTCCCGTCATATCTGTAACCACTGCATTAGCAAGTTTATTTGTGCTTATTACGAGTTGAAGTTCATGTATAAACTGTTTTCAGAAATATTTTTCTTTTTCCCTTCCTTTTACTCCTTTGATCAGATCTTATTCTTAATGTCTTGATGTTATATAATGAAAAATTATCAACTTTATATTTTGTTAACTTACCCGAGCTGGTAACATAAAATGCATGTTGGGACTAAGAACTGCAGTGGTATAAAGGGAAGTAACTGCTGCATAGAGTTTGCTGTGTAAGCACAAGTTGTCTTGTATCGTATCTGTTCAGCTGATTATTAGTTCAATGCAAAGAGCATTCCTGTATTTATTGGTGTCTGTTCGTAATACATGATATCATAATGTTGTAAGATTTAAATAAAATTTGTAAAAGCATAAGTTTAAACTCTTGTATTTATTTTTACACCCAATTGGCTTGGCAAAGTAGCTACCTGTTAATAAGATATTTATAATAATAAAACAAGAACTGCTACAATGCCGCAAAACCAGGTTTTAAACAATATCAACAATAGTTAATATAGTGATATTTCTGAAGTGTTGACAGAAATTGTCTATTTTAATTAAATCAAGGTAACTTAAACTGGACCTGTATTTGCACTAAACTTGACTGAAAGTTATGTATTCATATAATTTATAGAATTACCAGGTATGAAAATACCATCAATAGTTATGGTCACCATCTGTATAGATTAATAATCAAATAGATGTTGGAAATAATATACCACAAGAATAGACTTCCCACTTAAATGATTTGTCATAAGTATGGTGTTAATCTGTGTGTGAAATCCTTTGAGGTATTTTTGTCATTAGAGATGGTGAAATGTCTCGAAAAAAAAATAAATTGTTCATTGTCAGCATATTCATCAATATGTAAACTTGATGGTTCGTGATCAGAGTCTTTTGTGGTCTCTAAATGACATGGTGCATCTTTAAGTAAAGTAGGGTGGCCAGTCTTACCTATGAAGCAAGGGGTGGCCAACTTCTCAAAATGAAGCATGGAAGTGACTTTTCTTAACAAAGAAATCACCAATAGTTCTGATTATTATTTCTATATATAATGTATAAATTTGACCAGACCAAATGACTTTTTTCTGATCCTGATTTTGTGTTAGTCTACTTCTGAATTATACAAACTTATGAGACAGAAGTTTCATGTTTATTCTAAATTACACTGAAATTTGTTTACAAATGGTAACTATGATATTATATATGTCTTAATTCTTCTTTCCTTTTTCCTGATTTTTTTCTAAATGTTCTGAACTTTCTTTTACCCATCTTGCAATACTTTTCTGAAAATCCACACCTTTTTTATCATAGCTTCTGCGATACTCAAATTTATCATATCCTTCACTTTGGTCTTGTTCTCTGTATCGTGGAGAGAAAGACTTTACACTTTTACTATCCCGAACTTTTTGTCTTTCTGAAACATTATCGGTTTTTCTATTGTGATATAAACTTTCACCATTATCTCTGTGTTTGTTAGGATTATTTGGTAAATTGTCATCATACTCATCATAGAAAAGTTCTTCATCCTCATACAACCTTTCTTCATCTATGTCTTCCTCTACATTTGTTCCAGAAATATCTGTCAATAAGGCAACATAATTGGCATCTTCAATTTCTATATGTTTCACTTCCTTTTTCTGTCTGATATCCTCTTTCTGCATTTGATAATCTTCCAATATTGCACTGAATTCTCCTTTTGTTCTCGGTCTTCGTCTTTCAGCTAAAGCTTCCTGGGTAAGATATCCAGAAACAGGAACCGGCAAAGCCAAGCAACCAGATGCATTCTTCATCAGATTCAATTGGTCACTCTCTACCACTGATCTGGGAAATAAAAAATTAAAACAAAATGGTTGAGTCATGAAACACCAGCCTATTTATGCTGCTAAAAAAAAAACCAACATTTGATTGCAAAATTTTTTTCAGTTGCAAAATAGCATACCCTGCACTTTTTTCCTTGGCAACAAAATATTTCACAAATCAAAGCATTTTTTAAATATTCTACCAAAGCTTAGTATAGGGAACCTTGACCATTAAAAAAAATCAAAGGACATTAAGTAATTTCTCCTAATATCTCTTAGAAACTTTAAAGATATAATCAAAAATTAAAACCTGAACTGTGGATCAACTGGCCGACCTTCAATCAAATCTTTTTTTGCTTGTTTTAATTTCAGCCAATTCATGTATACTTGTTGATCATGCTTCATTATAAACTCCTCATCATGTGAAAGTTGTCTGTTATTCTTCAGTATCTTTGTAATAACCTCACTAGAAACAGGAAAACTCTGGGCTAACATGTCTGGTGTCCAGTACACCGGATCATCTTTGTTTAGGTATCTTATCTGTTCTTTTGCTGCCCATGTTAAAAGACTTGGTTGTTTTTCTCCATAAAATGCCTTTTCCTTCTTTTCAATAATTTTTCGCTTTACAAACTTTCTATGCTGCACTATAATTTCCCTGGAAAAAAAGTTTTTAATATACAGTATCACATATTCTTACAAACATCAAGCATCTTGATTGTGTTTCGGTATCACATTTGATAGCTTAAGTCTATTTTATTAACAAGGTTAAAGACCTATAAATGAATATCAGAGCTATATTAAACACAGGATAACCCATTAAGTTTCAAAAACTTATTTCCAATGAGAAATAAAATTCAAGCTTCACTCATTTTAACACCTTCGATAAGGAGACTTCTTAAAGGCTGATTATTCTGTACTTGAAAGTTTTATTATGTGTAATTGATGTACTGACATTAAGGTTGGGTTAACTTCTACTTATTACTGCCAAATATCAATACTGACTATACTTGGCTAACTATGCCAAACACTACTTCAGTGAAATATAATAAGTATCTAAAATAGCTATAAACATTTAGACTGTGTCTCATTCTTATGTGTATGACCCATTGAAAAAATCCAGCAGTCACCGCTTAAGGGCTAGACAAACAGTTAAAAATACCTTACACACAATGTATCTATCTACCCAAAGGGTAACCCAACAAATTGTGCGCCAGGGCTTTTTATTATATAGAAGATGGTCGCACACAACCCACTTATGATTCAAAACAATGCAGAAAGTTTTTCTTCTATGTGTTATATGCCAGCGACTAGAATCTCGTCGATAACTTTGACGGTTTCAAATATATATTTACACTCAATATTTCTTGAAAAAAAAATACATACCTGTAAAGCTTATTCCAAAATGAATCAATATAAGAGAAAATAGATAAGAAAATTTCATGTTTTTTTTGCATTACACTTATAAACTCTACACATGTCAACAAGTTTTTGTTGGACACCGCTAAAACTCTACCTGACGGCATTTATCAATTGGTTATATTTTAAAACCACGATTTTTGACACAGTTTTGAAACTAACTGGTTGAGACGTAAAAGCCGACATCTATGTAATATCAGTTTGTAAATCAATTGGTCTTGCAGTCGAAATATTGAGACTACCCAAAGGGATATGAACAACAAATTATCAAGGCAGTGGCTACGGTTACGGAACCGTAATCCTAGCCTCTGAGTCTAGGATTACGGAAGTTCCGTAATCCTAGACAGACCCACAGGAATAGGCTACGGTTACGGAAGTACTTTTAAAGAAGGGTTACATACCCAAAATCGAGTGATAAACCGTTTATTGTCTCAAATATTACATTTTCTTCAAAATGAGTCAACACTAATGTTATGATACGCCATCTTTGTTGTTGTATTGACTAACGTGAAAGGCGATGTGAATAATTGCCCTGTAATGTGTATGGTCTTAAGTGTTATCTTGTTCGCATTATTATGACGCAAATGTACGACTGTCTATTAAATTCCAATTTTTCATTGAATTATAATGTAAGTATGCAAATATTGCAGGTCGATCTTGTCAATTTTTAATTGTTTGGGGAAGGTTCGGGAAAAAATAATGGTGTCCTGGGAATAAGTACTCCTTCATTTTGTGCAACAATAAATTTGACCTCAGGTTATTTATTTTTGTATAAGATTCCTTTATTAAAAGAAAGCAATTAATGAAATGATTTATCATTAAAAGTGATTTACATGATTTTACATCGCAACATTTTATTTAAAAAAAAAAATTACTTGTCCAACTACAAATGAGCGATCAAGTGATAGTATAAAGATGACAACGATGTTTAACGTTAGTTCGTTGCTGAAACAACAATCGAAATGGCGTACAAAATGACAGCTTGATAACGCAAATTTGGTAAAATGGTTTGTTTAATGAATAAAAATTAAATTTGGCATGCTATTTGATATTTAACTGTTGAAAATACGCTTCTTTAAAAAACTTCCGTAACCGTAGCCTTTGCCAGTGGTTTTGTCTAGGATTACGGAACTTCCGTAATCCTAGACTCGGAGGCTAGGATTACGGTTCCGTAACCGTAGCCAATGCCAATTATCAACCCACCATATCAACCTACCCTGCCTAAAAATCAAGGGATTTGTGGGCATTAGTGCACATTAGAACTTTCTGTAATTAAATGAACTAGATTTACATAAAATCATACCGTCTTGCCGACTTTCTTCTCCTGTGTTCACCGTGTGGTGGTGTGGGAAATGCCCCATTCGCATTCAGTTTTTCTTCAATGGCGTCCTCATAGAAAATATTATCATCACTGTTTGCCAGTGATCCAGGGTGTGTCCATTTTGTCCACAAACACTTGTGTACCAAATTAAGACGCTGACAAGGTCTTAAAAGTCCAAAAACTCTATTTGTGTTCATCACAACAAAGTTCAGGCGAAGTGTCATTTTCGACCGGAAGATAGCAAATGTGCTTGACTGGTATACATTAGGGTACGCCTTAAGTGCGAAAAGGACTCTATTTCGCATACGTATGCGAAAGGAGTTTCGAATGCGAAAAGGACTTCTATTTTTTAAATAATTATTTAAACATAATCAAAATTTATCGTTTGATTGTTTATTAAAAAATAAATTTTAAGTAACATTTACTAAATAATAGCGATATTTTGTATGGACTCAGAGAATCTACTGTTTGTTAAAAGGACTTCATTTTTTTAATCAGTGAATATAATCAATTGTTTTCACTACATATTGAATTTTATCATAATTAAACGTTGATTTCCACTTTTTGATCGTTCAATGTTGATTTAGCATTTAAATAACTAGTGCTATTTTATAACATCCGACTCTGAGAAACTCATTTTCGCATGTGACTTTCACATGCAAAAAGGACCTTTGTTTCTCTTAAATTGTTAGTTTAAATCAGTGATTTTTCCAACATACTTTGAATATCATTGACAAAATGATTTTTGTTTAAAAAATACACAGTATTGAAAATATAGCTTTATTTCTTTTATAGGCCTACCGGACCTTGAGAAACTCCTTTTAACAGTGTTTTTCATAATGCGAAAGGAACTTTGATTTCTTATCAGCGATTACAATGGATTTAATTTTCACTACAATATGAACTGTATGACGACAAAGCATTGATTTTAGTTTAAAAAATCATATTTTGATTTAGTATCGGAAAAAAATACCATTATCTAAAAAAACTCATTTTCGAATAAGGTATTTCTTCACGAAAAGGACTCTTTTTTGCAAATATTTTTTATCACTACATGTATCTTGTTTATTCAATGCTGATTTTTTTTAAAAAAGGACATTTCCTTCAAAATAGAAATGGTGGATCAAACTTGCCGACTTCTTGTATTAGGTCCCAGTAGTGTTAAATTCTAAACGCTGTGTTTTTAAGAACTCAAGAACACGGGCTCTCCTGGACCAGAGAGATAATGTAATAACACCGGAGACGTCTCAAACTTTTGTCCGTAGGGTCATTTCTAATTGGATACTACCTGCAAGAAAATCGGTTCATGCGTTACCGAGCTATCGACGTTTAAACTGAGTGCTCTTAACAGGGCTTTCCTGCACCAGGAAGCAGGCTTATAGACGTCGGAGAGGTTTTAACTTTTGCTCGTAGCGTCAATTTTAATTTGATACTAACTGCAACAAAATCGGTTCATGCGTTACCGAGCTATAGACGTTCAATCTGAGTGCTCTAGACGGGGCTTATTCCCGCTTTCGCCGTACTTTCTTCTATTACAATGCCTCTATATGACAATGCAACGCAAGTAACAGTTTGCTCTTCCTTTCTTGTGATTTGCTGAACCAAATTCTCTACGGTGCAGCCCTGGAGAGCACTCTCTGACACAATATTTCCCCGAATAAACTACGCTCGCAGATCACCCTGCAGAACATTATACTTATATAGAATACATAGTATATAATATACATGGTAAATCTTATACGCCGTGTTTTTGAGAACTCAAAAACACTGAGCTCTCCTGCACCAGCCAGCAAACGAACAGACGTAGAAGAGGTCTCAAACTTTTGCACTTGACGTCAATTTTAATTCGATACTAATTGCAATAAAATTAAAAACACTGAGCTCTACTACACCAGTCAGCGGAAGTACAGACATCGGAGGGGTCCCAAACATTTGCTCGTACAGTCAATTTAATACTTCTAATCTAATAACTAACAGTAAGAAAATCGGTTTATGCGTTACCTAGCTATAGACGTTCAAACCGAGTGCTCTAAACAGGACAAATCCCGCTTTCGCCGTGCTTTCTTCTATTAAAATGCTTCTGTATGACATTTCAACTCATGTAACAGTTCGCTTTTCCTTTCCTGTGATTTGCTGAACCAAGTTCTCTATGGTGCAGCCCTGGACAGCACTCCCTGACACGATATTGCCCCAGTGAACTTCGCTCGCAGACCACCCTGCAGAACAGCATACTAGTTTAGTATAGGGCATATATAGGGCATTGTAGCAGCTTGCACTAAATTTATTTTTGGCTTTCCATTGTTTGTTCAGCCTGGCCTTAAACGAATTTAAGCTTGGAGCTTTTACCACTTTTGTCGGGAGTCAATTCCACGGATCCACTACTCTATGTTTAAAGGCATTTATTCTCACATTCAGTTTTGCCCTTGGTTTGAAAAGTTTTTCACTATGTCCCCTAGTTGACGCTTCTGGTTTATCACTTAAAAGATTACTGGCTGAGATGTCCAGTTTGTGTATTATTTTATACACTTGGATCATGTTCACTCTCCTCCTTCTATATTCTGAGGTAGGGAGGCCTAGACTAATTAATCTTTCATTACATTCTAGTCCATGCAAATCTCTTAGGAGTCTTGTGGCCCTCCTTTGGACATTCTCAATTAGTATGGCATGCTTTTTGAACCTTGGTGTCCATACAACTGATGCATACTCCAGATGCGGCCTAACTAGAGTTTTGTATAGTTGTAAAAACATGTCATTCATGTAAATGAAGGTTTTGAAGATCAGCCCCAGATTTCTATTAGCTTTATTCACAATAGAGCATATATATTGATCAAATGTTAATTTTCTATCTACTATAACACCCAGATCTTTTTCTTCTTCAATTTGCTGTATCTTTTCAATTTCGTTATCTTTATTTTTCGTAAACTTCATTATATGGTTTGTTACCTATATGCATCATTTTGCATTTCTTTGTATTAAATAACATTTGCCATTTTGTGGCCCAATCACAAGCACCGAAAATACTATCTTGGAGAATGTCTTCATCTTCGGGTGATTTTATTATGGAGTAGAGCTTTGTATCACCGGCAAATAATTTATGTGCACAATTTAGCATCTCAGGCAGATCATTTATGTAGATTAAAAATAGCAAAGGGCCCAAAACACTGCCTTGAGGAACTCCACTCGATACATTTTGCCAAATTCTCCATTGATTTTGACTCTTTGCTGTCTGTTTTGTAAGAAGTCCTTGATCCAATGGTATATCTTTCATCTTATTCCTATAGCCCAGACTTTTCTTAATGACCTTTTGTGTGGTACCTTATCGAATGCTGCCTTAAACGCCGGGTCCTACCTGGCTGATACAGCGGTAGTAAAGCCATTAAGCATAAAAGGAGAGTAGGCTGGGCTTATCTGACACATGATGAATGGTAACACTGAACCCTTATCTCTTGTAAACAAAACCACGTGTAGCTTCAGATACAACAGTTTACATAAAGAAATAATTTTCAGCTCTTAGTTAAACTAGAGTAATTTATTTACCCATTGTTAATTAATGAAAAATTTATTATTTTATAATCATTATTTCAAAGAGATAATTTAATCTTTTACCTTTTGCACAAGAAATAACTGCTATGTAAAATGAATGAATTAACTTACAAATGCCCTTTTAGCTTGAATATTTTGATTTTACATTTACATCTCCAGGAAGCTGAATTTTGAAATTATTTGCTCTGCTATCCTTTTTTTAAAAATTATACTTAGTTACACTGAAAATCATATAACCACTAATTATTCTTTTGAAGATTCGTAGTAGGTTTATCATAGTCTTTTTTTTAGCAAAGATGTGCTCATTCCATCAATAGGTACATCAGTGTAGCCAATCAATTATTTGAAGTAATAATTTAATTTGCTAAAATTATTAAATCATTATATCATAATATATAATATAAATCTATGTTTTTCAATGTTATTTCAGTGTGCAAAGTCCATTTATCTTTTTATCTCTGTAATATGTTTTATAATATTACGGAATCTGGGCGAATACATGTAACCTAACATTTTTGTTCAATTGGGTCAGCACACAACAGAACAAGATATAAATTACTTTTATCTCTAGCTTTCAAGTGGCTGGTCTGTTAGTTTTAGCTAATTAACTGTAAAGTGTGAACAACAGAGATGCAGTCAAGACTTTCACTTACACTGATAAATGCACATCTGGAATTTAGTCATTTGCATTGATTTTATTTATTTCACTTCAACAGAGAGCAGTAAAAGTTATATGGAATTATTAACATAGTGAACTGATCATTTACTTTTATACACTGATGATAAAAATACCTTTTGGAACATCACTGTGCGTGTCAGAATTACAGTTGAATTCAGTAACACAATTATTTATTTCATCACTATGAATGGGAATGGGAAAACAGAAGATGTTAAAATGGAGTGTAGTTCAAAATCAAAGTTAAATTTAAATACTGGGCCTAGGACAACAACCAAAAAATAAAACCAGCGGGATTATCCTGATATAGGATTGAAGGTAACATAAGTGAGAATTTCCTTCTGTTTTTGCAAACCATGAATAATGATGAAAAAAAATACAGCATTGGCTGGAAGATGAAACTATGGCACCTGTTGATAAAATCTTTGGTTTATGAAAGGAAAAGTGTAAGAGATTTTGGACAGTGATGCACCACAGAAATATATGGACTTAATATCTTTATCTAAAGAATATGCAAGTAATAATAGTGCATCTTTGACCCCTATAAACTTTAAAATATTTTGTGAAAACACTTTACTTCTCCCGCCATCTGTCAGTGATAGATGTAAACAAACACTCAGTGAGTCAGTAGTATTTTATTGGATGTTTGAAGTTCATGACCTCAAAGTGGGCTTGGTTTATCAGTTACAGGGAAATTTGAATTTTCTAGCAGACAACAATTTTTTTTTTTTAAAAACATGATTTATATACAACAAACAACTGACATTTTTTAGAGTTATATTAAAAGTGTTATAAAGAATCTATATGCTAAATTTCAAAGAAAATGATTTAATAAAACTAGAGAAAATCCAGATTTTATTTCAAATTCTGAGCTCTGAACTGGCCTGTGTGTAAGTGAAAAGTAGACATTTTCTCACTCTTTGTCCCTTTTATACTGTTACCCCGGTGTTTAAAGTCCAAATATATTACATCGTCGTCATGATTTTCATCTAAAGCAGTCGTCCATTCTTCCATACATTCTAGAAGTTGAGTGGTACAAGATTTACCCTTTCTAAATCCATGTTGATGATCAGATATTAGATTATTTTCTTCTAAATGTTTCACAATCTCATTTCTCAATATTTTTTCCATTGCTCTACAGCATATAGACGTGACACGGATTGGACGATAATTTACAATATCATTTTTACTTTGCCAGTTTCCAGTCTTTTGGTAGTTTCCCTTCATCTAAAGATTTCCTAAATATCTGGGAAAGGACTCCTTTCAGTGTGCCCTTGCATGAATGGATCACCTTCGGATGGATGTTATCCGGACCTTGAGACTTATTGGGGTTAACTTCATTAATAACTTTCTCTACAATTTCTTCAGATATTACTGTGTCAATAATTTCAACATCAACAACCTTATCTGGCTCTGGGATAGGCTCTGTTTCAATTGTGAAGACTGAGATGAAGTGATTATTGAAATGTTCTGCTATAGATTTGTCATTTGTTATACTGACGTTGTTAACCTTGACACTGTTTATTCCACATGTTGATTTTGAATTTGACCTAACATATTTCCAAAATAATTTTGGGTTTTCTTTAATGTTCAATGCTATGTTTTTTTCATAATTATATTTGCATTTTTTAGGTTCCTACTCACTATGTTCCTCACATATTTATAGTTTCTAAAGGTCAGATGGTTTTATTGTATTTGTATTTTAACCATTTGGTTCTTTTGATTTTAATGGACTCCGCTGTTTCCCTATCGATGTATAGCATCCTCTGTCTCGGTTTAGATTTTTTTTGGAATATGGGTTTCTACATAATTGGCAATAGTGTTAACAAATATCTCCCAAGACCTTTGAATGCCCTCATCGGTAGTAAAAGGCCAGTCAATGCCATTCAGTTCCTCACTGAAGTTATCAAAATTTACTTTGTTATAGTCATACTACAAAGTTTTGCTCATTTTGACTTTTTTTCTGACAGATGAAATCAAAGTTAATTATTAGATGATCACTTTTTCCTAACCCTGGATTATAGTTTATATCTGCTACCATGTCCTCTTCATTTGTAAATACTAAATCTAGAAGAGATGGTTCATCTTCTTCTTTGTATCTGGTAAATTCTCTAACGTGTTGATACAGGAATAGGTCCTTGATTTTCTCTATAAACTCTATTTCCACTGATTCTTCTCCTGTGTCTGTAGCTAATACATCCCATACTATTTTCTTTAGGTTAAAATCTCACATAATTAAAAGAGGGGAGTAACCCAGAGAACACATATTTGTTAAAAGCTCATGTAATTTTTTCATATTTTCTCTATCATTTTTTGGACTTCTGTAAATACATCCAATCAATAGTTTATCTTTTCCCTCTAGAACTACTTCCACCCAAACCGATTCTTTATTTTGTATTAGTGTATCAATTTTAGAAGCTCTATAATCTTGTTTTACATAAATTACTGTACCACGACTTCCTTTTGTATCAAAAAAGTAGTCATAACCATCAATTTTGTAAATAATTTCTTGATTACAGTCATAGTTTGAATTTTTGGGGAAAATTTAAGTTAGACCTATTATATCAACTTGTTTATTTTGTAAATGAATTTTTAATTCAGTTCGTTTTTCTTTCGTAAGAACGTCTAAATTACTATACATAACTGACAATTTTTCTTTGACTACAAAATTACTATTTGGGTCTTTTGTGGCGGAAGTGCTTTCGCCGTGCTTTCTTTTATTACAATGCTTCTATATGACAATTCAACTTACGTAACAGTTCGCTTTTCCTTTCCTGTGATTTGCTGAACCAAGTTCTCTATAGTGCAGCCCTGACACGATATTGCCCCAGTGAACTTCGCTCTAAACAGGGCAAATTCCCGCTTTCGCCGTGCTTTCTTCAAGCACACGTCTGTCTAATTTCAATTTGTTCTTCAATATATGTGTTGTTTTCTAGTAAAATGATTTTTAGAACAGCCTTACCATTTTTGACCAGTCAGAATATAGCTCCGCACAAACCCTGGCGAGGGGAAAATCCCGGGATCGTCTTTAGAAAAGCCGGGATCCGGGATCGTATTAAACATATAGTAATACCGGGAATACACCACCTGCCATAGGTGTCATCGATAAATTATCGATTATCGCTTGCCTTTTGTTATAGATAAGCATGTATAGTATAGGCGTGAAAATCTTTTTTTTTCAGTAAATTAATTTTATCGTTGATGGATTTTATCTTTTATATTGGATATAGTTGTGACATTCTTTTTATTATTATATTAGCATTTTAATATCGTACTAACATGTGTACTGAAATTCTTTATAAAGCATTACCAAAAGTACATGGTAATTTAAAAAAATATATAAAAGCAAAATAGGTTTAGAATAAATATTTGTTTATTTTATTATCACAAAAAAATCATAAACGGAGGATTTTCTATTTGAAGGTTCGTCGATAGGCTACGTATATTTAACAACTCGCCAGAAATATAAAGTAATTGTTAAATATTGAATACATTCCTGAAGAGCATGCAGAATAAGTTAAAATTATATTAAATAGTTAAAATACAACCTGGTATAGCTCTACTGATAATTTAACCTTAATTTTAAGTCAACATAATGGTCTATTTATATGATATAATCAAATAATGTAACTTTTTATTGCCACAAATTACCACAAATATCAAAACCAACACTGTTTATTGGTTCCCTATATGTTTAATACGATCCCGGATACCGGGCGTCCCGGGTCCCGGATCCCGGGATTTTCCCCTCGCCACAAACCCTGCAGAAAATTGACTGGTTCCCTACAACACTGATTTGGTGGTGTATAACCAAGAAATATGTCAGCCTCCATTTATGCAGAAATTTTGCTGCAGTTGCTTTGAAAGTAAATGTTCAGTTTATATCAGACATGTGAACTTCGATTGTCTTTCAGAAACCTTAGTTAAAATCATTCTTATATTAATTTCTTTGATTTCTCACAGCTCATTAAACGCCGTTTTATTGATGTTTTCATTAGATTTCGCGATACAAATTAGTGGTGCAAATTACCATTTAATTTGTACAATAGGTGGGAATTTGTCTGTCTATCTATTTGAGCTTATTTATCGTCGGTACCGGTTGCCCTTATGACCGACTCCCCCCGAAGAGATTAGTTATTTTATGACATACCTGCCATACGTCCCGGATCGTCCGGGATTGTCCCGGAAATCGAGGGCCCGTCCCGGAGTCCCGGAAAGACACCCGATGTCCCGGAAAACACGAAAAACGCGCATACCTTTGATCAGGCCAGTCAAATTTTTGACACGCCGCTAATTCTTTAATTATTCGTTATGATAATAATTATGTTCCGATTCGGTGAATACACCGCGTGTCATCGATAACCAATTAACAAATGACCGCTATCGGCTATCGATTTATTGACTTGCAGTGCATTAATTAATTTATAAGATATCTGCCCTTTCAATGACTGTCGCCGCGGTAATTGGTGTTAATAGAGATGCTACTTAAAATTAAATTTAATGCAAACGCGCATAAAACTCGTGGTGAATATTGTAATGTTCGATCAAATCGGGCCGATAGTTGTAATACGAAGCATAGACGACGCTGTCATCAATCGCCCGTGATTCAACTTGAATTCGAGTTTATGATGTTAATTAATTAATGGTACACAGTTTTTTTTTTAATTTACACAGTTAGTAATTGTGACAAAAATTTCTACTCGTTCTGCATCACCACCACCAGTCCAGGAGACCTAGGAGAAAAAAGATCAACGGTACTGTGCGGTTTACTGAATTAAAAAAAGGCGCAGTGCTCCCCCTTACTCACGCTTCCGGTTTCGTTTTGACAGCGTATTACATGCACAATTTACTGTTGGTAAACTGTGACGTTATGATATACACATCCATCGGTATATTTCTTGCGGTTTTTGCACTCGTTCTGCAGGATGATCGATCAGAAAATTATACTCGTCCTCCTACCTTCTCAACTCGTCAATACGAGCGAACGTTTTCTTTTCTGAAGTGGTTGAGAGGGGGAGAGGGGTGGGGGAGTAATCGTCGGGTGGTCGGACCGATTGAGCTTGAACATTTCTGCAAGCCTGATAATTACTATGCTCTTGCAACTAAAATAAAAGGTATGAAACTGATGGTACTGATGTATATTTGAAAGACGTGCACGACTTTTCCCGCCAAAAACAGAATCCCGTCCAATTTTGTGTACTGCCAACGGTAGGGCATTGAAAGTATATGAATAGTTGTATGTCCCAGAAAATCGGCTCAAATCCCGGAAATACGATATCAAAATCCCGGAAATGGCCAGAAAAATTATGGCAGGTATGTTTTATGATGTGGGAGTAGTGCAAGATACAGAAAGCATCCAATTCCAGAGACATCCCTGGTTCTTTTGCATGCTCAGTGTATAGCACCGATACATGGGACCTCAGTTTACTAATAGTCACTCATTCGAAAGACTATAAGTAATGTTAGTTGAGGAGAGGGGGATCGAACTCGGGACCCCTGGTTTACCAGTCCAGCATGTTACCACTGGACCACATCCGCTCCTAATTTGGGAAATCGTTTCGTCGGATTGATTTATATAGTAAATGAGAGCTGGTCTCATCAGACTGATTATATAGCTGTCAATGTTTGATTGTATAACTGAATGTTTGACATATGTGTGATCAAACATTACATACATACTGACTTTTTGTTACAATTAATTAATAAGGTATTTATGAAACAGTGATTGTCTTTAGATCGTCATTGTTAGTTATGACAAAAAGCAACATTTTACGTGTACATTCTTTCAGGCTTTATTTTCTTAATAGAATATGATAATATTAAAAATGATATTTATCTATCAACAATAAAGTAATTACAAACCAACATGTATATATAGTTTATTTTATATTCATAAACAATTCACAAATACAGGAATACATTAAAATGAAGACTGGAACAACAAACAACAAAGTTTCATCTTATTTATTTTTATTTTACGTGACGTGTTACATCATGTGTTAACACTTCAGATAAAGAACATTGAACAAAGTAAGAAATGAAGAACTTGAAGCATGTGACCAGCTTACAGAGAAGGATAGAGGAGGCAGCTGGTGCCCAGTGTGTTGATATCAATTTTGACAATGGGACAGTGTACTGTGCAACAGAGAGGCAGCTTATAGAGTTTGACCCAGTCTCGGGATCAGTAAGTTAATCTTATCAGTTTTTAATTACTGTGATTATGGTAAAAAACAAATAAGGACAAGTTTTAGAAAAAAGAAGTTGCATTTATTTTTTAGCAGGGTTAATTATGCTAATAATGATCTTTTTCCCAGATTTTGAAAAGAAAAGATTTTTTTGTTTTCAATCATTGTTTAATTTGTGATGTTTAAGGTGTAAGTTTGCCCATTGGCAATAAATATTATGTTACCAAGTTAAGATATTTATTATCTTTCTATAAGTTGACAGGTTTGCTACACACATTTTTTCTTGTCTGTCTGATTGTGCTGGGCCTACTAGAATACTTTCTTCTTTAGGTAAAAACTTTTTAAAAGATTGTGTTCTTTTTTGGAAAAAAATTTACTTTTCTTTTTTCAAGGTAGGTGGGAAGTTGAATCTTGGGGATGTTCCTGACCAGAAACCAGATGCCAGATTTATATCAATCAAACATCTTCCAGAGGAATTTTCAGTATGTGCAGCTACAGATACGGGGGATCTTCTTTTGTGGAATGTGTTGTCACGAGAGGTACATACATTTTAGTACAGTGTCATACAGTTTGCTTAGTTCAGTAAATGTGTAAATGCATCATACAGTAAAAATATGATTGAACAAATCACAATAGATCAAAATTATGTTATACTGCAAAAAATATTCTTCAGTTTCTTCAGAAAGAAAGATTTGATACAACAACAAAAATTGATTACACAAAAAAAAAATTGCATGTCCATTGCTAGTTTCAAAATTCACTTGAATTGACTGTATGCTGTCATAATAATGGTGATATTTTTTGGTTAAAATTTTTCTATACATGTAATTAATTCAGACTATTGTATTTTCCAAAAAAGGTAATAGAGAGAACAGGAAAATCTGTTGACATTGTTTTAAAGGTCATGTGACACGACTATAGCAAC
This sequence comes from Cyclina sinensis, assembly GCA_012932295.1. Taxonomy (NCBI): domain Eukaryota; kingdom Metazoa; phylum Mollusca; class Bivalvia; order Venerida; family Veneridae; genus Cyclina; species Cyclina sinensis. Next base: position 6,387,010 of record JAAONU010000017.1, read on the forward strand.
TTTGTCAATTCAGAATAATCATAATGTACTGATTAAAATGGTTTAACTGCGAAATTATGAAAATATTGCTTTTGATAAGAAAAAACGTGTTTTTGATTATCGGCTGTTTCTGTTTCGACATCGGTAGTTTCCGCCGCAATTTTTGGTTGTGACGTAGATTTATCCCTACTGTCCCAGGCAGTAGTGCAGAATTACACTGCTCATAACACATCCGTTTTTAAATGAAAAAATAACATTAAACCATAAGTGCAAGAAACACGATAAAGGCACACTTATAAAAATAACATGCCATAAACTGTCAATAAAATAAAATAATGTGATTACTTCTCGATTTTTATAAGTAAATTCAAACTTTTTGCCGGGAGAATGGGTTGTAATATTACCTTAAAAAATAGTCCAATTTCTTCCATGTTATGGTTCTAAATAAAACTCCTCCACGTTGTTACATGCTGCGTAACACTTCCTCACTTAATGTTTACGTCATAAACAAGTTCTTTTTCATGTAAGTGTAGTAAAATTGAAGTGAATTTAGGTGATCTAATGTGTTAACATTTGTATCACAGGAATGGAAATTCACACTACAGTGTATTATCACGTTGGGATATTGTTTGAAAAATAATAATATGGCATGTCCATCAAGTAGAAATTTGTGTCTAGTTATAAATTAATATCCAATGAAATGTCAAAGATCCATAAATCACGCCTTATATTGTGGGATTTATGCAAATTAACCTGCCCAAATGGGACCCTTGTATATTCTGCATAGCTGTCAAAACAAAGCAATTAACTTTTTTATGACCCAATCAATGAAAAAGTTGAGACAAATAGCAAAGTTTTATAGCAATTGATCTTACAAATTGATTGTATTACTTTTGATCAGTCACACTTGTGAAAACATTATGTAATAGCTTGTTCCAATTAACATGTCTGAATGATTTTTAGTTAAGAAGCTTCCATGCAGATACATATTTTAATTAGATAATTAAATCTAATGCATCTATTTATGATGAAAATAAAAAATTTTCGACTTCTAAATGTGAACAAATTATTAAAAAAAACAAAAACAAAAAATAATGTGTGTATTATGATTTTGACACAGCTTTTAGGGCTTCTTCATATTATTTGTTCTTTGATCATTATTGTTTTGTTATCAAAAAATGCAGAATGAATAAGCCAAAGAAAAAAGATATGCATTTATAATGAAAAAAATCATAGATCTAGTCAAAGATTACCTCAGGCAAAATATACCACGGACAAAAATGCAACACATCACTGTAAGGAGAATGTTTTTTTATGGAAAAAAATCTCTCGATTGTAGTTAGGTAATCAAGTCTTCCAACAAACTGCATCGGATAAAAATAAGCATCTTTTTGGATCAGTTATTTGAAAAATATCTTAGTCTAGATATTTTCACTGATGTATCTTTTAATTCTATAACCCTGATTAAACTAGCCTCTGTATAATATTGCTCATTGGCTTCGTAATTCCATCAAATTTTCAAATTATTTATTTAAAAAATCTTCAATGTATATACATGAAGTTAGCTTAACGCGTTCAATTTTGTTTTTTTACTATATTCAGTCTACATTTTCACTTTCCATCATAATTTTAAAGTTTTTGTTAACAATCCAGGCAGCTGTGTAAAGTGGCAAGAGATAAATGTGCGTCACTTCCGGTTTCTCTCGTGACAGGTGCGCGCAACCAAGTGCGTAAAATATGGATTTTAATTTGCTATAAAAACACCTTTAAGATGAAAATTACCTGCGGAATTTTGTAAAACAGTCATAGTTAGATATATATTTTTCGCTCATATGAAAATTTCGAGGTCAAAAATTCATGTCACATGACCTTTAAATGATATTTCAGTGTGATTGAGTTATATGCAGTTGGATGTAAATCTTCTTCTAAATATTGCCCGAGTGTTGAGTAATTCAGTGAAAGACAGCAATTAAATTAGAAATTAACTTAAAATTAAGAACTAGAAGTGTTGAAAAGTCTTCAAGAAAATTTATGGATAGAGTCTTGACTATTGTATCTTTTATAAAAGTAATGTAGACTTGTGGCTTTATTTGCAGTTTGAGTAGTGAAATGTTACATGAAGTAGAATTACTATTGTTAAAACTTCTTTATTTAAATTGATTTTACCCAGTACCAAGTACTGATACCAAAATGATTCCATTTTGCTTATAATAGGTAGAATGTGTTGGAAGTGTGGAGTCTGGTTTTACGGCAATGGCATGGAGTCCAGAGCAGGAGTTACTGATTCTTGCTACAGGTAAATATAAATGAGAGAAGACTCAGTTATGGTGAAGCTTCCTTAAGTGTTCCTGTGTGTAAACATTAGATTTTGGAATTTAATATGTTGTTGACAAAATTTAAAAAAATGCAGTTGATTTATGAATGTGAAAATTCTATACAAAAAAAATTCACATATAATACATTGTTTTGAAAAAATGTACAGATGTGTATATTTCTAATGTTACTGATATATCTTAGCATCTGTAGTCTGTACCTTGTTGAATATGGATTGAACTATCTGCCATGGGAATCAGATATTTCTTTCAGTTCTAGCATGTGTGCAACTCATAGGTCACTTTTTTGTTTGAGTAAAATTTCAAAGGTAAGTTTTTATATTTTGTTATGAATGATTCTTTCTTTTTCCATTTCAAAGGTGCTGATACATTCATTATGATGACCCGAGAGTTTGATCCTATCACAGAACTTAGTCTTCATCCTGACAAGTCAGGGGAAGGTAACTTATAATTCTATATGCATTAAGTTAACATTAAGTAGGCATCTGAAAATCTTGCCATTTCTGTGACAGTTTTTGTTTTATTAAAGTAATCAAGAAAAAAAGGACTGTCTATGTGGTTTATGGGTGAAGGATGCAAAATTTCTCACTGAATCACACTGCCAGTCTGACTTTCTAAAAATGCAAAAAGTTGATGGGTCTTATCGAAAATTGACTTCAAAAATGTTTCAAAAAAAAAAAAATGTCATAAGTAAAATGTCTGGAATAAAAATGGGTGATTTGATTTCTGCTGTGTTGAAATAGACAAAATCAGTTTCCATTAGTTTTTTAATTCATCATCACTGTGTCTGTAGAAAAGTATAATTATGCCTCAGTAACTTTAATTTTCAAGGCCCATATTTACTTATTTTCAGCTGAATTTGTACAAGTTGGTTGGGGAAAGAAAGAGACACAGTTTCATGGGTCAGCAGGTAAACAGGCAGCATTTGTAAAGCCTGAGGTAAAAACCTTACTTACACATTTTACTCAGTAATACAGTCAAACTGCATTTGAACGATAGAACTATAATATGGTGGACTGTGAAAACATTCTTCAGTCCTAACAGTACTTTAAACAATGAAAGAAAAGTGAGATAAAGCAAAAAGTGCAATTCTATCAAGAAAAGTAGTAGAGTTATCGCTGATTTAAAAAAATTGTGTTTCAGCTGCTTAAAGCAATAAAAAAAACCTCCTTATTTAAAGTAAGCTGATTGACTATTTTGTTCGAGCCGATCATACAAGTTTTTTTTTCAATTATTTTTTTCTTATTTAACCTTTGCAGACTTTCCTTTGCTACAGTTTTCCATTTCCTTTTCAGTCACTTTCTTTGGCTCTGGTATCTTTGCAAGAGTAAGGTTTATTATGTTTCAGGCAGGTTTTTTTTTTTTTCATTTTAAACAAGTGTAGCTCTTTTTTTTTATAAACACAAAAAAGGAATTGCAGTTGAAATGTTTTCAGTGTGGGACATACAAAACTAGCAGCATTTTCTGAGTGTTTATTGTGTTTTTTATTGGGTGTCACTTGTATGACCCGTATTTGTGTAAATTATTGTATTCTTTGGGGGGAAAAAAGTAACGTTACCCATTTATAATTGTCAGTCAGTAAAAAGAAAATATATTTTCCAGGAGGTAAAACCAGCAATGGCCTGGGATGACCGTATTCCTAGGATTTCATGGAAGGCAGATGGACAGTTCTTTGCAATAAGTTCCATTCATCCAAATACAGGTAGGGTTTACCACTTGATCATATTACTTAGTTGAAGAAAGACAGATTTATAAGTTTTGTTTTTACTTTGCTATGTAAAAAAAAAAACAAGTTTCTGGGCCAGTGTAGGAAACATTTACCTGTTGTATCCAGAATGTATTGTAATAAGGGAAACAAAAATATCAAAATAAAGGTTAAAGAATATCTATAAATGGGTGAAAAACTATTCTAACATAACTCATTACTTAGTATGTCTGATTTTTGAAATTTATTACCACGTATATATTGTAGGAGCTCGAAAGATATATGTTTGGACAAGAGAAGGAGTGCACCATTCTACCAGTGAGAACATTGATGGAGTAGAACAGTCACTGTCTTGGAGGTATGATTTTCCAACAAATGTTACTTCTTGTGAGATGAAAGCAAAAAGATTTTTTGATGGCTATAAAGTACAGAAGGAGCTTGACATATATCTTACTGACCTCTACGGTCAAATGGTCAAGGTGACTGACCTCAGATCTCTGTAACCTCTTTCTGATGGATGGCTGTGGGTTTGAACCATACGACTGACCATGACTTGTTGCATGACAAAGTTATGAAGTTTCCTTCAGTGAATGAGAGGCCAGTACATGTACTGGTCTTTTTCAGATATTATGGTGCACTGTTCAATATGGATCTGAAACCTTAGAGTCAAGTCCTTTCAGTGGAGGTGACACTATGATAAACACTTTACACTATTTTTCACTTGTATGTGTTAATATCAGTGAATCTTCATTGAAAAAGAATATCTTTAAGTGGGATTCCAACCAAGAGTGCTGCCTAAATGAAAACAAAATTTACCCAAACACAAGTTGTAAATGAAATGTTACGTCCAGTTCTGACAGAAATATCCTTTTGGAATGAACAGTTTTTCCAAAGAAATGGTTTATTAAAGCGATTAAAAAAGTTTTTGAAAACTTCGTTATGGTGTTTGTAAGCTTTGATGTTGACAGACCATCAATTTTATTATAACTCAGACCAAGTGGCAGTTTGATTGCCACATCACAGAGACGTCCAAACAAACACGATATTGCATTCTTTGAGAGGAATGGTCTACGCCATGGGGAGTTTACACTTCCTTTCTCAGTTAATCAGGTAAAGGTAAGTGTGGAGATTTAAATGACTGATTTTTCTGTACAAAATGAAAACAATTTAGTTAATTAAATTTGGTGTTTTTAATAGATGTTTAAAACAAAAGCAAAAAAGAGAGTTATTACTTTTGTTATGCAAATGTTTGATATGTCAGCCTTATTTAAAAAAGAAATTTGAGATTTGGAGAAAATTCCTTAGTTCCATTCATTTTCAGGTACGTGAGGTGTACTGGAACAATGACTCAAGTGTACTGGCTGTCTGGTGTGAAGATCTTGAGGGAGATAATTCAAACTCATACAGTAAATAATTACATCCCATAAGTAACCTAAAAAAGATATGAGGTGTTTTGTTATTTAACAACAAGTTTTACCATTTTTTTTCACTAACTGTGGCACTATCTTGGCCTGTGTAACATTTCTTCCATTTAGCATATCGTTCTTACAACAAATACATTTAAAAGTGTTATAATATACATCACCTTTGAGGTATTATCTGATGCAAGATGTGAGGACAATTTTTTTGTTTTTACATCAAAATGGTATTTTGGCAAGCAAAGGAATTCTAAATGAAACTTAAAAACATTTTTACAAATTTTTCATGTTTTTATAATTTTATGTTACTTGATTTATTTGCAGTTCAGCTTTGGACTACAGGAAACTATCACTGGTATCTTAAACAAAGCTTACATTTTGACGGCCCTGAACAAAGCGTATGTGCAGTGATGTGGGACCTGGAGCAGGAATACAAACTGCATGTTATATGTAAAAATGGTGGATATTTTCAGTATACTTGGTCCTGGACCACAACATATAGCATGGGTAGGAACTCAGACGATCAGGCTTTGGTTGCAGTGATAGATGGAGGTAAAATGGTTTAATTTTTGGCCTATCATATGTTAAATAAAGGTTTTAATCTTTCTGATTTTCAGGATATTAACAGGTTTTGTTAATAGACCAATACTTAATTAAAGTCAAATGTTGTGTTTAACACACTACTAAATATTCTGATTTTATTGCAGTGCTGGTCAACCAGCTGCCTAACCTATGTCAGTAAAGGATGTATGATATCTTTGTTGAAATATTTATAGCAATGGAAAGTAATAAAAGAAAATGGTTAGCAGAAAATATACCTGAAGTTAAAAGCAATGGACAAAGTCTGAAATTCATTGGTTACCCTAGAAATCATTTTTTTCAGCAATTGAGGAGTATTGAACTACAAACTTCAGCAGACATTTAGTCATATTTATAGCAAAGAAAATTCTGATATAGAATGGTTAGCAAAATATAAAATCCTCAAGAGTAATTCTGATAATAGCAAGCTGACCTTAAACTACAATAATTTAATACAATATGCACCATTCTTTACATTTCAGCCAGTGTTTTGATGACACCCATGCGTCATATGGTAGTCCCTCCCCCAATGTCTGCCTACCAATTACAGCTACCAGCAGCTGTCAATCAAGTGATGTTTGCTCCACCCTCACATTCAAACAGTATAGCAGTAGTGCTTGTAGACAACAGGTTGGGCATTTTCAAGTTCGTGGAGAAGGAAGGGTCAAGGTCACCTGGAGAAGAGATTAAGGTGAATGCTGCAGGTGGAAATGGGTTTAAGCATTGCTGCCCTTTTCCTGTACTGCAGGGAATTTACAGGTAAACAAAAATTAATATGTCATTTTTGGCTTGCTTGTTTGATTTGGGTGGGGGATTACATGTATCTAAGATACTGATGCTTTCAGACCATTTTTTCATGGAAGAAAACGTCATTTTTAAAAAACTTTGGTATAACATTCTGTGTTGCAGATTGGAGAGCCAGGCTTTATCTAAATCTTGGTTGAAATTACTTGATTTTGTGAAACTGGTGTTGGTTTGATTTGACATAAAGGCTGTACTTTATTTATATTGTATGTTTCTTAGGTTAGACGTTTGAATAATACATTTTTACGGAAAGCAAGGCTGCCATTCAGCTTTTAATGATGCATTGTGTTATATAAAGAGGAAGATTTTCAGCATTCCAAAAAAGGACTTCTTAGAAAAATTGATGACTTATTTCATAAGATTGAACTGTTTCCTTTTACAATATACTTTATGTTACCAGTATCAAAGGGCTTGGTGAGGGGTGTGGCTATCCACTGGCATTGTCGCATTTCACTTGGATATCAGACGATACAGTACTGTTCACTACAGTGACAAAGTCCACATCACCACATTCTGTAATCCACAAAGCCAAGATTGATGCTGAGAAAATCACTGTTCAGTAAGCAGCTTCAAGTTTTTCTGACATACAAATGTGATATGCTTATATGTTTCTTTGTAGGCCTTGATCTAAAATTCATTTTTATTTAAATTCTAAGAAGACCTCAGTAGAAGTAAAAACAAATCAAGTTTAAGAAATGACTTTAAGACAGAATTAAGGCTTAAAAAGTATCATAAATAAAATTATAAACTTAGACTTAAAAGTAAACAAAGAAAGAATTAAAAGAACCGTAAATGATTTGATATTAGACATGAAGTTAATAAAACTCTTATGTTATTATTTTAAGTATTCTAGAAGTATGTGTCATCAGGATGTTTTTCATGATCCCCCTAAATTTATCAACACTCGTGTTTTGTAGTGAGTATTTCAGTGTATTTTTTGCAAGTTACTTTTTTAAACACAGCATTAAACCATATGAATTACCACATTTTCAGGGGAAGTACAACTGTAGAGTCTCGAATATTCAACACAGCATATGATCCTAATACAGAATGTATGGCGATACAACTTACAGATGGCACAGTGTTGAAATATACAATAGGTAATGATTTTTCTTAAACAGTTGTTAGCCACAATTTTTATCCACCTTCCAGTCAGTGGGTATTGCAGTCAAGTATGTGGACTTAAAAAGAATAAATTATTAAAATTCAAGTCCACTAGGGAGCTTGAGAAATTGAATGGGTAGCTTTTAAAATAGTTTTTTCTTAATACTTATTATTGGTATATTAAAAAAAATGAATTTGATTATTATTCTTTTTACTTTGATTTCAGAAGATGACACATTGTTGCCATGGGAGACAACTGATGGAGTTGAAGTCCAGTTTCCTGCCCCTTGTTCACAGATTGCACTTTGTCATATTGGAGGAGAGGTAACTACAGTATGATATAATGTCTTTCACCGTTGTTGTATATACATTGTCAGTATAAATGTATAAAGATAGCTATAGCATTGCTAAGATCTTCTGGACACATGCAATTAGGAAGTTTTAGATCCCATAGAATTTTCATTGATGTCAATATTTTTTCTTGGCTAACTCTTACAAATATACTGTATTTTTTAAACAAATCTGTTTTTAAAGTCCCAGTATCACTTTGATCTTACTGATATTGAAAAATAAATGTACTGATAGGATAATGATTGAACTATGTTTTATTCACTCTAGAACAATTTTGACATATGTCTTTCTTTATTCAAATCATTTCTCCATGAAAAAGTGTCTTTTTATTTGCAATGTCATTGAAAAAATTACTGCACTCTATTTCTAACATGTTCATTGATTTAAAAACCAAATGAATGATTCTGGTGCAAATAAAGATCATTTCAACAGAAAGGCATCTTTCTTGGTAAAATAAGAACAACTTAAAATTGTGTTTCTGGGACTTTAAATTGTCCTTTATGATTTATAAAAAGAAACATATATGTAATATAGGATATTGTTACCTTTCACACACTTTGTTCTACCACAACCTTTCGTTTTTATAAGATAATTTTCTTTTGAAAAAAAAAATCAATATCTTTTGAAGAGAAGAAATAAAACATGGACTTGTGTGTCTGTTTTTGTTTTGTTTATTATACAAAAAGTCCTGAATGTCTTCTTTCAGACGTGTGTTCTCGGTCTTACACAGAGGTACAGGTTTTATGTGAATAACATGGAGGTAAGAATTTTGGGTTCATTATTCATTTTACTAGGCAACTTTAAGCTTCAGTTTTTTTTATTTATCCTAATTTATTTTCACTTGTTTGCAAATTGATTCCATCACTGTTGAGACACTACTCATGTTGTAGCAGATCACTTGTGAGAGAAGCTAGTAACTCATTACTGGTATCTGTTTAACAGTTGGGTGGGCTGATGCACATGTGGATTTATTGTTTGTGCCCAAGGACATACCTCATGCTCCAGATGGGATTCAGACCTAGGGCCTTTGGAACTGAGCAGCACACACCCAAGCCACTTAGCTGTCAAGCCTCTTTGTTATTAAACCACCTTGTAAATTGATTGCAAATTAGTATTGCAGACTCTTTACATCACAACCTTTGTTCTATTATCATGATAGGCAGTAAAGTAGCAAGCCATCAGCTTCTTTACTGTTGTTGATGATAATGATGACAATGATGATAACAATTATGAATTTAAATCTGCTCTATAGAATCCATTTACTGGATGAAAAAGCTGTAGGAGAAATACCGGTCTTAAACTTTTGTTAAAAAGCCTTAAAATGCTTAAAGACTTTAACATACATACCAGATGGTCTGTTAATCAAAGATAAATCTTAAAACAGTAAAAATGAAAAACAGTTGTAAGTTACATGTCTAAAGGATATGGTTCTATTCATTTGTCACAGGTTGCCAGTAACTGCACGTCATTCTCAGTTCATGATGAGTTTCTTCTGTTGACCACCCTGTCTCATACATGTCGCTGTATCAGCCTTCATACAAAGGTCAAAGGTTAGTACTACATTATTAGTTCAAAGGTCAAATGCAGACCTTACTTAATGGGATGCAAAGTAAAAGGAAGTACTTTAACATCATATGATAGGTGAGAAGATTTGATACAGTTAATGACAAACCTTTAGATGAGAAAGAATGTATTTTGCCAGATGTTGGCTTCCATGGTTAAGTAATAAAGAACACTGAATTATATTTACTTTAACATGGTACTGGCCTATTTTTCAGTGTTTGGAATATGGTAGATCCTTTGGAGGGTAGAGATTTAGTGCTGTGTAAACTACCCACTGTCAGGGGTCTTATTTTCAAGTTTGACAAAGTGTAACACTCTATTTTTAGATTTACCTACACTGTCTGATGGGAAGGCCCACCCATTTGACGAGAGTGTGCGGAGGGTGGAAAGAGGATCACAAATTGTGGTTTCTGTACCAGATGACACCAAGCTAGTTCTACAGATGCCACGTGGTAATCTTGAAACCATCCATCCACGAGCTTTGGTACTCACAGCTGTAAGGAAACATCTTGACAGGTAAGTCCAGGCAGTATATCCCATAGACCGCCTCTGTATTTAAAAACCAATAAAACTTTTCCAGCATTCTTATGCTTTGCTTGATTTGCTGACAAAAAATAGATGTAGGTTATCTTTCATTTTAATGGATTTTTCTCAATATTAAAGTTTTTAAGGCCCAAGCAATTTATATTTAGCTTTGTTTCATACATCTATTAAAACCTAGGATCTAGATCTTCCCTAAAGATTAAATTAAAGACTTAATTCTTTTCTCTAGGTGTCTTCTATAGTTGAATTTCCTGGATCAGCCATTTTGTGAAAGCTTTTATTTTCAGTTGTTACAGTGTGGGAAGAAGGTTTAATGTGAGAAGGAAGGTGTTCAAATAGTCTGCAAACTTCAGAATTGTGATATATGTTAGTGAAATTAAATAATAAATCATACTGTGTTCCAGGTTACAGTTCCTAGAAGCATTTACAGTCATGAGAAAACACCGAATCAACATGAACCTACTATATGACCACAATCCTGGCATGTTCCTTGACAATATAAAATTGTTTGTGCAACAGGTGGCATCTGTAAACCATATCAACTTGTTTCTAACAGATCTTATGTAAGTGCCGAGATAAGAGCTAATTAAGTTTTCTCAGTTAATGTTATTTTATGTCTTCTTTGCTCATAGTAAAGAAATACACTATAATTCCGGGTACTCCCTATCTTAACATTACCAGTAGCCGATAGAAAGCAAATGGCTACAAAATTTTCTGAAATAAATTTAGACAATGGCACCTATTTTTACAGTTTCTGGTAAAATTATTTAAAAATAACATCATGTATTTTTAATAAGATAGAATATTTGGCTTCTAAATTTTTTTATGGGCCCCTTTGAAGAAGAGGGGGTATATCATTTTGCAGATGTTGGTAGGTAGGTCCGTCAGTTGGTCAGTCAGTCGGTCAGTAGACCACATTGTTTCCGTTCAACCATTTGACATACACCCTTCAAACTTTATAGGGTGGTTGCCCTTATTCAGTAGAAGACCTCTATAGTTTTTGGTGTCAGTAGCTCAAAGATCAGTAGGCCATTGGTCAAGAGCAGTCACCTTAAATTTGTAAATGGCTTTTGCTCAGAAAGTTGAGTACAATTGGACCCACAGCCTTCAACTTCACAAGGTTGTTTCCCTTTCTTAGTAGAAGACTCCTATTGCTTTTAGGGTCAGTGGTCAAGGTGACCATCACCTTCAATTTGAAAATGGTTTCCACTCAGTACCTTGAAAAACCATTTGACCTACAACCTTCAAACATATTGTGGTTGTTCAAATTGAGTAGAAAACCCCTTTTGTTTTGGGGTCAGTAGGTCAAAAGTCAAGATAATAGTCACTGTCAATTTGAAAATGGTTTCTGCTAAATAACTCAAAAATCATTTGTTCCACAGCCTTCAGACTTCTTGGATTGGTTGCGCTTTTTGAGTAGATGACCCCTGTTGTTTTACTGTCTGTAGGTCAAAGGTCAAGGTCATGATATTCTTGAATTTGAAGATGGTTTCTGCTCAATCACTTAAATACCATTTGACTAACAGCTTTAAACTTCACAGGGTGGTTGCTCTTATTTAGTCACTTAACGAATTCCCTACTTTTTTGCTTGAAGGATTATGTAGAATTACTGAACATAGTACTAGAAACTGTGAGTTGCCAAAAGCTTTTCATGTGTCAGGTGTATTGGGTCAGTCTGTATAATTCTTTCGATAATCATGCTACTTAAGTGATAACCAGCTACATACTTCCACTCTGAGTGTAGAAGTGGAAGAGGACCAATGCTAAGCACATTATGTACCCCAGCCAACAAGAAAGTAAACATGTAATACCGAAAATGCAGCTTGAGATCTGTCAGTGTGAAAAAAAGGCCACCCCTCCCCAATCTACAATTTTATATCCACGGGGTTTTATCTTCCTACGTCACAACAGAAAACATCCTCCAGGATATTTTATTTAGAAATACAACTGGTTATATTCTCTTACATTACAGAGAGGAAGATGTGACAGTAACTATGTATACAGCAGCTTACGAGAGAAACAAAACAGGTGTACCCAGTACCAGTTCTAGTCAGGAGTGTAACAAAGTAGATAAAATTTGTGATGCAGTGCGTGAAGCCCTTAAATCTCTAGATGAAAACAAGTAAGTCTGGATAGCACTGATCAGATGTGTAACAAAGTAGATAAAATATGTGATGCAGTGCGTGAAGCCCTTAAATCTCTAGATGAAAACAAGTAAGTCTAGATAGCACTGATCAGATGTGTAACAAAGCTTGTAAGATTTGCTTTTCTGTATGTTTGAAAATTGAAATGCATGGATTCTGGGATGAAGATTGAACCTCTTTGGTAGAAAAACTGGTCAGGAGTGTAACAAAGTCAACAAAACTTACAGTGTAGTAATTTACCACTAAGGAATACCATAAAGATTTGGATCAAATGAAACAAGTAAATTTTTCAGATAAAAAGATCAACAGTTATAATGTGTTGACTTTTTTCTTATCTTTAAAGAAACCAGAGTTTTCACAGAATCAGCTTACATGTAGGTCACTGACAGATGTTGAAAAAGTAAAATAAAACCCAGAATGCACCAGTCAGTACAAAATTAAGTCAGACTTTCTTGGTACTAGCACTGGCAAATTGAATGCTGCTGAAAGCTTGTGACCAGCATTTTCTTTCATGTTTTTGTTTTGTTTTTGATTTATTGAAATTGATTATATTTACCCTTATTTTCCTGTCAGGTATATGTTGTCTGTGATTACAACGTATGTTCGCAAAACAAAACCGGAACTGGAGCAGGCTCTTCAGCTGGTCAAAAATCTTAGAGGTATTTTGCCTTGACCTATCCTCAAAATAACTATCATTATCTTGATAACTATAAATTATTATTTAAATCATTACTGTACAAATGCATGAATAGAGGATATTAAATGAGTGGTCATGTATGTTAATTGTATGTTCTGATGTTTATTATGTTTATGTGAAGAAATTAAAGCAGTACGAATAGAATTTTCCACTGAATATTAACTACCCGGTCCCCTTCATTCACAGGAGTTATCATCGTTGGACCTAAATCTGACAATGAAATAGTACTTTGATGTACTTGAGTAACTAAAGTAGCAGAAGTAATATGCTTTTTCATGACAGTTGTCAAAACCAAGTCCATTAACAAATAATTAGCAATGTCAGTAACAGTGAAATTGCTGAAATAAAATGATTATCTTGTTTGTTTTGATAAACCACAGATTGTGAAAATGATCTGCCACATATCAGTGCAGAGGAGGCCCTAAAGTACCTTCTCTTCCTGGTTGATGTGAATGAACTGTACGATGTTGCTCTTGGTACCTATGATTTTGATCTTGTTCTGATGGTGGCCGAAAAGTCGCAAAAAGTAAGGCTTCATTTAATGCATTGAAGATTCAGATGTTTTGTTTTTTATTTAATACAGCTGTTACCATCGAAAGTTACTTGATAAATCGACTGGTTTGCTTGAATAACTTACCTTAAAAAATGTGTATAGTAAGTTTTGGTTGCATAAAATGTGTTAAAGGGGCTGTGCTCCAGATGACACAAAAAAGAAAGTTTTCTTGTATTATAAATTTCTTGTGATATTTATGAATAATGCTTAAAAACTGACTAACTGACAAAAAATAAGTCAGTTAATCACACTATAAATTGATTTTTTTCCTTTCATAGTGCTATACCGTAACGCGACGGTATAACTATATTGTATAAGATTTAAAGTAAACAATAGTTATTTCATTTGCGGCGATAGTGGTGACAGTTAAAGCGTTGTTAATATTTTGTTAACATAAGGGTCCAGAGTTCAAAACCGGCTGAAGCTAATATATTTTTTTTTGTTCTTTTTTGACTGTTCTGAAGTAAAATATCATGTTGTTATAATCTCACGGCATCTAGATATTTAATTTAAGTAAAAAAAAAAATTATATCAAATCTGGAGTTCAGCCTCTTTAAGTTCCAGTGTTAAATGGGATTAATTAGATGTCACAAAAGTCTTTATATTATGCAATATGGCTTAGAAATTCTGATTGATTCAAAAGTACTTATAATAAGGTTATTAACAGAGTAAGGAATATGATTTATTGAAATGTTCACCTGATTGGTTATAAAGCATAAATATGTGTGTTTGAAAATAACATGAATGGTTGACGTAACCAACCTTAACATGTTTAATTAGCTGTAAATGAAATTCATTAAATGACTGAAAAATGATGAGTCCTAAAAAAAGCTTTAACATTCATGTACCTACCTAGTTAGCTCTGTTGGTAGAGCATCAGATTTTCAATCCTTGGGTTCTAGGTTCAAACCCTGCTAGATAATAATGTGTCCAAAGGTCATTTGTCCCTCATCCGTGCTTCAGGTGAGGAGGCAGTCAGTAAGTTATGGAAAAATTGTTTCGTAACCACTAGATAGGTGGAATGACCACCAGGATATGACAAAAAAGAAGTTGAAACTGGCATTAAACATTTATCAAACAAAAGCATTTCCTTTCCTTGTGTTTCAGGACCCTAAGGAGTACATTCCTTTCCTGAATCAGCTGAGAAAACTGGAAACAAGTTATCAAAGATATACCATTGACAAACACCTGAAACGGTACAACAAGGCTTTGGAAAATATCACCAAATGTGGTAAGTAACGAAACATTTATTTTGTCTTTGTGTAAATATACTGCTCAGTTTAATCAAGAGAAAAGAAAGAAGTACTTTGATTGCCATTTACATGAAAATTAATTTATACAGTTCTTACATTTGTGATGTTTTTAAAATGTTACAAGGATTTTTGTACTTTCAAAGTCACTGCTTTACAAATGCTCTATCAGTCATTGTCCGCTGTTCAAATTACACATATAACCAGCCATTATTACATGTATGTTTTTTTTTTTCCTTCAGAGAGAAAGTAAGGTACCTGTATAAATGGCAAATTTAAGATGATGCAGTTGAATCTAAGGAAGTGTTTATCTGCTGGAAGCAGACTCTTAAGACTGCCCATACCATGTTTAATTTCTAAAAATAACTGGTCCATCATTAATTCAGTTTAGGTAGAACAGCCAACAGTTCATACCATAAATAGACTGTATGGATGTTGCTTAGGAAATAAAATACTGCAAACAGAGATAGGAATATAGGAAATAAAAAAAATTTAAGTGATAATACTGTCAAATAATTCATTTTCTTTTGTTCTAAGGCTGTGATTCTGTTAGCAATATTTGTTCTACTTATCTTTCTTGTAATTTCCAGGACCTGAACATTTCAGTGAATGCCTGTCATTGATAAATGAACACAAGTTACACACTGCTGCTTTACAGCTTTATCCACCTCCCTCTAGAGAGTACAAGGTAAGGGAGATAATTTAACTGTTCCCTTTACTTAAATTTATATTTTATATGAACTACTCATTAAATTTATCCTTTCTTTTACTAAACCTAAAGAGATATGAAACCAATGGCCTTGATTTATACTGTAGTTGTGAAACATAACTTTAAGCTTAAATAACATCCATGCAAATACATGTTGAGATTTTACACTGTTACATTAATTCAGACACAATTTTCAGTTTTCAAGTTTCAACCCTTTAGATGCATTGAATAATAGGAAAATGTTTCCTAACTATCTAAAAAAAAAAAAAAATTTTGAAGATTTGTGAAGAAATTGTACAGTTTGGTAGAAGAAATTTCCAATCAGACTTTTGTCGTTTTCAGGAAATAGCTAGTTGCTATGGAGATATTTTGTCAGAGAAACGCCAGCATGAGGAGGCAGCTATAATGTATGTCAAGGGAGACAACTGGGAATGTGCTCTGACATCATTTATAGCATGTCACCAGTGGCAGCAGGTGTTTTGTATGACATCACAGCTGAAATACTCTCCAGAGCAGGAGGCTGAAACAGCCAGAAAAGTAGCTGGTAATTGGCTTTTTGCATTTTCTGCCAAAATACTGTATTTAACCAGAGAAGGTTACAGGTTCAGCCATGTTACTCAGAATCTTTAGCAGCTATTGTTTTCTGTAATTTCTTACTGAGTAGTTGTTTTTTAATGAGAAATTACCTCTAGTGAGTATTTGTTTCCACTAAATGAGTATTTATCAGCCAGTAGTGCAGTGAGAGAGCAGTAAAATATATCTGGAAAAAAATAAACATCTATTTCAGATGATTTAAAGACAAGAGGGAGACATTCAGAGGCTGCCATTGTTTTAGAACAGTATGCCAAGGTACAAAAGTACACATAATGATAATAAAAAAACTTCTGCTTTTCGAAATTTGGACCTAATTATCTTCAGTATCTAATGTTATTATATACATACCTTTTTAGGCTTCTGTAGAGGGTATAAAATTTCATTTCTTTTAAGACAGTAATGTCTTTCAATTTTTCAAATTTATACTTACGCTTTTTGATAATTTGTTAGACAATTTTCTTCACTTCTTCAACATTGTTAAAAATTTTATGTTTTTAAAAACAAGTTCAGATTTATTAATGTTTTGATTAGCTGCAAAATCATATTTTTTCTCTCTGAGAAACAGGAGATATATAAAATGGGTATAAATGATCATTACAGGATTTAGAGGAAGCCATTGTTACACTGATACAAGGATGTTTGTGGGATGAAGCCCTCCGCATGGTAACATCGTTATGTTTTGATTTCAGTATACAGATTTCTTTGTGGCTTATATACAACTTGAATCTACTAGGCTTTTTTTGGGGCCAATTTTATAGTTGATATAAGGTCATATTCCCAATGTAAAACTATCTTGTTTTCGCTGTCAGCAAATAAAAACCCAGATACCAAACCATAAAAATACTATTTTAAAAAAAAGCATGAATTCTTTTCTAGAAAATGTTCATATCTGCAATAAAAATTCCAGAGCATAAAAAACTGAATAAAAATTTACTTAAATTTTGCTAAAATGCAGAAAAATTCACAAAATCTGACAATTTGTTGTAAAATTCTCAATCCCAATGGTATGGGTTATATTCCCAAAATGATGGAAAAATGCCCTGATCTACTTTTGGGAAATCTGATTGTTATCATCTGTAAAATTTATATTGTATGAAATTTTATGTAAAATGCAAATTGACAAATTATGACTAAAGTTGGCTGAGGTCTGGCCTTACTTCCACTAGATTTTAAGATCTCGTAACACTGGGGAGAAAAAAAAGATATGGTATATAAGAATTGGTTTCCAAGAGTTTGTAATTCTTTAGGGCCCGTATGCCTCTTGACTGGCTCAGGCACCAGGAGTCACACAGTAGCCCCATAGCTCAGTTTTTAATATTGTTTCGACTTTGGCTTCTGAAATAAAAATTTTGTTTTAGCACTTTCACCTTATGAATGCTTTCTGCATTTATCATGAGTGCTCCAAATTTTACATTATTCATGTTAATTAAAATTTTATATTTTGTTTTTTTACAGATGCATAAATACAGCAGAACTGACTTCATAGAAACAGACTTGAAACCTCACTTAATGGAGAGTTTTGATGGACATGTCAGTAATCTGGATCAAATGAGAGAGAATTTTGTGAGATATAAAACTCGACTTGGTGTTGTGAGACAGGAGAAGGAGAAGGCAAGATTAGAGCTTATTGGTAAGATTCTGCCATGAATATGTAAAACGGTTTTTGAAACCTAGGATGTGAAGTAAAATATATATTTTTAATAAACATGAAGTACAGTTATAACCACAATTGAAAAAATGCAAGAGAGAGAAATTCTGGTATACTTCTAAGCTATCCTTCATGTAAGTCCCTTCTAGTGCTTTTTGCTAGGAATGAAAAGATCTGATACCATGAAAATTTGATTCTACAAACAAATTTTCAAGTCTGTCCTCTATTCATAGAATTGTATATTGACTGTAGAGATATATTTTTGCTGTGACTGATAATTTTTTTTTAACAACTTGTATTGACTATATATTGAATCTGATTTGTAATTTTTGTTTAAAAAAAAAAACTGTGGACAATTCTGAAAGCAACAGTGGTTAGCAATAGAGGAAATCTTGCAAGGTCTGTTAATTTAACATGAAGTGGCAATACATTCTACAATTTCATGATCCAGTTTAACATAATATCTTGTAACAGAGAGTGGTGGTATGGGTAATGTACAAGATGCTGATTTGTTCTCTGACACCAGCAGTGCTACAGGAGAAAGTGTACAGTCATCCAGATTCTCTGCTGAAACCTCCAGCTCTGCATACAGTAAAATGTCTGGGTAATTATATATGTGTTTTATACCAGATTAATGACTTTTCATTCAAGACTTCTAATTTTTCTTGAAAGAACACAGCAGATGACCCACTCCTTTGCCAGGATCCTGGAATTTTCCCCTTTCAGGTTTTCTTTACCCAAAAATGTTAAATCCCACCTATACCCCAAAAAGTAAAAAGATAAATGAATTCAGATGATGGTTACATGTGAAACTTTATTACATTTTGTGATCAGACAGTATGTGCCAGGAAACATTTTATGTCATCAAGTTTCCCTAAAAATGATGCAGTTTTAGCAGAAAGACGAACAGTTTATGAAATAGGACATCACAGATTTTTAAACATTTTAGTACTCAAACAAGAAAGTGATTGTTATTTCACAGTCCTGTTCATAGCCTGTTCAATACTTGAACTAGATATCTGTCTGTGATACTACATGAAGAAGGATAAGCCACATTTTCCTGTTTATTTCGAATGCAGACGTTCCATCAAGAATCGTCGTAAAGCAGAACATAAGAAATGGAAGTTAAAGGAAGGCAGTGAATTTGAAGATTATGCCTTGATAGCTGCTCTCGCTAAAATCATCAGATATGTGGACAGTCTAAGAGGTAAAACTTAAAGATATTGTAAAATTAAGTAGAGACAGACTACATCATTTATATTAGAAATTCCTGTTTAGTTTCTGTGTTGTAGCCGTTTACTTTGTGAACTTTTCTGAAGATCAGTTTCTGGCTTTCAGGGTCACACATATATGTGAAGTCTTATAGTACATCTTAATATGTATGCTTGAAGAAGCACCTGCAATTCACAGTTGTTACATGAATTTTCAGACATTTTTAATTCAAAGTTACAAAGATCAGGAAAACTGTATTAGTTGATTCAAGATGATCTCCTAGTACCAACTGTTAAATATTCGAATTTTCTCTATGCTATACGAATTTGCAATCTGAATAAAATTCCGCAGTTTAAGTACCAACAGGTGATGATATATAAATTCTATTTTCAGAGGAGATGCGGTCACTGGTTCGAGCCCTGGTCATGTTCCACTGTGACAGGCAAGCAGAGCAGATACAAAGACAGTACGACACCTTCCTCACAACGATAGATAAATCGATCCCCCAGATATGGCTGGATGAAGAGAATGATCAAGAATATAGACCTGTAAGTATGATGAATTGTTTTTAGAGTGGTAAATATGAATAACCTTCACCTATATGCTCTAGGCTCATACAAGTTTAAACAGAAGGTGCAAAGTTTTAAGTTTTGGCATTTTGTTACAGGAAGATCTAAAGAATGTTTTAGAATAGACAGTACATGTAGAATTTTAGTCATAATGATAATAATATTACGATGCTGTTTGATCATCTTTTTCAAAGGCATTTTTTCCACAGCCATGTCTTGGCAAAGTGTTACTTCCGTTGCATCATCTTTTTGGATACAAAAAAGGTTTTCTATGAATGAGAAAGCTAAGCCAAGAGAGACTGTAGAGTATATATCTTAACTGGTGAAAACTATTGACAAAAAGATAAACTTCTCATTTTTTCAGGTTCTTGGTCCAAATACAACAGCTAATACAATAGCTCTGGCAATGCAGCAAGGCAGATATATACAGTCTGCTGACAGGGAGGAAAAATTAGGTAATGCTGTTTATTACTCAGTTAATTAACTTAATTAAAAAATGTGCTAAACATAGATAAGCAAAAAGGACATTTTCCCTAGGGTATTTTATTGTAAGTTAAGAAAATTAAGTACCCAGAGCAGGGCTTAAACCAGCTACCCCTGCAAGTCAGGTGCTTTACCAAACAAAGTGCCTGGCTAGGTAATAAGTCTGTTAGTATTTGGTTTGCCAGTGTTAGAACCATGACAAATTCAAGGCCATTTAATGAACCCTTTGAGTTTGAGGTCACTAAGAAAGTCAAGGTCACGGTACATAGAACAATCTATTTATAATTCTAAGGCAGTTCCCGCAAGTCAAGTGTTCAATGGTCAAAGTTAAAAAATGATATAAAACACTATAGACTAAAAATTTATGACAAACAGCTTTTAGATCCTTTCATACATAGAGAATGAACATAAGAAGCAGAAAATGACCCTTACATTTCTTGAGGTCACAGAGTTTTAGGTCAAGGTCAGAGTCAGTTATCTGTTGATTAATATGATTATTTGTGATTAATTTTGGTATTTTGACTAGACTAGTTTAATAGATATTGCATCATGAAATGATTCACCTCTAATCTTTTGATTTTCAGATCCTGTGATAAGAATTGCACCAGTTTTACAGAAAGAAGTGAGGTGGAAATTATATGCACTAGAGACATAGTTGAATTGTGGAGATATATAAACTGGACAAACATAAATAAATGAAGAAATTGATATTTAAGACTTTCTGGCTGTCTTTGCTCTGACCACCTGAGCACACAGTGCTCAAGGATGAGCTGTTGTAATGGGTGACTGTTGGTCATTGTCCATCTGTTATGTTTTATATATATTTTCCTTTAAATGACAACACCCTATGGCGAATTTCATTCAGCTTCACAGGGTCGTTCCCTAATTGTTCTACTTTCAAAGTCCTTAAAGTATAATCCCTCTAGTTAGAACTCTTGGAATAAATACAACTTGGAAAATCTTCCTAGAAACTGCTTGCCCGATTTCAAAATAATTTCACAGAAATGTTTGTGAGGGGACACTTAATCAAACACCTTCAAGATATTGGTTTGTAAAAATTGCTGAAAGAGGGATGGGTAGTTCAAACTAATCAAAAATAATTTCATACAAATATTCCATAGGTTTCCCTTTATCCGTTTTTCCTTCAGGTGTTGGTGGTTCATCAAAAAAACATTACCATCAGTGGGCAAGAGTGGTTTTAAGATATGAAATCTTTTAAAATCTTGTCTAAAATTGTAAACCCTGGAGCTTAGATATTTGGTTTGTAGTTTTGTCTACTGGACCTTAATTCAGATTAAACCTTTGGGTTAAAATTGGCCCTACCCAGTTGACATACTGACCTATTTCTTCATTTGCAAGCTAGAGCAATGAAGGTTGGACTATGCACAGATTTTAATTTCGGTATTTTTAAACCTTGTACACGACTTGCCCAAATACTTTTTATTAGATTTTGATGCGACTGCAACAAATCTTGAAACATCTGCTCATTTATATTTTGCCTTGACCTTGGCTGACCTAGGTCTGAGCTTTCCAGTTTTCCAGCAAAGAAATATAAAAAAATGGACAGTTTTGACCTAGTTTTTATGCCCCCACAAAGTGGGAGCATATAGCGTTGCACTTGTCCGTCAGTCCTTACGACCGTATGTCCCGAAATTTTGTGAATGCAACTCCTCTTAAACCGGATGGCAGATTTTGCTTAAACTTTCAGGGATGAACAACCTTAATGTGTAGATGATAGGAAAGGAAGGAATTTTTTCTTCGACCAAATTTAACGGAATTATGGCCCTTTGTTGATTTTTTCACTATATACCATATAGCCAAATAAATTTATGAATGCAACTCCTCATAAACCGGATGGCAGATTTTGCTTAAACTTTCAGGAATGAACAACCTTAATGTGTAGATGATAGTAAAGGAAGGAATTTTTGCTGCGACCAAATTTAACGGAATTATGGCCCTTTGTTGATTTTTTCACTATATACCATAAAGTGAAATAAATTTGTGAACGCAACTCCTCAAAAACCGGATGGCAGATTTTGCTTAAACTTTCAGGGATGAACAACCTTAATGTGTAGATGATAGTAAAGGAAGGGTAATGTTTTTTACAGGACCTGACACACCTGGGGTTTCTATACTTTAATCTGTAGTTAACTTTCATGTGTAACATTTTTAAATTTTACCTGCTTACTTTAATATCAGCAACATGTAATTACTTGTGTGTCTCTTTCTTCATTTTCGCTAATGTGATTCCTTATAGTACATAAATATTTACAACATTTTTATGTCGACTATTCAAAGAATAAGGAGGTCTATTGTACTTGCGGTGTGGCTATCGGGTTAAAGTTTTAGGGAAAACTTCTCATTTTCACTATTTCTTCCCTTTCTACTGCATATATTTGGTTCAAACTTGGCCGTAGACTGTGTCATTCCATCAAGGCCCATAACTCTGTTTAAGCATTTTTATTAGTTATTCCCCTTTTAAGACTTTGAAAAATCTTTAATTTCAGGCTTTTATTATACCTTCAAGCACTAAGAATAGTCAAGCGTGCTGTCCATCCGACAGCCCTTGTTTCAGTATAAAATATCTAATTTTGAAATAAAAGGACCACATTAATAATATACAAAACACCTCAATTCATTTGCAACTACAGAAAAAAATTATTCCCCACTTAAATCTTACATACAGAATATACATGCTCTTGTTTATGAGGACTTATGCATAGTGGGGGCATCCGTGTCCTATGGACACAGTTCTAGTTTATTTTTTTTAATTTGAACCGTGGTATTCAGGTGAGCAATATAGGACCATTATGGCCTTCTTGTTCCAATCCAGTTGGTGAGTGAATCAACTTTTTTTGCAACTGACATCTGCTCTGAAACTACCAAGCCAAAATGAATGAAACTGCAGGGATGTTCCTTGAATGAAACCAAATCAAAGTTGTTCAAAGAATTGAATTCCAGCAAAATCTCTGGCTGATATGGCAACAAAATGCAAAAACTTGGAAAAGTCATCTTGTCTAAATCAAGACCAAAGCTTAGATATTTTGCATGCAGGTTCTTATGAACATTAAAGTTTGTAACAGAAGAATGAAATGCATCTTGGAAAATAACACCCTGGATGGGATTCAAACTAAGGTCCTCCCACATTGTAAACCAACGCTCTAGACCACATAGCCAAAGCTAACTCCACGAGTTAATCAAGGTGGTGTGGGGGCAGCTTATCCTGACTAGTTTATCTTGGGCCAACATTGCAGCTGGGTCATCTTAAAGCACAATTTCTTGTTGCTATTAAAGTGTCTACCATATTCAGGGGTTAGGCCAACTTATCCTCGCTTGTTTACCTTTCACCCCACCCTCCCCTCTCATGTGGTATTCAAGGACGGGGAGCAACTTACCCTATCTGATTTAGCTGGGATATGTTGCCAACAGGGGACCATATAATCAGGGTGGAGGCAAGCTGTCCTGGGGGTGTAGTGGGTGGCAGGGGTAAGATAACCCAGCTAGGATATGTTTTCCACTGGGGGTGCCCTATTTTTTAGCTTGACCAAAATTGAAAAAAAATTGAGCTATTGCTACAGTCATTGTGGTGTTGCATGTCCCATCCAAAAACTTTAACATTGATCATAACTTTTTTATTTCTTAATGGATGGTCTTCATACTTGGACACAACAACCCTTTAGACAAGACCTTTAAGAAGACCAGACTGAACTTGAACTTGGCTCATAAATGACTTTCACGTTCAAGGTCAAATTATTGAATTTTGCAATTGGCCATAACTTAGATAGTTATGGTTGTATTTGATTCATAATTGGTCAAAACAACACTTACAACAAAACCGACATGTTGAACAATTCAAGTGTGACCTTAACCTTTAAATGACCTACACAGTCAAGGTCAAATTATTGAATTTTGCTTACATTCTAATAACTGTCATTTATTTACAGATTTGATTCATACTTGCACAAAACAACATTTAAGACAAAACTGACACCTTGAATAATTCAAGTATGACCTTGACCTTAAAATGACCTTGACCGTCTAGGTCAAATTATTGAATTTTGGTTTAATTGTCATAACTTTCTCATTTACTTACAGATTTGATTCATACTTGGACAAAACAACACTTATGCAAAAACTGACATGCTGAATAATTCAAGTATGACCTTGACCTTAAAATGACCTTGATTCTCAAGGTCAAAGTTTTTTATGCTAAAATTGTCATAACTTTGTCATTATTTTACAGATTTGATTCATACTTGGACAATTCAAATGATCTTAACAGTCAAGGAAAAACTATTGAATTTTGCTAAAATTGGCCATAACTTTGTTATTTATGGTTTGATTTGATTCATACTTGGACAAAACAACAGTAATGACAAAACTGACATGTTGAATTATTCAAGTGTGAACTTATAATGACCTTGACCTCTAAAATTGGCCATTATTTTGTCTTTTATAGTTTGATTGGATTCATTCTTGGACAAAACAATAGTTATGACAAAACCTACATGTTAAATTGTTCAAGTATGACCTTGACCTTAAAATGATCATCAAGCTTAAATTATTGAATTTTGTTTAAACTGTAATATTTTTGTCATTTATTTATGGATTTAATTCATATTTGCAGGAAAAAACTCGAAAAAACTGACATGAAGAATAATTCAAATATGACCTTGACCTTAAAATGACCTTGACCCTCAAGGTCATATTATTTTATGTGGATTTCATTCATACTTTGACAAAACAACACTTATTAGAAAACTGACATGTTGATATATTGTGTTGCCTACTACAAAGTAGCAGTGACATATATGGATCACTTCTCCATTGTCTGTCTGTCCATGCATCCATCTGTCTGTCTGTCCATCACAAAACTTGTCCGGACTACTCCTCAAAAACTACTGGTGCAATTTCATCCAAACTTTACAGGAATGATCAGTACCAAGTCTAGTTGTGCATATTGTCAGCATTTTCCAGTTCAATGATTTTTGTCAGAGCTATGGCCCTTTAAGGATTTTGATCTGTAAAGTTTGTCCAGACTACTTCTCTTATACTACTAAAGCAATTGAAATGAAATGTTACAGGATTGTTCTGTACCTCAAGTTCTTGCGCATGTCTTACAGGTTTTTCTGTTGAATGATTTTTGGCTGAGTAATGGCACTTGAATAAAAAAAATGCGTTTTAACCTACAAACTATCCAATCACCTCTCAATACTACTGTTTAATTGGCTATCATCAGGTGACACATGTGATCACTGATCGCCCTTGTTTCAGTATGACCTTAACCTTAAAATGACCTTGACTATCAAGTTATTGAATTTGGATTGATTAATATTTGGACAAAACAACACTTATGACAAAACCCACATGTTAAATAATTCACATATGACCTTGACCTTAAAATGACCTTGACTGTCAAGTTCATAATTGAATTTGGATTGATTCATACTTGGACAAAACAACATGTATGACAAAACTGACATGTTGAATTATGAAGTATGACCCTGACCTTAAAATGACCTTGACTGTCAAGGTCAAATTATTGAATTTTGCTAAAATAGCCAAAACTTTGTTATCTATGGATGGATTTGATTAATAATGAGAAAAAACAACACTGAGAATAAAGCAGACATGTTGAATAATTCAAGTATTACCTTGGCCTTGAATTTGCTAAAATTGGCAATAACTTTGATATATATGGATGTATTGTCTTCATACTTGGACATAACTATCTTTTAGAAAGTACCTCCAAAGTTAAACTGAACTTGACCTTGACCTTAATTTGACCTTGACGTTCTTGGTCAAATTATTAAATATTGCTAAAATTGGCCATAACTTTGTAAATTATGGATGGATTTCACAATTATAATTCTAAATGATGTTTCCATTGAAAACCCTCCACCACAATGTGCCACCTCCGATGTGTTTGCCTTTGGAATTAGGAAAAAGTCGAGCGTGGCCCCCGCTTGTGGTGGCTCTTGTTTTTACTGAGAATAAGCATGTTGCTTTTAGACGGTTCATACTTTTTTAATGTTTGACCTAGTGACTTAGTTTTTGACCCCACATGACTCAAATTCATAGCCCATGACTTTCAGACCAAGTTTCATGAAGAATGAGATGAAATATGTCAAGACTGTTCACAAGTTTTTTCAAGGTGAATTGACGTTTTGAATGAGGAATGAACTTCAGAGTATGTGGATCCAGGTTTCAGTGATACTACTGCTGCAAAACATACAACCTACAGTCTTCAGTTAAGACACATTTTTTTTACCGGGAAAAGTTATTGTTCAAATATTATGAAGCCTTCTTGTGGCATTGTGGTTGGTAATCAACTTTGAATATGAAACATGCTAAAGAAAACCAATATCTGGTATATAAGGTTTTCGAGAAAACTTTTAATTTAAACAGACCAGATGCAAAGTAGGTTGAAATAAAAATACACAAGGGTGTGCATTTCTTGTAATTCTGACAACAATAAGAAATTTTATTGCAGTAAAAATATTGTTAAAAATTTTTATAAACATGTAAAGCTTCTATTTTTCACTTGTTCCATTAGAAATCTTGATGGCAAAAACAGGATTCACTACTTTTAGCTATTGTTAAAGATTTATTTTTATATAATTAAATAGAACAAAATTAATGAATAGTGTCTGTTAATTCCATGGACCATGTTAAGTACGTATTTCAACTTTTCAATATGTTTCTCTTTAATAAATTCAAAAATCAAAAATGGCAGTCTAATTACAGATGTTTTAATTGTAACTGCCATCATGCACATTATCAGAAATAAAAACAAGAGCTCCGCTGAAGCTGTGCAATACACACTTGAAGAAACCTACTGACAAAAGTATGACCTTTCTCACAATTGTTAAACACTTATCAAAAGGAAACATGATAAGATCGTGTTTATTCATAAGGTCAACATTATAACAATTGCATTTAAGTTCAGAATGTTTCTTATCTAGTAGATTGTATGGTTAGTGTAGTATGCTTCCAAGCTTCCACAGCTAGTTAAATAAGCAGTTCAAGATCAGTATACCAAGTGGTTTGTAAGTATCCATAACCATGACCCATGTCTGCCATCATCTCATTAAGGTATAACATCTATATATTTCATTTCATTATGGTACAACATCTATATATTTAAATTACTGGTACCTTTAAGCAGTTTTCAAATATTTCTGCCAAACAGAAATTGCTAACAGACAGACAACCCCCCAGACAGTTGGACATTCAGGGGCATAATACAATATGTCTCTTCTGGCATATACACTTTTTTTCCAAACAGTGTAAGTTTTGTTCAATCAACTCAAGAGATACAGAAAAAAATTAATGTGTGACCTTGACCTTGAGGCCAATCGGCCTAAACCTATGCTCTGCACATCATCTCAGTATGGTTAACATTTCTGGCACTTATTTTCAATTTCCTTCAATCAGTTCAAGAGATACATCAAAAACGAAATATCACATATTATGTCATAATGACTAAATTTGATCTTGTCCTTCATCCCAGCAAATTGGTAGCACTCTGCACACTGTCTCATAATGGTTACCATTTCTGCAAAGAAGTTTCAACTAATTTCAACTGGTTCAAGAGATGCAGAGCAATCAAGAAACATCAAACATAAAATAAAAAATGGCAAAGTGTGACCTTGACCTTGATCTGAATAAGCTGGAACCTGTGCTCTACACATTGTCACAGTATGTTTACCATTTCTGTCCAGTAGTTTCAAACTCCTTCAATCAGTTCAATAGATACAAAGCAGACGTAAAATTTGACACATTTAATAATAATGACTAAGTGTGACCTTGACCTTGAGCCCAGCAAGCTGTAACCTACACTCTGCAAAGGTTAACATTTCTGGAAAGTAGTTTTAATTTCCTTAATTCAGTTCAACAGATACATAGGGGACAAAAACTTGACACATTAAATCATAATGACCAAGTGTGACCTTGACCTTAATCTGAGGAAACTGGAGCCTGGGCCCAGCACATCATCTCATTGTGGTTAACATTTTTGCCAAGCAGTTTCAATTTGATTAAATCTGTTCAAGAGGAACAGAGCAGCCATGAAATTTGACACATTAAATCATAATGACTAAGTGTGACCTTGACCTTGATCTGAGAAAGCCGGAACCTGTGCTCTGCTCATCGTCTTGTTATTGCAAAAATTTCTACCAAGTAGCTTCTGTTTGATTAAATTGGTTCAAAAGATTCAGAGCGGACGACTGAGTGTGAACTTGACCTTGATCTGAAAAAGTTAAGTTGGATCCTTCACTCAGCACATTGTCTCATTATGGTTAACATTTCTGCCAAGAAGATTCAATTTAATTTAACTGGTTAAAAAGATACAGAGCAGTTACAAAATTCCTAACAGACGGACAGATGGATGGTGGGACGGATGACCAGAAGCATAACATAATATGTTCCTTTGGGTGTGTAATGAAATATAGGATGTGAGATATAATGTAAGCAAGTATTGATTACAATGTTTGGATGTAGTAATTCATACTAATGTCATTTACTACTAATTATTTATACTCAAAATGTGCCTGGTACTTTTATGTCAGGACATTAAAGTTTAATCAGAATATCTATTCCTATCTTTTATTATTGGCTCTTTCCTTTCATGAGCACTTAGATGCTGAATAACATGCTGTTTCTGGTGGGTAAATTTTCTTTACTTCTACACTGCTGTAAAAATTGTATTATGCATCTGTTCTTCCTCAGTTGCTAATTCTAGTCTTTAAAATGTATGTAATATAGCGGCAAAAAAACAACTAAAGAGCATTTTGATTAACGAGATTTATAGAACCATGAACATGGTCAAATTTGTTTTTAACAAGGGAGGTAACCTATTGCACAGGTTGTCTGAACCGTCTGTTTTCAAGTCATTCGTTTGAACTTAGACAAACCCGAGCAGCGCAAAAAGATTTTTTGTAGAAACTAGAATATTTCGTTTTGTGCAGGATGTCGTCTGAAACAGAAAGGGATAGCAACTCCCCGAGAAACGAAAACGAGAAAAATGAGAACAAATCGGAAGGGACGTTCAAAGTTCCAGAACAAAAGGTATACACGAGTTTTGACGCAACTGCTCTAGTATGCGGATATGGACTGGTTAGCCGTTGTAGTTTTTATCGGAGCATATCAGTTACTGAAGAAGCTTGCAATATTGGATAAATGTGTGGTTAACTATTGATTAAAGCTTTTAAAATGCGATATTCGATGTAGTTATTATATGTTATGTCTCATTATTTCAGTTCCAAAGGTGAGCCGATTTTATAGGTCGACATTTTTTATTTGTTCACCATCTACGTCTCACTTTGATCTGCCTGTGCTCAAGCGGATTTGCCAAATTGTATGTGGTTGAGCACATATTATCACTTGTTTGTCCCATATTTTGCAGAGTTTATAACAAAAATGATCATATTAAGATAAAAATATGATAACTTTAATCATACCCTTCTCTTTCATCTTTGAAAAACACACTGATAATATAAGTATAAACCAGAATACTAGTTTTGTATCTGTTTATCCGCCATTTTATTAAAATTTTGGCAATTGGAATTCCTCGGTGATGAAGGCAATGATGTGATTGTTGAAGAGATATTACCCAAACATTTCTTCCTTGAAATTTTGCTTGGTTATACACAGTTTAATATAAGGCTTAAAGTTGAACATCTAAATCATATCAGATCTATAAAAGCGATTCAACACTTTAAGATTAAAGAGTTAGGCTAGTGATATGTAATTTGCTACCCATTTTTGAACAATATCTTTTAGACGTTGCACTTGCCCTGTCAATAAAACTATCACAAGCACTATATGTTTAAAGTTTTGGTTCAACTTCAACTTATTACTGCCAAAAGTCAATACTTACTATACTAGGCAGGCGACAAGTTCCGTAATTTGCTAATATATAGTACAATAGATTTGAAAGATTGTACAGTAGATGCGAGAATGATTCATTTTGTTGTAGATTTGTTGCAAATTATTTATTTTCTGGCGATATGAACCAAGTGAGGTAGTAGAAATTCACGTGCTTTTCATGCCATGTGTAATGAAAAGTCAATGAATTGCATTGTAGGATCTCCACCACTGTCTTTTTCCTAGCGATTTTCAAAGTTAACAAATTCAGCCTGAATTAGAACTATCCAAAAACTGTTTAGGAATAATTCTAATAGTTTGAGCCATGTCGCTGACACAACATTTTGTTAGAACATTGACTGTGCCTTGTGAACTTAAGGTTTTCTACTGGTACTTTTCTTGTTTGATAAACTTATGATAAAAACCTTTTGAAAGGTTTACGGTTATGAGGAATGGAAGTATGAGCTTGTATATATTTTGTTCCTTTTTTCAGAATAAAATTGACATTGAGAGAGAGCAGGAAGCAAAATTAAAAGCTAAATATGGACAGTTGAAAAAGCCAGGTGGTGGATCAGTTCTCCTTCAGAAAAGGCTACAAAAAGGGGTATTAAATTACTTTAGTTTTCATGTAATTATTGTTACATAGACTTGAATCTTGAGATACATGGTAATAGCGAACTATTCTGTCAGCTTATTATACTGTTATGTTTGTTTGTATGCTGGTCAGTAGCTATGCATAGCTAATGTTAACATGTTTGTTATAACACTAATTATCACTAAAGTTTTTTATAATTGTATTGTATCCATCTCTCTTGAACATTATTTATTAATGTTATCAGAGTTGATAGAATGTTTTCTGGTAAACGGATTGTCTAAATTGAACTCTAGACACAGGTATATCATATCAAAAAGACTGAAATGGAGAGCCATCTTCTGTCAGGGCAGACACTTCCTTCTTAATAAACAACACTTTGTAAATATCTGCAATTTATAATATCAGCCAAACTTTTGTAATCTTTCAGCCAAAATATTTTGACTCTGGTGATTACAACATGGCAAAAGCCAAGATGAATAATCCAAAACATCCTCTGCAACCAAAAGAGAAATTACTCCTGCAGGAATCAATAGGGGGAGCCATTCCAACTCCATCAGAAGTAGAACATATGCGCCGACCCTCACAACAAGCCAGTAATCTTGTGGTAGAAGGTGAAGGAGGGCATCCACTGCATATTCATGAATTGGAACATTAATATGTATGACCTAAATGACGAATGTTAACGAAGTCATTTTAAACAAATGTATCTTTTTGAGGTTTTCAATTGTTTACAAATTTTGCTTTTGAATTTACTGCAGCAAGAAAGAATAAACATTGGAAATGATGCAATTATTGAAAAAAAATATTTAGGACTTTTATAGGTAGTGAAAAAATGGTTTTTGATTGAATTATAGAAGAAAATCCTTGATTTTATATTTAAGTAGCATTGTAAGCATCCAAGCCTTGAAGTGCTTGAAAATTTTCAAAAAGGGAAAAGAGACTATTTCAGAAGAATTTTGATCTCCCACAAAAAGCTTTTTCAGGTACATTCTATTAATTCCTTTTGAGATAGATAGAAATTGATAAATAGTTATTTTTAGCTGCAGGAAGACAAAAAATGGAGCAAAAAGGAGAAAAAAACTTGACTCTGAAGTAAATGTGTATTGGTAATCCAAGTCTTTCATGACTAGTAGACTGTATGATTAAGAACATCATTTACCAGCACTTTGATAAAGTTTCTCCTTAATATCTGTACATGGAGTTGCTTGTTGATTTGAAATTTTTTCCATTTGAAGTATATTCAGGAATTTTGATTTCATGCTGGTGTCTGATTGTGACAGCAGATGTTACCTACCCCTAGATAGTTTATAAGTTACTTTATATTTTATAGCTAGCATACTGGTTAACATACAAGAGATTTCATATAATGTTGCAATTTTTGTGTGAGCTTGTACTTTTTCACCTGGCTGCATCAGGAAACATTACAAATTAAACATAATCACATTTCATCATTGTAAGTACAAAAATGATACTTGAGTCCTTCTACACTGCTAACCTTAGCAAACAGATGGAGTCACTGTACATTTACATAACTTTTAATTCATAAGAGTTGTTGGTAAAATCTAAGTTTCTTACTTTATTAAGAAATTTGATTTGAAAAAAGTTTTGTCTGTACTATATATTTGAAGGGTGATTTTTCTCTGCTCTGGTATATAGAGGTAAAAGTGATCTGTGATTTGGTTGGCCTGAACCTCCGTTGGAAAAATACAGTTTGAGAATAATGACAATTTAACATCAATAAGTTTCACCACAACTTGATTTAAATGGATTTTTGTTTGAGGAAAATAGTAAGAAATGTACAGTTTAGTTGATGGCATGTTTTTCTTTTCATTTCCTGTACAGCTGCAATGAGTTTGTTTCCAAGTTTGTTTATCACCAAAGTCTTTTTGATTGCTTGTCAAAAATGGGTATTTTTTGCATTTTGTTAAAAAATATATTTTGTATATAAATACAAAGCTGCCCAGAATATTGAAGAGATGTACAATAGATTGGTATTTTGAAGTCTGTACATATGTATAAAAGAACTCTTTTATGGTAGAAAATATGCCACAAAATGAGCTGGTAAATATTCATGTTAATTTCATACTGACCTGGTAGTAGTTAATGAAAGAAGATAAGAGAAGTTGATATCTAAATAAGTTACATTAAAGCATTTATTGAAACTTTGTTAAAGAGTAAAAAATAAATGTGAAGACAAGAATCAAGCATCATTCCATCTTTGTTTTGTCAGATTGTAGATACTTGTTAAAACGCAGGCTTTTTTGCACAACAGATAATCTAAATTTTGTGATGTAGTTGATGTGGAATATTTAATCATATCGACCTTTGCCATTGGAGCTCTAAAATAGTCAAGTTGAAGATGTAATGAATACCTGATACATTTGTAAGTTTGTGTTGATATTAAGTTTTCTGTTTATAGGCTGTTAGAAAGTATAAAACCATATGCTAATAACCTTTTCAGTGATATCTTAGTTAGAAATATAACCAAGATTGATGATGTCATAATTAACATCACTGATTATGTCATGATTATTATGACATAGCTATGATTAGCAGACATGATGAATTAATGATTGTAAGTCATGATGAATGTGTTGTTTTAAGATATGATGTTATGATAACATCATGATTATCAAGCATGAAAACAGTGGCAATGAAGTCGAACTTTATGTTTTGTATTGGTTATACTAACATGATATTAATGGAGTGCTCCTACGTACACATGGCAGAAACTTTGAATTCACATCTGAATGTAATTACATTATTGTTGTCACTATTTTGATCATAAATTGTTGTCATTATATTGATTTATGGTTATTTTTTTAACCCAGCTCTTTTGATGAATGTCCATATGCTATCAACGGTTATCGAACAAAAACAACATATTGTCCCCCACCAACCCCTTGCTAAATATGAAAGG
Organism: Cyclina sinensis; assembly: GCA_012932295.1. Classification (NCBI taxonomy): domain Eukaryota; kingdom Metazoa; phylum Mollusca; class Bivalvia; order Venerida; family Veneridae; genus Cyclina; species Cyclina sinensis. Next base: position 6,420,630 of record JAAONU010000017.1, read on the forward strand.
AGTGTATCAATGGATTTAGCTAATCAACCACTGTTAAGACAGATATCTTAGAGTTGTATCAAAGGTTGAAATGACCAAGATGCATGGTAGTCAAGATAAATGCTGAATAACAGTGAATGTTCAGATGTCATGTAAGAAGTAACAAATCTTTTTTTTCACTTCTAAGATTGATATAAATGCAAAAATACTTTCAAGTATAGTTGTAAACTAGTTTTGACAGGGCAAGTAAAAGATCAAAAAATATTTTAACAATATTAATTTTCAGAAGAAAGTGAATCCTTTTTTCACAATGAACATAAAAAGATTGGTAATGCTTTTTTCTTTTTTAAGGAGTACTCAGCAGTGTGTAATGATTTCATAAGCTCAATATGCTCAAGGTGAGCTAAGTGATTACCCTGGGTCCATTGTAAACAATTTTCTTTAAGAACATCTCCTTAATCACTGTCAAAGTTGGTAAAATTTGGCAGTGATGTTCCTTACATGAAGCTCTACCAATGTTATTCAAAAAATTTCATACCATGCAGAAATTCTGGCTGCTGTGGCAACATGAAAGAAAAACTTTAAAAATCTTGTCTAAAACTACCAGGCTCAGATCTCTGAATTTTTATATGTAGCATTTTCTAGTGAACCTTTACCAAGATTGTTCAAATTATAACCCTGATGTCACTGTTAGCTGCACCCTAGGGGTCACATGACTACCATAGAAATATGTAGAAAATCTTCAAAATTCTTAAAGGAAACCACAAGGCCCAGATTTCTGAAATTTGGCTTAAAGCATTGTCTAGTGCTGTAGTGGGCCTTTATTAGGATTGTTCAAACTTTGCCATTAGAGTCATTTCTGGCTTCACTGTTTACTGTCAAATTAATTGAACATCTGCTGTAAATGAATTTCAACTTGCAAAAATATATTTGTAGCTAAAATATACCATGCACAATATTTTTTGTTGTTGTCAACTGATCTGTCAACTTGAACCTTGGTTTTTAATGCCAACGCCAAAATATTCATATGTGTCTGTTATTCATTCAACGCTTGTTATTTAAGTATCAGCTGCCTCACTGCATGAAAATTTTGCAAACAGTAATTGAATTTTACCTCTCCCTAATTGAATTAATACTCTCTTTAAAAAACTTAATTGGCAGACCAAATGTTTCTAACCTCTCTTGAATTAAGTAAAAATGGTCTGAATTGTTGCGCTCTCTAATTTATCTAGAGCATACACTAATGAGTCTGCAGTAATTCATTTAGAGAGAGCATTAATCTATATAAAGCATGCATTAATTAAATTTTGGAGCAGTTTGTATAATAAGGGAGAGTTTATTTGAGTGTCTGTAAATTAAGAAGGAAGGAGAGGATGATAAGATTGATTTATAAGTAATTAAGATGTTGCCCAAAAGAACCTTTAACTGGTAAAAAAATCATAAAAATTTCATTTTGATGTAACCCTTTTGGTGCATTGATGACATCAGGGTCTTGAAAGACCCTGATGACATGCAATAACACAGAATTTGGATTTTCTATGTAAATTCTTTTTCTTGTCAAAAAATGTTTACAGACTACACATACAAGTACAGATAAGTGCAGTGTCAAAACTAATCTAAAGGATGGGTCATATTAATACTTTCTGTTAAGAATAGACATACCTGGAGTGAGTTAACAGGGAAGCCAAGCCAGCCTGGTGATGCTATACAAAATAAAAAATAAACAGGTCAATGTTGATCACATCACCTTACAGACACAAGAAACAACAAATAACAACAAGAATATGCCACTCTGGAAGTGGAACGAAATTACGGACCAAGATTATGGGTACCCCGTACCAGCTTTTATCAGTGGATTGAAAAAAGGTTTATCGATTTTAAATGTTCACAATAAATGCTTAAGTAAGATCTTCAATAAAAATCTTATTAACTTTGTTTTTATCTTAATTTTAATGTTCCTGACATGCCTGCCTAGTAAGTCAGTATTGACTTTTGGCAGAATGCCATTTGAATTCTGTAAAAAAAAAATGAAAAAAAAGGCAGATTAAGTGTATTAATAGATGTAAAGGAAAAAAACAGTTTTTACTCCCTTCAGTTTAAAACATTGAACGACTTTGATCATGATTATTGAAAATATACACAGTTTCAATGATGGGCTTGACATTGAGTGTAATTTATTATCAGCTTAAGGAGATGGCAACGTTTCATAAATCTTATTCGTACTTTTGAAAGTGCTTATCTCCCCTGAAAGGAGGTCGCTAGTGTCAACTTCCGGTAAATGAATCACCGACGCACGGTTTGACAGGGAAACACCTTCTTGTTGTGTATGTCATTTGCAGCAAAAATTATGGATTAAATTTGGCGGGTTTTATTTGAACGCATTGCACTTTATATTCAGAAATGACTGAGGACAAAGTTGACGCACTGTCTATCACAGATGACGAAGGTGAAGACTCCGAAGATGACATCAGGCAATTCGAAAAGAAGGGTGTTCTCAGCAAGTGGACGAACTATTTACATGGATGGCAAGACAGATATATAGTTCTTAAGGATGGTACCTTGAGTTATTATAAGTCAGAAAATGATCTTGCATTTGGATGTAGAGGAGCAGTCAGTCTTACCCGAGCTTCGGTTACTGTAAATATCTTTTAATTTCTTTCTTTTCTATGTCCCAGCAAATGATTTAAATTGATTAATTTAACATTACAGGTGCTATTTTTGACAAAGATATAAAATGACTTGTCCCTGATTAAAATAAATAAATTGTCTCAGTTGAAAAGTAGTAATTGATTCTAATGAAAGCCATATTTTTATGACCATTTTCTTAATGTCCTAAATTTGGAACATAAATAATGTGCAGACCCTGTCAGCAATCTAGACTAGTATGATTCACACATTGTTTATAAAATGCTTTTTGTATCTATGTTACAGAATTTTGCTGTGAATATTTATGGTGTTGAGTCTTAATTTGAAATAAAAAAAATAAAAAAATAAAACAGTTGACATATCCAACATTTAGTCTCAATAATGCGACTTCAGGCAGGGCACGAATATTGACCATTCCAAAAATAGCAAAATATTCAACTTTTGGAGAACAATTATTTGGACTAAGCAAACATTTCACAATTTTTATAATAAGTGTGCATGGACAGTTGTGACTCACATGAAATGTTTTGCTGTCTAAGATGAATCAGGGTCAGGTCAGCCCTAAAACGTACTCGGCCCCGAGTCAGCTCGGCCCTATTCCAACTCGGCACGGGTCAACTCGGCCCACTTTTCAATTTATTAATATATTGGTTTGTTTCATCACTCTTTATTGTTGGAACCACATAAATAATATATGGACTTATTCACAAACGTGGAAAGATGTTTTCTTTAGTTATTATTACATTTTTGGTAATGAAAGAGTTTTCAATGATTTGGGTAATAAAAATTTATTACAAGCCATCCTTGTGACATTGCAAAATATATTGCAGGTTAATAAATGCATTATATGTATATAAGATAAAGAACAAACATTTAAAAAGATTTTATATTTTAATAAAAGATGTATTATCAAAAATAACAATTAAAGACAATTACAGACAAAAGACGAGACAAAAATCTAAATATATACATTTACCGATAAACAAACACAACAGTGACATGAAACTAAGGCTGTGCATTGCCATTTTTTTCTGTCACGATACATATCATGTTACTTGTATTTCCAAACGATGCGAGTCACGATATGTATTGCAGACTTTGATGAAATGCAATGCATATTGCGATTCTTATGTTGCGATACGATACGTATCACGATACTGACTTTCAGACTTTATCTATATAAAAACTTATTTGTTTACAGCATTATTACGAAAGTGATATAAAAATATTTAACTCTACAACTTATTATTAGAACTTGGTTTCCAATTTTGATCTTTCAACAATTTACATTACTGATTACTTAAGGATTAAAGGCATTTTTAATTATACCATAACAGCAAGTATCTACTATTCTAACACTTAAGTCCAAAGTCTACTACTGTAAATATGACAATTTAACAATTTTAGTTGTACATTAGTAACAATACACCACTAAAGCTTTTTCTTGTGAAAAAAACAACAACATAATAACAAACTTGTGTTTAACAATTAGGTCAACAACTGTCGTATCAGTTTCACTCTTTAAACACATTATAATAATTGAAGATTTGTTCCTATACTCTAGCCTTAAATGACGAGGGCGGATTAACAAAAGTTTCCCCTTCTTCTAGATATTTTGCAGTCGACATGTTTTTTTAGGTTTTTTTACGGAAATGAAAGTATAAATAAGTAACATATGTTGACGGGCTGTACAGTGCGGAGCACGACTTCAAGAAAGTGGGCCGAGTTGACCTGTGCTGAGTTGGTATAGGGCCGAGTTGACTCTTTACCGTCTAAGATAGTATGTATTAAAGGATACACATCATAATTGGTTTTGAAAGAAAGCAGGCATTTGTATAAAAAATATAGAAGGTAAACAGAGAGTAATTAAATATTCATCTAAGTAATGAGTCACAAAATATTCACAAAAGTAGGATTTTGTGAGAAATTTTATTTAATGATTCAAAAGCAGAATCTTAGGACATGCCAGTAAAATATGCTAATGGTTAGTGCAGTTGTCTGTAGTGGAGTCAACAAACTTCCCCCACATAGCAAATTGGTGTAAGTGTTTGATATATTAAATATATAGGTCTTTTGTTTCACTGTATGGACAGTGGTTACATAATTTTACACATGTTAGAAAAAAGAATGAAATAGAAACTTACTTGTCAAGTTATGTACACTCAAACATTGTCATCAGCACAGCTTTTTATTGATGCACAGAATTACTTTTGTATATAAGGAATTAAAACTCCTCAGATCAGGGATTAAAGAGGCTGTACTCCAGATTTGAGATAAAAATATTTTTTACATAAATTAAATATCTAGATGCCATGAGATTATAACAACATGATATTTTACTTCAAAACTGATTATAAAGGTCAAAATAGAACAAAAAAAATATATTCACTTCAGCTTGATTTGAACTCTGGACCCTCATGTGAACAAAATATTACCAACGCTTTTACTGTCACCACTATCGCTTTTACTGTCACCACTATGGCTGCATTTGAAATAATTGCCATTTACTTTAAATCTTACACAATATAGTTATACTGTCGCGTTACGGTATAGCAATATAAAAATCAATTTATAATGTGATTATTTGACTTATTTTTTGTCAGTTAGTTAGTTTTTAAGCATTAGTCTTAAATATTACAAGAAATTTATAATACAAGAAAATTTTTTTTTTTTTTTTGTCATCTGGAGCACAGCCCCTTTAAGGAAAGAGGTTTATTTTCTAAGTAATTTCAAAATAAAGATTAATCATTTCTTCTTCCTTTTACAGCCCCATCAGTTTGATGAGTGCCGTTTTGATGTTGCTGTAAATGACTCTGTATGGTATCTAAGAGCAGAGAGTGAGGATGAGCGACAGGTTTGGATAGATGCAATAGATAACCACAGACAAACTGAGTCTGGATATGGTAGTGAGAGTAATCTCCGTCGACATGGCTCACTCATCTCCCTTACTTCAGGGACTAGTATGTCCACTGCTTCATCATCATCATTTAAGGTAAAAAAAAAATAGATTCATTAAAACTTACCATTATTCTTGATGTAAAGACTTTATAACTGCTTGTACCATTGAAATAAATCAGCGAAAACCTATTTTTAAATAAGCATCATCATAACCTTTCATTTTAGTATTATGTTTTCAAGATAAAATTATATTGGTATAATTAAAAAGGTACCATCTAATAATGATATGAAACTGTTGAAATAATGAATAAATGTAAATGCAATTTTGTTTTCACAGAGAGGAAGAGGACTGCGTGAAAAACTTATGGAGATGGAAACATTCCGCGATATTCTTTGTAGGCAGATAGAAACTCTACAAAGCTATTTCGATAGCTGTGCTTCAGCAGTTGCTCATGGAGCAATCAATGACTGTAAGATTCTTAAAAACTTTTTGTTCCATTCTTTTTTTGTTTGACCTTGTATATTTGCAAAATTCAATGAAGAAGTACAGTTACTTTTCCACTATGAACAGGGTTATATTATTATTGCATGGCAGTGTTTTTAGGTGATGTCATGCAGTACCGATTAATGCTTCAGTTATTGGAGAACATGAAGAAATGTTTTGAATTTTTCTCTTTTCTCCTTTGTTCTGGGACATTTTTATTTTTTTCTCATCAGTTAGCTAAAACAATGATGCTGCCCAGTTTGTCTAAGATCAAGCTCAGTTTAAAACTTGTGAAAGAGCATTTATCTGAAGAAAAGTGTTTCTCAAAAATGTTATGGTACATACAGAAAAATTACAAACAAGCAAAAGAAAAAAAAATATGCGTCAAAGTTTTTCCATTTACATACAAAATTTAAATCATCATCGTTTTTTGTTTCTCAATTAGATAAAGTAACATCACAATGATATTTGGATTTCCATAAATTATTCCTATATATTCATTTGTTAATTGTTATTTAGTAGTATCTATGGCAGAGCTTATTTTAATTCAGAATTATATGGGCCATGTCATGAGATTATCAATTTTTACATTTTCAGGTTTTTTCACTTTAGGATATTAGACTAATTTGAAATGACTTTTGTATCTTTTTAATCATTCTCTGACTGCCAGAAGGTAGACTTAAAATGGAAATATGAATGCATATATAATTTTTTTTTAAATAATTTTCACATCATGGACGATCTGGAGGTCATTCCACGTAACATGGAACATGCAGTTAAGTTGTTAGGATGTTGTTTGGACCACACCCATGTTTCAGTAACCCTTGAAGACATGCATTTTTCAAAAAACAACACTTTATGGTTATTTACATCGTCTGTGACCCCCGGTACATATTCCGCACAACTACATTATGTACCATGGGATAATTGACTGCTGATTATTCGTTTTCATGAATATTTATTAGCAAAGGGATGTAACTCTTCGTCGAATGAGATGCCGCATTACAAATAGACACTCTTCAGTGTGGAGAGTAGGCATAATGACGAGTTACTTAAAATAGACGTATTTCCCAGGATTTAAACATAGGCGCGGAAGGCAAATTGTAACAAGTAATTTCTCTGGCTGAGATTCCGCAAGGGAAATCTTACGGAAACCAATGAAAGTAGGTAATGAATTATTCATGAGAACGAAATTTTACCAGCCAATTGTCCCACGGTAGATAAATAGAGTGAAACGGAATGGATCGAACGTGGGTTTCCGACGATGGGTTATTTAGAGAAGACAGGAAACGTATGTTTGCATAAATCGTTAATTAGTTTATGATGTCAACTCTGATGTCATTTAAATTTTTCTCGATGATGTCAAATTGACCAGATTGTTGATTTTGTCACATCACATATGCTAAATATTCACTGATAAAGACAATGCTGATGTTATGTCACACATACATGTATATGAATATTATGTGTTAAATTTTGCTTGTACAAACTTTTTTTGGCTCACCTGTGCACGTAGTGCACAAGGTGAGGTATTGTGATCAGTCAATGTCCGTCGTCGGTGCGTGCGTGCGTGCGTAAACTTTTGTTTTAAAGAACATCTCCTCCTAAACCACTGGGCCAATTTGAACAAAACTTCACAGAAATGTTCCTTGCATGAAGCTCTACCAAAATTGTTCAAAGAATTTGATTCCATGCAGAACTCTGGTTGCCATAGCAACCTAAAGGAAAAACTTTAAAAATCTTCTTGTCTGAAACCACAAGACCTAGAGCTTAGATATTTGGCATTTAGCACCCTCTAATGGAACTCTACAAAAATTGTTCAAATTATTTCCCTGGGGTCAAAATTGGCCCCGCCCCAGGGGTCACTTCATTTTACATAGACTTATATAGGAAATCTTTAAAAATCTTCTTCTCAGAAACCACAATGCCTACAGCTTAGATATTTGATATGTAGCATTGTCTAAAGGATGTCTACCAAGTTTATTCAAATTATGTCCCCTGGGTCAAAAATGGCCACGCCCCGGGGTTCTCTTGGTTTACATATAGTTATATAGGAAAAACATGAAAAATCATTTTTCTCTGAAACTAATAGGACTAGACCTTGAATATTTGGTGTGGAGTATTGTGTAGAGAACCTTTACCAGTATTGTTTATATGTTGGCCCTGATGTCAAAATTGGCCCTGCCCCGGGGGGCCCTTAATATGTAAAAAAGGAAATCTTTAAAAATCTTCTTACTGGAAACCTCAATGCCTACAGCTTAGATATTTGGTATGTAGCATTTTCTAGTGGATTTCTACCAAGTTTGTACAAATTATGTCCCCTTGGTCAAAATTGGCCACCCTTCAGGGTTCCCTTGGTTTACATAATTATAGTTACAATGTATATAGGAAAAACATGAAAAATCATTTTTCTCCGAAACTAAGAGGACTAGACCTTAGATATTTGGTGTGGAGTATTTTGTAGAGAACCTTTACCAGTATTGTTTATATGTTGGCCCCTGGGTCAAAATTGGCCCCTCCTAAGAGGCCCTTAATATGTAAAAAAGGCAATCTTTAAAAATCTTCTTACTGGAAACCTAAATGCCTACAGCTTAGATATTTGGTATGTAGCATTGTCTAGTGGATGTCTACCAAGTTTGTTCATATTATGTCCCCTGGGTCAAAATTGGCCACGCCCCAGGGTTCTCTTGGTTTACATATAGTTATATAGGAAAAACATGAAAAATCATTTTTCTCCGAAACTAATAGGACTAGACCTTAGATATTTGGTGTGGAGTATTTTGTAGAGAACCTTTACCAGTATTGTTTATATGTTGGCTCCAGGGTCAAAATTGGCCCCTCCTAAGAGGCCCTTAATATGTAAAAAAAACAATTTTTAAAATCTTCTTACTAGAAACCTTAATGCCTACAGCTTAGATATTTGGTATGTAGCATTGTCTAGTGGATGTCTACCAAGTTTGTTCAAATTATGTCCCCTGGGTCAAAATTGGCCACGCCCCAGGGTTCTCTTGGTTTACCTATAGGAAAAACATGAAAAATCATTTTTCTCCGAAAGTCATAGGACTAGACCTTAGATATTTGGTGTGGAGTATTGTGTAGAGAACCTTTACCAGTATTGTTTATATGTTGGCTCCAGGGTCAAAATTGGCCCCTCCTAAGAGGCCCTTAATATGTAAAAAAACAATTTTTAAAAATCTTCTTACTAGAAACCTCAATGCCTACAGCTTAGATATTTAATATGTAGCATTGTCTAGTGGATGTCTACCAAGTTTGTTCAAATTAGTTGTTCCCTGGGTCAAAATTGGCCACACCCCAGGGTTCCCTTGGTTTACATAGATTTATATAGGAGAAACATGAAAATTAATTTTTCTCCAAAACAAATAGGTCTAGACCTTAAGATATTTGGTGTTGAGTATTGTGTTATGAACCTTTACCAATATTGTTTAAACGTTGGCCCTGGGGTCAAAATTTGCACCGCCCCGGGGGCCCTTAATATGTAAAAAAGGAAATCTTTAAAAATCTTCTTGTCTGAAACCACAAGGCCTAGAATTTTAAAATTTGGCATGAAGCAAATAATTAGATTACATGTAGGTTAAAGGTCATGGAGGCTAAAAATAGATTTAATTACTGTACCTCATAGAGCCTTCATTTATAGACCAATATCTTTGATATTCAGTATATAGGTTCCTTGCATGGACCTCTACCCATGGGTAGGGTTTGAGGTCACTGGGTCAAGGTCAAGGTCACCATAGCTTATAATAGATATTTTTACTTTCTGTCATAGAGCCTTTATTTATTGACTGATATTTTACATATTTGGTTTGTAGGCACTTATATATTTTCAATTAAAAAATGAAATACTGCTTTACAGCAAACCTACAGCCAAAGTAATCAGGTGAGCGATCAAGGGCCATCATGGCCCTCTTGTTTGAGAATATTCATTGATAGATAAGCTGTCAGTTAGTTGTGATTTATGAATATTCATTCTTACTACAATGAGAAACGGATATTTATGTATCTGAATTTTTTACAGTAACAGAGGATGACATAGGGGACCCAGATGACCTTGATCATGGGGACACCCATCAACACACAGGGGTTAGCTATCCTGGTCACTCAGCAAAAGATTTAGGTATGTCAAACAATTTGTCTTAGTTTTATAGGTATGGCTTGAATTCATACTTTGTACAACATTTCATCTGTCATTTCTCTCTGTAACAGAGATACAGTGATATCAAAAATTAATTTGAGTGCTTTTTGCTTTTAACGAAAAACTGAGTGGTTTTCTGTTGTTGTAATTATTTGATTCCAAGTTTTCAAACAAGTCCTTTTCAAAAATATTGGTCCTGCAGATGTGTTATATTTAGCCCATTCCCCTTAAATTCTTAAGTGGACTTGTCCATTAGTTAATCTTATATGTATCAGTTTAACAGAATTACTTGAAAACTTAGTCACTAGATCACTAAATGGTGAACAGTGCAGGGCCAGTTTCAGGGCTGATAATAGTTTGTTGTAATTTAAATTTAGCAATAGCATTTCAGTAAGTATATATAAAATGAGAAAGAGATACACTGGTTTTGTGCTGAGCTCTTGAAAATTTTGCTAAATTTAGGGTAAAGGTTAGAGGTCAAACTTTATCAGTTTTTCTTTTTGAAAGCTTCCAGATTTGGTATCAAATTAAAATCTTCTTTTGTAGATGAGGAGTTTGGTGTTCAGTTCCTTTCGAAGGAAGTTAAACTTAACAGAGATTAATTTGAATTCTGTAACAACCTTTGTCATCGTTATGTAATATAGGTTGAATTCAGAACACATGAAATGCATATGAAAGTAAATGCTTGTTAAGTCACATTGCAATTAAATTTTTGTCATTTTGCACACATTGTTAAGACTGTTAAAAAGTAATATTAGGGGTCAGTTTGACCCTTAAATTTGAAGAAAATCCAACTTGCACTGATGTTTACTCTAAGAAAAGCATACTTTACCAAATTTTTTTACTTAGATGTATTCATTGTGAAAAATTTTGAGAGACTGGTTGAATACAGTTCAGTTGAATATTATATAACAAAAATTTACTAGCCTAAATGAAAAATTAAATTATTTCATAAGTGAAGAAAAAACTTAATAAAAAGGCATAATGAAACTTGAATAAAATTAACCTTTTTGTTTGCCAAAAAATTGCACCAAGAACCTTTATTGTGATATATACAGCGTTTAGAAAAATCTTTATTTCATCCTGTCCAGCTGTGAAGCAATTAATGTTTTCAGAAGTTATGTTTTGATTTATTACAAAAGTGAAAGTAAAGATAATATGGATTTAAGTTACCAATAAGTTTTCCAGCTCTTAATTGTTTTTGCGTCGGAAAGTAGGCAGTGTTCCTCCCATGAAAAAGTGGTAATTTTTTACCTATTTAACATTAAAAATTCCCCCTCTCAAAAGGAAAAAGATGAAAAATGTGAAATTCAGTAGATATATCTCTGTCTTACATCTCATTGCCAGTTTAACTTAATCTAAATTGCACATGTGTATATTAAAGACCAAGTTTTCATACATGGTGACAGGGCCCCTTTTTATGGCAATAAATCTAGACCAGTATCTAGACCTTTCCCAAAATTAAAGTCTTTGATATTGTTTGAAAATCTTTTTTTATATAAACAAATTATTTATGCTAGAAATCAGACTGAACAACTGGCTCCGTGTGTTGAATTTAACAGTAATGGAGACTCTGGCTTCCTCAACTCAAAGTTTATCTTGGATGATTTATTGAAAATGCGCATTCCTGTCTTTCTTTTTGATTAGTTTCTACAATGTAATACCGGTTTATACTGGTTCCAGAACAGAAACAAACAACACTGACCTGTATTCTTTCTGTGTTAATATCAATTGAGAAAGAGCAGCACATTTATCCATTTGATATTTTGTCACATGGTGTTTCAAAGAAGAATTTACAGCTTATAATATAATGAGAATGCAGTTAAAGAGTTTGAGCTGTATGTTTGAAAACTCCACCTGTTAGACATTAAACATTGCAAAAATCCCACCACCTGAAGACTTTAGACTCCTCCCATCAAAGTTGAGTGAGGCTCTCTAAGGAGGAATTCTAAATTGATATTGCCAAAAGTTACTTTTGTTTGAATTGTTAACATACAAAGGCCTCGACTGAATGGCTGACATAGAACTCTGTGCTAAGTTGAATGGCAAGCATAAACTTGGAATAGTAAATATGTATGTATTCAGGGCTCTCACTAGGGTAAAAATTTTGGGAGAAGTGACTTCTCCCTAAGGCAAGATTTGGGAGAAGTCAGAAGACTCTTGGGAAAAGTTAGTACTGGCAATGCAAGTTCCATTTGTGAATGACGATGACAGACAGCAAATATGTGGAGTGATTTTTATTCAACTTACTGTTAAAAACTAATATATCTGTGGCATTAAAATTCAGTAACTTTTTTGTGGAAAGTCTGGAATGTGTTTCAAGTCTCACCAGAATTTTTATTTGAACAAAATTACAAACAATTTTAAGATGTAAATTATGTTGATTCATTAAAACTGTTGCTGTCAAAAGTACTTACAACAGAAATATTCAAGTCTTAGAGAAAAGGAAACTTTTTCAATGAAAAACAGGTACTTATAATCAAATCATGACCACTTATCTTAATTGATCAATTGAATGTTCTAAGTTTGCCATATAAAGAGTCTCCAAGACACTGTTTTCTATTAATATAAAAAATACGACGGGGTCGCGGAAACATATGACAAACAGAATTTATCCGACATTTTCACTTGCTGATTCATGATTAATGAACTAAATACTTGCTGGAATTGGTTTCCTTCAAATAGTTAAGCTTGTCTTAAATCTACTTGACTTTTTCTTATAAAAATAATCCGAGAATTAAAACAAAAATACAAAAGTATTTTTGCCCTTTTCATACACTGTTCAAAAGGTTAGAATAATATTGGTAAAGCATTGATGTTTAACCCTTTGCCTTTAAAATTAAGCATTCAATTAATTTGTTAAGACATGATTTGGTTGACGTTTAGTATTTGTAGAGAACTGTTGTACACAACAGTTTTCTGCTCGGTGTACATCCAAGTCAAATTATTGACCCAATTCAACACCTGTTGATGGCTAAATGTGTTAATTGTGTATCGAGTGTCAACACACAGTATTATATCAATGAAAGTAGTAAAATGTGCTCTGATTGGTCAATGCTTTGAAGGTAGTATGTATTGATCGCCGTTTCTGAGTAAATTATTGAGGTTGGCAGATGAAACATTTTCCGCGAAGTTGATATCGCTTTGATGCTTCATAAAGGCAAAGTCGGGGAGTTTTGGGCGACGATTTCGCCCATTTCGCCCCCTCATGAAAGCCCTGGTATTTCATGAAAGGTTCACTGTATTTTTGGTCCTTGAGTTATTGCTAAAATACTTAATTTAAACAACCCCTCCCGCACCAACCGATGGCCGGATAAAAAAATTCTTGGGAAAATCCCTGTATGATAATCACCCCTGATTAAATTGACTTGTCATATTATGAATAGGGTCCTTACTTGAATGCTGCACTTTTAGTAACATAAGTTGTACTTATTTGAATTATTAGCCTATTCTTGGAATTATATTTCCGGCCACAGTGAGAGGTTAGTTTAGTATTGTGTCTTGTATGGCACAAAGCCAGTGACTTTTGATTAACTATTCATAAGACATAATTAGCTAGTGTTCCTGGGATTAACTGTATTTCTTGAAATAATGTTACCAGTTAACTTGTAACATGGAAAATATGTGCATATTGCTGGACTAATAGACTTTATAGCATATATATGTGTATATGATCTGTGGTCAAATATTTCAGCCTCTTTGTTTAGGGCTAGATGGGATATGGAATTTTCGTGATATTCAGGTTTTATTTAAGAGAATCATGAGAAAGTAATGGTTATTGTTTTATTTAGATTGTTTTTAGTGATATTTCTAAATAATTGATAGTTTTGCTGATAAAGCAACTTTGGAAGAAAGGAGAATATCTTATATCTGGAAATGTATATGTGAGAAAAAGGAAAAGTGTTACGAATTATGTTTGTAAATGGACTTAAAGTAGCTGTGTAACTGTTGAAAAATGTTGATGAATTGGCAGTGGAATGAATTAACCTTCAGTTTCTTATCCATTAATCATTTACCCAGAATTCACCAGTGCTGTGCATTGATTGGAATCTTAAAGCATTTTGAGAATATTGGCCTGTTTTTAGAATCAACAGAGCTATACATGGCAGTGAATTGTGGTCATGATTGTAGTTTAAGCCAGACTACTTTAAAAATTAAATTAATTTGGGCTTTATGAACTAAGATTATTCATGACTAAATTAGCACCATTGTCTTATGCTCTAGTGAGAATTAGAAACAAAACAATCGAAATGTCAGGAAAAAATACATGTAATTGGTAAACACTATAGAACAAAACTCTTTGTTGTTGTTTATAGGAGCACATTGTTAAATACACAATATTCTTAAACCTAAGTTACCAGTATTATGGTAGAAATGGGTGTATTTCTTACGAAAGTTAAAAATGTATTTTCTTTGATAAAAGTAGTAAATTTTGTTTTCTTTTTGTGACAAATTGTTTTGGAAGAATATAAAAAAATGACTTTTGTGTTATGTTATTCTAAAGTATTTTTGAAACTAATTATTTGAGCCTTCACAGGTTTTAGAGAGAAGCTTCCTAGAGATGACAGATTATACATATTAATCTAAATCATACTTAATCTAATCATAATCTAAACTGGTCTTGTATCTGATAGCATAGCATAGTATACCTGAACAAGTTTCTTGTAATCATTTCTCAGTAAACATATTGTATCAAATCTTAAAGCAACTGACTCACAGGGTTGACATTGCGTAACAAAGAAAATGCTAATATATGTAAAAATTCTGGTTGTAGTTATGAAGAACATATCTAAACTAAGTTACTTCTCAGTTTTTGATACAGAAACACATCATAATAAAAAGTTTTTCACACTTTAATCGGTAAAAAATTTACCCTGTTAGTCACAGGGTAGGTTGCTTAAACAGTTGTGACATTTTAGGAAAAACAGGATAATTTTATAAGTAAATCTGGAATTTCTCTTTTTTGCAAGCAACTTAAAAGTCAGATAGTTCAAAGTAGAACAGGCCTTTTACTCTGACAATGATCCATCCTGAAAACTGCCTCTAATATGGAGACATAATTGAACTACTTTCAGTATATTATGAGTGGGGCAAATTACTTATGTTGGATTTTAATGTATTCTTGCACCCTATTACCCAGATGGCAACTTTGGACTTTATCTTATAAAAGGATTTTTACAATTATTTCTGATTGTTTTCTTCTATTTTCAGCATCAATCTTACAGCAACATGGAGCACATTCTGTTGACTTTAAGGGCGAGTCTTTCACATTTAAGGCAACTACGGCGGGTATCATTGCAACATTGTCTCATTGTATTGACCTCATGTCACAGCGTGAAGATGCATGGAGAAAGAAACTGGAGAAGGTATGTATGCGAATGTGAGCTTTAATCCAGAGTTTGCAGTTTCAATCACTCACATATAACTTAAAAAGTTACTCTATGAATGGCTAATGCAGGACTTCAAAGATATGATAAATATTTGTACTAGGAAGTTGAAGAAATTAGAAGAAGGTAAAGGTATATAATTATATAAAGGTAATGCACCTATCAGTGTTTTGCCCCATTATGGGAGAGGTGGTATACATTGGACTTTTGATAGACTATACCTACAGGTTGGAATTTGACAGACAGAACTGTTCCAAGTTCCGGGAAATAGACTTGGGCCAAATTTTAGATCCCAGGTCATTTGATAAGTAAAGCATCTCCCTGTGTAAAGGAAAAATGTCAAATTCCACATGGTCAGCCACTTTTCTCCTTCATTTGACAAAACATTGATGGGTGTATAAACATTAATCATTAATAGTTGAAGTAAAATCATTTACCGGTAACAGCTGTTGTAGATATTTTACAGACTGATGTAAAGTTCACGCCTTGACTGCTTCTTGGAGTAAAAATATTAAATTTATGGTCCAAGTTTGCCAGTAGGATTCTAAACATTGAACTATTTATAGAAAGCCTCAATCAAGCCTGTATTCATAGAACTTCATAGTGGCTCTGGCCTGTACTGAGGATTAACAACCCAATATTTTTATACCCCCGAAACGAAGTTTGGGGGGTATATAGGAGTCTACCGGTGGTTGGTCGGGCAGGCGGTCGGTCCGTTGCAATTTCCTTGTCCGGAGCATAACTTGAAAACTAATGGTTGCAATTCAGTGTAACTTCATACAATAGTCAAGCACAATGAGAGGAAGTGCATTGTTCAAGAATCATAACTGCATCTTCACTATTTGCAGAGTTATTGCCCTTTATTGGTTTTCCTTGTCGGTAGCATAATTTGAAAACTACTAGCTGGAATTAAATTCAACTACATAAAATGGTCAAGCACAATGAGAGGAAGTGCATTGTTCAAGAATCATAACTCTATCTTCACTATTTGCAGAGTAATTGCTCTTTGTTGGTTTTCCTTGTCCAGAGCATAACTTGAAAACTACTTGCTGGAATTCAGTGGAACTTCAAACAGTGGTCAAACTCAATGACAGAAAGTGCAGTGTTCAAGAGCTGTAACTCCATCTTCACTATTTGCAGAGTTATTGCACTTTGTTGGTTTTCCTTGTTGGGAGCAAGACTTGAAAACTACTGGTTGGAAATCATTGCAACTTCATACAATGGCAAGCACAATGAGTGGAAGTGCAGTGTTCAAGACTCATAACTATCTTCACTATTTGCACAGTTATTCCCTTTATTGGTTTTCCTTGTCCGGAGCATAACTTGAAAATTACTGGTTGGAATTCAGTGCAACTTCATACAATGGTCAAGCACACAATGACAGGATGTGCATTGTATAAGAGCTATAACTCCATCTTCAGTATTTACAGAGTTATTGCCCTTTGTTGGTTTTCCTTGTCTGGAGCATAACTTGAAATCTAATAGTTGCAATTCAGTGCAACGTTATACAATGGTCAAGCACAATGACAGGAAATGCAGTGTAATAGAACCACAATTATCTTTAATTGCCCACAACCATAACTCTATTTCAATTCTTTTACAAAGTATTCTGTTACTAATAACTTCCTCAGTTCTGAAGCAGTCTTGCGGAGGTATTACACATTTAGTGATAGCTCTAGTTTCTTTTTACATTCTTACAAGGCAGACCTGTCATAAAACTTTTCAGTCAATTCAACAGTCAGTTTATGTTTGATACAGTCAAATACGAATCAGCCATCGACCATCATAGAATTTCATTTTGGATTGTATCACATCTTTCCTCTCTAGCATTTAACTACTGACAGGGCTGAGGAAGGTTTTAGTAATACACTTATTTTTTCCAGAGCGATGCATTTGATTATGTCAAAAGAATTCCCAAATTGTATACAGTTTACAGGTTACTTATAAGACACACTTTCTTCCCTTTAATTTTGACTTAAGAAATGAGGTTGCATCCTTAAGAGCTATTTTTCTGCAACCCAGTCTGTCTTTTTAGTGGCGATTATTATAAATCATCTTAAATGAATAGTTGATATCAGAAAATGCCCCATACTGTATTAATCATTAAAGAAAACTACATAATCAGTTTTTTCTTTGTGAACTTTTATTATCATGATACCCGAATGTTTAAGCCAAAATTTAAAAAATCAAGATTTGTCTTATAAGGTATAATATAAAATACACTAGATTGTGTTTTATATGCAGGAACAAATGAAAAGATGTTAGCATATATATTTGAAATTATTTCCAGGAAGTTGATAGAAGAAAGAAGTATGAGGAAGCGTATAGAAACTTGCTGGATCAGCATAATAAACAACAACAGAATGCCTCAAGATTAGCTGGACCTGACTTCGAGGTTCGTAAAAAAAAGCTCACAGATATACCCTACACAAGTATTTTAGGTTGGATTAAGAAATGTTCAATTAGTTTTCATTAAATGTTTTCACTACATTTCTTAGAGTATGACCATTATTACAAAACTCGTGTTGCAATTAATCAGAAAAAAATCTCGGGATTTGAACCCACGCCTTTTGAATCTGAAATAGCTTGAACAAACCAAAACTCAGAACCCATAGCCAAATAACTGATTTCTTGACACAGAGGTCAGAGGTTGACTTACATGAATTAAAGAAAGTGTGCACTTATCTGTAATACATGTACTTTAGCAGAACGTGTATAAGCTCTTATTGATGCAGTCCATTTACAGCTTTTTTAGTGGAGTGTTTTGTATTGACTTTTCACTTGGGGTCCACTCAGGTGGTCTGACCTCTGTTCTTGGGAACTTGAATAAAGGAACTACTTGTCGTCAACAGGTTATCTAAAAGTACATTCAAGAGCTGCCCCCTTCTGGGAATGGCCATTGTTAGGATTTGAAATTATTACTACATGTATTCAACTTATTGCATTTTATCTGTTAATTCAGGAAGTGTGTTGTACTTATAAATAAGCTAAAAAAATTTGATGAAATTTAGAATCAGGAAGTGACCTTATTCAGAAAAGATAAAAAAGAGCAGAATTTAAACTGTTTAAAAACTGTTTGTTTTGATAATTATGCCCCCCATCGAAGATGAGGTGGCATATAGTTTTGCAAATGTCGGTCTGTCGGTCGGTCCATTGGTAGACACTTGGTTTCCGATCAATAACTAGAGAATGCTTTGACCTAGGTTCACCAAACTTGGAATGCTGGTTGGTCATCACCAGTAGATGACCCCTATTGATTCTGAGGTCATTAGGTCAAAGGTCAAGCTCACAGGGACCTTCATCCTAAAAACGGTTTCCGATCAATAACTAGAGAACACTTTGACCTAGGTTCGCCAAACTTAATATGCTTGTTGGTCATCACCAGTAGATGACCCCTATTGATTTTGAGGTCATTAGGTCAAAGGTCAAGCTCACAGGGACCTTGATCCTAAAGACAGTTTTCGATCAATAACTAGAGAACGCTTTGACCAAGGTTCAGCAAACTTGTTATGCTGGTTGGTCATCACCAGTAGATGACCCCTATCGATTCTGAGGTCATTAGGTCAAAGGTCAAGCTCACAGGGACCTTCATCCTAAAAACGGTTTCCGATCAATGTCTAGAGAACACTTTGACCTAGGTTCACCAAACTTGATATGCTTGTTGGTCATCACCAGTAAATGACCCTATTGATTTTGAGGTCATTAGGTCAAAGGTCAAGCTCACAGGGACCTTCATCCTCAAAACGGTTTCCTATCAATAACTAGAGAACGCCTAAACCTATGTTCACGAAACTTGGTATGCTGGTTGGTCATCACCAGTAGATGACCCCTATTGATTTGGAGGTCATAAGGTCAAAGGTCAAGCTCACAGGGACGTTGATCCTAATGACAGTTTTCGATCAAAAACTAGAGAACGCTTTGACCAAGGTTCAGCAAACTTAGAATGCTGGTTGGACATCACCAGTAAATGACCCCTATTGACTTTGAGATCATTAGGTCAAAGGTCAAGATCACAGAGACTTTCATCCTAAAAACGGTTTCCGATTAATAACTAGAGAACGCTTTGACCAAGGTTCACAAAACTTGGAATGCTGGTTGGTCATTACCAGTAGATGACCCCCATTGATTCTGAAGTCATTAGGTCAAAGGTCAAGCTCACAGGGACCTTCATCCTAAAAACGGTTTCCGATCAATGGCTAGAGAACACTTTGACCTAGGTTCACCAAACTTGATATGCTTGTTGGTCATCACCAGTAGATGACCCCTATTGATTTTGAGGTCATTAGGTCAAAGGTCAAGCTCACAGGGACCTTCATCCTCAAAACGGTTTCCTATCAATAACTAGAGAACGCTTTAACCTAGTTTCACCAAACTTGGTATGCTGGTTGGTCATCACAAGTAGATGACCCCTATCGATTTGGAGGTCATTAGGTCAAAGGTCAAGCTCACAGGGACCTTGATCCTAATGACAGTTTTCGATCAATAACTAGAGAACGCTTTGACCAAGGTTCAGCAAACTTAGAATGCTGGTTGGACATCACCAGTAAATGATCCGTATTGACTTTGAGATCATTAGGTCAAAGGTCAAGATAACAGAGACTTTCATCCTAAAAACGGTTTCCGATTAATAACTAGAGAAAGCTTTGACCAAGGTTCACAAAACTTGGAATGCTGGTTGGTCATCACCAGTAGATGACCCCTATTGACTTTGAGATCATTAGGTCAAAGGTCAAGCTCACAGGGACCTTCATCCTAAAAATGGTTTCCGATCAATTACTAGAGAACGCTTTAACCTAGGTTCACGAAACTTGGTATGCTGGTTGGTCATCACCAGTAGATGACCCCTATTGATTTTGAGGTCATTAGGTCAAAGGTCAAGCTCATGGGGACCTTCATCCTAAAAACGGTTTCCGATCAATAACTAGAGAACGCTTTGACGAAGGTTCACCAAACTTGGTATGCTGGTTGGTCATCACCAGTAGATGACTTTGAGATCATTAGGTCAAAGGTCAAGATCACAGAGACTTTCATCCTAAAAACGGTTTCCTATCAATAACTGGAGAACGCTTTGACCAAGGTTCACCAGACTTGGTATGCTGGTTGGTCATCACCAGTAGATGACCCTCATTAGGTCAAAGGTCAAGGCCACAGGGACCTTGATCCTAAAAACGGTTTCTGATCAATAACTGGAGAACGCTTTGGCCCAACCACATGCAATTAGGTGCTGCTGGGGGGCATGTATGTTTTACAAACATTTCTTGTTATCATGAGAATTTCTGTTAAGGGTGTCATTCAGATATTTGGGATATGTAGATTAGAGAAAAAAATCTTACATAGTTTAAATATTTGCTTGTAATAAACACTTCAGTTGAGGTGGACCTTTTCTATTTTACAAAATTCTTATGTAAATATTTATTCAGGAATAACTTTTTTTCTATACCCAATAAAGATTTAATTAGTTGTTTGTAAAGTCAGTTATGCATAAAGACTATCACAATATTACTTAAAACTTTATATCTTTTAAAAAATTATAGATTATAAAAAATACATGTTTTTCTTCTTTTTTTTATATACAATTAATTTGATAGTTAAAAATTGTTTATGTGTTTTTATCTAGAGCTTATAGCAAATGTTGACACAAATTGTGTGTGGGCTATATTGGTTTCATCTTGATGTTTCTCAGTCCGTCTGTCTGTCCCATTTCTGGTCTGGTCCATAATTTGTCCATACATGAAAGAATATTAAGATACCTTAGCATATTTGTTCTCCTTGATGAGTTGTTTGTAAGACTCAGGTCCATAGCTCAAAGGTCAAGGTCACAGTCACTGGTCAAAGGTGAAAAATGTTGATGACCTTGTCCGGGCCATAACTTCTCCATACATGGTAAAAATTTTAAAATATCATGGCATAATTGTTCATCTAGATGAGACAGTGTTTTGCAGTGTGTCCCTAGCTCAAATGTCAAGGTCACAGTGACTTGTCAGATCTTAAAAATGTTGATAATAGACCTTGTCCAGACCATAACTTCTCCATCTATGGAAGGATATTCAAACACTTGGTATATTTGTTCACCTTGATGAGAGAGTGTGTCGAGTGTAAGACCTAGTTCCCTTGCTCAAAGGTCAAGGTCTTAGTGACTGGTCAAAGTAAAAAATGTTGATGATAGACCTTGTCAGGGACATATTTCTCTTTGCATGGAAGGATTTTAATTCCTATCCAGATATATATCACCTTCCTGGTTATTTGCCTTCTTGGTATTTCATGACTTCCTGTCAAATAAAATAGCATCATAAGCAGTATTCTGTTTACTTTTATTTCACTTGTACATGTTTCACTTCACTGCCATACAAAAATTTTACAGTGACCTCTTTTACTTACAATGCTTTCAATCCTGTGGCCATGCAGAATGTGGGCTATTCATCACCTTTATGACAAGCTCTAGCTGTAACAAAAATTAGTGAGTTCTCAGTGCTCTTTTCTGTTTTGAGTTGGAAAGAGCAGTATTTACTTATTAATCAAGTTGAACAAATAAAATCAGATTTTTGTCAGTTCAATCATTCCTCTTAAAATACTTCTTTACCAGGAGACTGTTCAATGTGTGAAGTGTAGATAAAACTAATGCAGATTTTGCTGTATGATATAATAAAGCTGTACAGTAAGATTTGAGTCCTTTATGGCCCCTTTCAAATAATGGAAGAAAATATTTGCTAGTGTCTGTTGTTGTTGTTATTTCTTAAAACAAAATGTTTTTGCTAAAACACTGTATAGCCCAGTATTCTGTTCATTTTACACAATGAATTTATGCTGCAGCGGCATATAAAGGTGCTAGAGAAAGGACAGGGGGCTAGCTAGAGCACTGTGATTCTTAGTGTTGACCCTTAGGCTTTCAAATTATTTAGGGTCAAGGACATTACTATTCCTGAATTGAAATTTGATTTTTTTCTTTTAAAAGAATGCTTAAGTTACCTTAGCTTAGCTTTTTGCACTTATTTGTTGGGTGGTTTTAAGAAGTGGCAGAGCTCTTTCATTTTCAGGGTCATTTTGCTTTAAGGTCAAGGTCAGGGTATTACTGACTTTTCATTCCACACTGTTTAAATCACCATATTATTGATAAAATAAACCTGGTTGCTATTTGCTTGAAGGCGTTCTGTGTAGAAAGTGCCTATCTTATTTGCTTACTTTTACTTGATTTTTCCAGGAAGGTCCTCACTCAGTCATCAAGGAGGATGAATTCTTCGATGCTATTGATGCTTCTCTGGATAAACTGGAGAAAGAAGAAGAGGATGTGAGTATAAATGCAAGACGAGAAAAAGAAACCCAAGTTATAATTGTATATTATATCATGAAAAATCTTGTATTATATCATGAACTACCATTATTGGGCATTATTACTTGAAATGTTAATGATGCAGTCAACCTTTGTTATATGTCTGTAATGTTCATATTTACTGAGATAGAAAAGTATATATAATATCAGTGACAAAAGGAAAGAAAAATAAAATTCTGTGAAATAGTTTTAATATTCAGGACCAAAAGTAAAGTTGTGATTCTTTTTTTCACCAGAATAGATAGTATTTTTCTCTGTGTACTCTTTATTTTCAAAGTATAGTTGTCAGTTTTATTCTGTGATATTTTATTTGAGACATATTCTAAGACCCATTCTTTAAGAATACTGTTAGAATATATGTATAGTATGTAACTATAGTATTTGAGAATATCTTACTGGATATGACAAAGGACTACAAAATTGGGATTCAAACACTGGACCTTAGTTTTTAGATGATGATATTAAGTTTTATTCACCTGTATCAAATTTTAAGCAGCCCTTTAAGTAAATTTTTTACAGCAGTTTGCTGTACACTTTGCAGTTTAATGAGGTCAGTGACAGGTTGCCTTGAATGGTTCATAACTTAAAGATAGAAACTGTTCAACAAAATTATTATCTAAAGTTTAAATTGATCATTGTTTCCATGCATTTAAAATCTTTAAGGGTGAAGAATGGGGTTTTCAGCAGTTACAGTGATTACCACAGAACACAAAACAATCTTTCAGGAGATACTGGTACTTAAAATTCCAGTAGAACTTAAAATTTCAGCAATTATATGTGACCTTATTTCAGAAGCGGTTGGTACAGACCAAAGCTAGACCTCCACCAAAGATACATCTGTCACCTGAAAATTCCTACTATGAGGAGGTAAGCCAGCTTAGGGGTGGTGGGGGAGGGGGGTGGGGGGGGGATGAAAAGAGAGAGATGTAAGAAAATTAACCAAGAAAATATTTATTAATTTTGATCACTAGATTATTTGATTATTTTCATGATGATTTACAGTTTGATGAAGTCCTCTGTGCATTTTCGCTAATTCATTGATTAGCCAGATTTTCAAAAATGTCTCTTAAAATAATTACGTCTTTGATAAGCAAGGTTTCATAAACTGTTTGGACATTCTTTAAACTAGTACACTTTTATTATCCTCATATTATTATCCTATGAATGTT
Source organism: Cyclina sinensis (assembly GCA_012932295.1). NCBI lineage: Eukaryota > Metazoa > Mollusca > Bivalvia > Venerida > Veneridae > Cyclina > Cyclina sinensis. The sequence continues at coordinate 6,444,670 of JAAONU010000017.1, forward strand.
AACATAGTCAAATAAGGTATTGTGTGAATTACAGTCAAGTTGCTGTGTCAGTACCTTTAAACTTATAAGCTGTGGTTAGGTTTTGGTTAGCTCCACACCGCTGAATTCTAATTACTCAATTAAAAGTATACTGAATTCATATGGGTCAGTAGGGAATATGAACTGGAAAGTTTGAGACCCGCTGTGGCAGGTTGATATGCACCTGGGGCCTGGCATGTAGGATAAGGAATCATTAAGTTAATGTGTTTAAAGAGTAAAGATGTAATAAGCCCAGGATGCTGGCCTTTCCCTGTCTTAAATATTTTTTTTCAGAATTCCAGACCATTTGGGCTACGGCTACAAAAATTCTGAAGACCTAAATCAAATTTCATTAGCCAATACAATAAAAACCCAGGGTATTGAGGCTTAATTCCTAAGGTCCATTTTGCCTATGGCCTGCTTAACAAGAATTTTACATGCCACCAGCCTGTTGCTTATTTTCCAGACTTGTTTCTAATAGCAGTAACTGAACATTATTTTTACAGATCAACAACATTGTGAATACCCATATTCATCAATTAAATGAAAAGACTGTGGAAGGAAAAGATGTTTGGGAGTGTATAGCTGAAGATGGGGAACTCAAGGTCTATAAACGGGAACTTGAGATTGAAGGAGTCGTCCTTGATCCCTTGAAAGCAGTTCACACAGTAACGGTAAGAGAATCTCTTCAGAATCTTGGAACATTATTCAGATACCTAGTGACTTGTGTAGAATTTTCTTTCTTTAATTTTTTAAAAATAAATAAATAAAACTTCAAGAAAAGGAAAATAGCATATTAGATTTTTGATTTTGCAAGCTTGCTTGGAACATTGCTTCTTCATTATCATGACAATGGGAATGGTTGATATTTTTATTTTCATTATTGTGTAGTTTTGTGTCCATAAATGAATTTTTAAATTTTGAAAATATTACAATGAAGGCTTAGGGTTGTTTCTAAAAATAGATATATATATATATTTTTAAAGTGGAATAGGAGTTTGTTTCCCTTGGGGTTGAATTAAAGTGCAGTTTTCTGTACAGTGGATACGAGCTTTTAAGTCTGCTTGTTTATCAAGATGCTTTTTAAAACTTCACTTCTGTAGGAGAATATTTATATGACTTTGGACCATTTTGAATATGGTAATTTTAGTTTGAGATTATGTAGGACAACCCCTTTCTAGAGAAAAAAAAGAGTAAAGAAAAGAAGCTGGGTTTTTTTTTAGGCGCATGGGTAGGGTCTTTCCTTTACTGTTTAGTTTATAGAAAGGAGGACTTTTTTTCTTGCACATTATAAAAGCATGTCATGATGACATATGCCCAGACAGTAACCAAGAAAAATTGCTTTGCATTGTAATAAATAACACACACTTGCATGAGGTGATCCATTGTCAGTTTCTATATGTTGCTTTTAATTTTTTGTGATAATGTTGCTATAATTCAGTCGTTAAATCTTAATGAGAAGAAAGTACAGATTTTTCAAAATAATTCCAACTGCGTATCTTTCACAGTCTTTTTACATATAAGTTCTAAAGCAGAGTTGTTTCCTGTATTCATATTTAAGATCGGATTTGTTATTTAGTGTTATTTTATTTGCTAGATGGCCTGTATAAACCAGAGCTGATTTTTTTATTTCTTTGTAATTCAGTATCTGTCTGTACCTTATTCATCTGTAAGCCGTTTATTCTCATTTATAGTTTAGCCTTTCTTTAAAACCTCTACAGATGACTGGTTATATATACTAACAACACGGGGTGAATATAATGTGTTTTGCCAGAAGAGTGTCTTTCATTTTTGTAAACTTTGAAGCTTAGTTTGAAAAAGATCACATATATATTTCAAAATGGGGATTTAAATTTTTTTTTATATGGGACATGAATTGTTTTTGCTCTGAATGGATTTGACTTTTATAATAATGATGTTTGTCAGCTGTAAACAGATCTGTCTCTTACCAGCAAATGTTAATGGCAAAGAAATAGGCTGAAAAAACCCAAAGCAAAATCTAGGTCATTTCCTGAATACTAAGTAAAAATTAAACTGCCTCTACAGACCTTCGATCTTTGAAATAATATGTGTTGTATATATATAACTATTAGTCTTTAGAGGTGTCTAATCTTACTTTTTTTTAAACAATGTGTGTGTATTTTCTTTAGGATAGTATTCCTGAGGTTTTATCTAGGTCAGATACTGTTGCTTTACGTTCTACCAGTACATACGAGGTAACGCTAACGCTATATTTAACCTCTGTCAAAATCCCAGGGCATGCACTTGTGTTTTAAAATAGGCTTAGATTTGAAAATGGGTGGGATAGATCACTAGATTAATTTTATTTGTTTTGTGTAGTAAATGGGAAAATGGCGTAAACATACCTGTGATCTCAGTATTAACTTTATTTGCAAATTTTTGATGTGAATAATTTACTGGGAATCTGTGAAACAAGACCAGAGGAATTAATGTATATTTATAATAAACCATTTTATCTGCAGAAATGAAGTGATTTTTTTCTGTCTCTTTTGTTTGATGCAGAAATGAGTTATTTGATGTGACATTTCAGTTTCATTGCATTGATTTGATTTTATTTTGCTTACAATAGTCAGATTCAGTTCTTCATCCACTCCATATGTCACCATATTCAGAAAGATCCTTATTCTGTATCTTTATCCTTTTTTCTCTTTTTCCCTTTGTTTATTGTTTTGTTAGGTTTGTTTTAAATTTTGAACAAGAACATTTCATTTTTATTGCAGCATTTAATGATTAGCTGTTAATTCAGCAAATCACACATAGATTTCATCAATAAAGGTTTTACATATCAGCATAAATGTATAAAGTAGTGGCCATTGTACAAATAAACCTGGCACCTTGGATCAAATCATTTTCATTTTTTTCAGTACTTTCCTAACTAATTTGTTTCATATAACCTTCTGTTTAGCTCACGGAATTGTTCATTTAAAAAAACAACCATATCTGTTGCACCTGTATTTATGGTCCAACACTGGCTGAAATGGTAGAAGATGAAAAACTTACAAAATAAATATAAAAGAAAAACAGAAAACTTCATGACAAATCTTAGCCTGTTTCAGCATTTGTACACAAGTGCATCCTCTGGTGTAAATTATGCCAGTTTAAGCACTAAATACTGTAATCCCGGAAACTTCAAAGCCTCATTTTGATTCTCTGAATTTGCTAGCCCAACGTTAGCAGACTTGACTGATAATTTGTACCGATTTTCCTTAGTTTTACAAATTCTTATCCAGTGTCTTGTTAATTAACAAGTTCTGTTGTGACAGCCAGTTTTAAGATGCTACGTACAGTGTAAGTGGCAGTTATAAGGAGGTGACTTCTTAACACAATTGCATTTATCTGAAGAAAAATTGCTTTTAAGAAAATTTTAACCTATGTTGAGTGGTTGCATAACTCAAGTTTATAAACATTCTGTAATGTTAGATATTTGGCTAATTCAGGAATTGAAATGAATATACCACAACAGTTTGTGCGATTACAGTGTTACAGTTTTAGCTTCTTTCAAGCTCATTGCTTATCACAGCATATCGTAGTTAAATATTACAACACGATAAATATGCTATGTTAAAACAATAACTTATTTAGAGCATTCACTGTAGAGTATAAGTAGGTTACAGCTTTATTTGGTCAGACAATAAGTGGTTTAATATAGTCACAACTCAGCAGTTATAAAATAGAAGTAAAACAAGGTAATCAGGTTCTTATTTAACCAAAATATTTGAAAATTAGCAAAGTATTTGTAAGCTAGAAACTGTTTTTTTTCTCATCTATTTTTTCCTGTTATGCATGGTGGGTTTTTTTTTTCAATACTCAACCATTTTGGTACATGGATATTTCAAGAAATCTTGAGCTTTACAATCAATTCAGTATATACCTTGAGTTACTGTCTCTGATACAAGATCTTACCTGTAACTGAAACCAAGGGATGAATAGGTGGAATTAACATGTATAGAGAGGCTTAGTGGAAGCATATATATTGCTGGTGGTTGCAAAAAAGTTCACTGTTGTAATTGCCATACAATAAAGAAGCAGATAACACTTTATTGCTTCAGCCTTTGACAGGCTGTTGATTTTCAAAGATACCTAAGGTTATTCAGGCTTATACTGATTTCAAAATGCTACACATCAAATTTCAGAGGGTAAGAGTTTAGTGGTTTCTTGATACATCCAAACAGTGACATTTTGTTATTTAGTTTACACACTTTAGAAGTAAGATAATAAATAGAGGTGTCCACGTCTCACAGGTAGTTTGTTCAGTACTGATCTAACAGTGAATGTTAGCAAACAATATCATGGTTGCTTAATGCATGTGGTGCTCACAACAGGTGACTGTTTAGACAGGTTTCTTTTGTATTTTGAGATCATCAGTATGAATTTAAGTTGGCATGCAATTGGCATGGATCCTGTTGTTTATAAAACCTTGATTTGAATTGGCATTGTCAGTTTTATTTCTTAAGTATTGTGTTTCAAACTTTATTAATTAATTCTGATTTAAATTCTGTGAGTAGACAATTTGAGAATTTTGATGATTCTAAGAGGGCATTGGAATTACCTTTTCATACAATAAGTAAGTCATTTCAGCACCTACTTAGCAGCCCTATTGCTCTTCACATACCTTCTGTATATTAGGCACCTGTATAAGGCTTGTCCCCTTTAACTTCAGACTATAACATTGCACGCTCATAACCATATTTCTGCAGTTTGGTTATGCTTACGGGAAATAATATACAGATAGACCCAAGCTTTATCATATTATCACATTCTGTACTTTATACCGGTAGTAGTGTCGACTCAGTGGAATTGCAACAAGCAGCTTTTTCAAAAGTAAACAGGTTTTACGCAGCAGAATTCCCTCCTGTGAAAAAAAAAATCCCCACTTGAACTAAAAAAGACAGTTTTTCCCACATTGTTTGTTAGTTTAAACCTTTTCAATTGGGAAATTAGTTTTTGCAACTGATGTTTAGTCCTCTCAGTGACTGATTGATTCCTGGTTTAAACTGGTACTTCCGCCAATAATAGAGTATGAAAAATCACTGGAGACTCTTAGTTCTGGTGGGATTTGAACTAACATCCAAGATCAGGATCAGGAATCTTGCTTTTGTTCCCTTGACAACTGCTTTTAAAGTATTTTTTACCCTGTAACATTGTTTTTGCAACAGTTTTTGTTAAATGAGAGGTTGATATTTCTATTTATCTGCTTGTGTTTATTTTATGAACAATATTGAGTACTAATATTGAGTGATATATTGGTGAATGTGCATGTTTTTAGCCAGATTATTCTTATTTATGGCTTGTTTATAACAAGGGCATGATGGTGCACAATAGGCTTAGTATGCAAGTTTTTCATAGTTACAATTTCATTCAGTTCCCATTCATGTATCTGCCTACTCCATTTATATGAACCAAAAGTCGACAAAAGATGAAAAGTGAAAAAAATCTAAGTCTTAGGTGTAAAGAATTTCTTTAAAAAAACAACATAATGCTGTTTATTTTCAAATTATTTGTTTTTACCAAGAAAGTAAGAGACATATTCTAGAACAGCATGACATGTCTGTTTGCCATTGAAATATTTTTTCTCTAGAGACATTGAAATATTTCTTCCTCAAAAGACTCATGTATACTACCTGAAGATAAAATCTTGCTGCTTTCCTATGACACAAGTCCTTCATAACAAATTGTTCTTGTATTCCATCAAAATTAAAAAAAATATCATAAGGAAATTGGCATCTCTAAACTGAACAAAGTTATACAGAAAATGATAGCTGAAGAAATTTATTTGTATGTCGTTGAATCAGTTTTCCACCAGTTGAATGTTGTATATTTCAGGGCATTACAGGACATGAAGTATGTCATCATTTCTGGGACGTCAAGTACAGGATGGACTGGGAAGGTAGATTTTTTTTAATGCTACATTATAGTTATCTGATTGCAAGTCAAAATTTTATGCTTCGACTAAATAAACCATCTGAATAAAAGGAGAGTCAAGAAACTCAGTAATATTAAGTTTTTCGTTTTCATCCCTAAGTAGGCTCTAAAGTCTTTAGGGCACTTTTTGTATAGCCTAAAGGTGGCATAGGTCATCATTTTAGTAATACCGCATATGAAATATACACAGCATTTCCTTTTTTGTTTGATGAAGATATACGTGAACAGTTAGTCAGTTTATAAACTTGCATTTATATTGCTATTTTTATTCTATTTTTGCTATTTTTATCAAAGTTGTGAGAAAATTAGACAAATATTTGTAATTTTTAAACACATTTAGAACTAGGAATAGCTTTTACTTATTTGGATATGCTTCTGAAATATTCATGTATCAGTTTAGAATACCTCTTAGCATTTATTTAATGGTTAAGTCATTGCCTGTGATGATAATATTCTGATTCTATTTTTGCTATTTTTATCAAAGTTGTGAGAAAATTAGACAAATGTTTGTAATTTTTAAATACATTTAGAACTAGGAATAGCTTTTACTTATTTGGATATGCTTCTGAAATATTCATGTATCAGTTTAGAATACCTCTTAGCATTTATTTAATGGTTAAGTCATTGCCTGTGATGATAATATTCTGATTATTTTTGCAGCCACCCTTGACAGCAGCAATGTCGTTGAGTGGCTGTCAGATGACACTTTCATCTGTCATAACATTATAAAGCGCGTGTGGCCAGCATCACAGCGTGATGCACTGTTCTGGAGCCACATACGTCATGTTCAGGGGGAGACAGACGAGGAACCAGACCTGTGGATCGTTGTCAATTATTCCACCAACATTGATTCAATACCAGTAAGTTAAAATCAAACATTCATCTTTCAAGACATTTAGATTGCTTTTGTTTTCAAATGAATGCTTGTCTGTAGCTTGTCATCTGTTCATACCTTTAGATAAATGGGTTTTGGGACTGTTTTTGTTTAGCCTTATATACAAAACATCATTTGTAATTTTACTCCTGTCATTTCAGTATGTTTAAAATAATCAAATCCAGGATTTAAAAGCATTTTATATATCATATTAGGGAATAATCTAGAGTGTGTTAGCAGGGCGCAGCGCCACGCCCTTTTTTGCCGGCCCTCCTTTGCCCGATGTTGAGCACCACACTGCTCCTCCTCTAGCGCCCTTATGCCTTTTAAGGACTGCCCATTCGCATTTTGCATTGGCCTAGTTTAATTATGTCCAGCCCACTTCTTATTATTTTGGTAAATTGATTGATATATGATTGATCTGCACACGCCTAATCAGGTGAGTCGCTTGATTGTTTTTAGCTCACCTGAGCACAAAGTGCTCAGGGTGAGCTTTTCTAATCAGTCTTTGTCCATCGTCAGTCCGTCCGTCCGTCCGTCCGTCCATCTGTCATCAACTTTTCATTCAAATGACATCTCCTCTGAAACCAAAGGGCCAAATTAAATGAAACTTGCCTGGGATGTTCCTTGCTTGAAGCTCTACCAAGATTGTTCAAATGGTTCTGGTCCATTGCATTTCTGGTTCAATGGAGCTAAAATTAGATTTTAAAAGTTGGATCTTTAAAAATCTTCTTCTCAGAAACCTCAAGGCCTGAAGCATAGATATTTGGTATGAAGCATCATCTAGTGGACCTCTACCAAGTTTGTTCAAATTATGACCAAGGGGTCAAAACTGGCCCCACCCCAGGGGTCAGTTGATTTTACATAGATTTATATAGGGAAAACTTAAAAATCTTCTTGTCAGAAACCAAGAGTTTAGATATTTGGTGTGCAGCATTGTGTAGTGGACCTTTACCAAGTTTGTTCAAATAATGGCTCCTGGGTCAAAAAAGGCCCTGCCCCAGGGGTCACATGTTTTACATAGAGTTAGGTCAAAGGTCAAGGTCAGAGGGACCTCTAGAGTAAAAACATTTCCACTCAATAACAGGATTATCATTTAACACAGAGCCTCCAAACTTCATAGGATGATTGCTTTTACTAAATAGAAGAACCATATTGTTTTTTGGGCTAGTATGTCAAAGGTCAGTGTCACAAGGACCTGTAGAGTGAAAACTATTTATGCAGAGTAACTGTAGTACCATTACACCCAGAGCCTTCAAACTTTATAGGATAATTGTATTAGGAGAACCCTTTTGTTTTTAGGGTCCATAGATCAAAGGTTAATTTCACAGGGACCTGTAGAGTGAAAACTGTTTCAGCTTAGTAACTGGAGTACCATTTTACTCAGAGCCTTCAAACTTCATAGGATGATTTTCTTTACTCAGTAAAAGAACCCAATCATTTTTGGGGTCAGTAGGTCAAAAGTCAAGGTCACAGGGATCTGTAGAGTGAAAACTATTTCTTCTCTGTAACTGGAGTATCATTACACCCAGAACCTTCAGGGTAATTATATATGTAGGGTAATTATATTAGAAGAACCCCATTGTTTTTGGGGTCTGTAGGTCAAAGGTCACAGTCACTGGGACCTGTAGAGTAAAACTATTTCTGCTAAAAAATTTGAGTACCATTACACCCAGAGTCTTCAAACTTATTGCAAACTTAATCAAACTTGCACCCATAAAAACCAATAATGATATTTGTAAAATGAGCAATGAGACTCAGGTGAGCGATTTAGGGCCATTATGGCCCTCTTGTTTCAGTTGACACTAGTCAACCAATTAACACCGTGTGATGTACAGGGATTAAGCAAACTGTGATACCTAAAATTATGGTTGTTGTTAAGATTAAATGGGACAGGTGTTAAAACATCTTCAGTAAGTTGTCAGTACCACCCGTGTCATTAAAACTCTAATTGCTGTTACGAGTAAATCAAGAGAAATTTAAAAAATAATTATACGTTTGAGTTAGAAATATGAAATTTTCTGATCATTTTTTCACTGCAAACAAACGTGTATGCATGTAAGAAAAACCAAGTTCAGCAAATATTTAGTTCATTAAACATAAAGCAGCGAGTGAAAATCTCGGATAAATTTCGTTTGTCATATATTTCTGCGACCCCGTCATATTTTAATATTAATAGAAAACAGTGTTTTGGAGAATCTTTATATGGCAAACGTACAACATTCAATGAACTGATTTAAATAACTGGTCATGATTTTATTTTAAGTGCCAGTTTTTCATTGGAAAAGTTCATTTTATGCCTACCAATGAAATATAGGGAAATATCAGTGAGATAAAAGTGATAATACACTGTTTTGAATCAGTTAATTACCATTTTGATAATACATGTTTGTGCCCGAACTATTGAATATTGAGTATTAATCCGCTTTTATAATTAAAGTATGTATGGCAAAATTCAATAAATATTGATAAACTGTGTAGACAAAAATAAATATTATTTGATGAAAGTGTATTCAGTTTATTTCAGCAGAAGTAAAGTTATCATATGTATTGGAGATTGTCTGCACTTTTTTTTGTGCGGAGTAACCAAAGTACGCATTAACTGATTTGGGGCTCACCATGGGGAATTTATTGAAGGCCCTGATTAAAAATGTCATAAAAAAACCCATTTTTGACATGTTGGCATAAAATAAAAAGAAAATTTGTTTGTTTTTTAGTGGAAGATGGGAATTTATTTCATCTCGTGAACACCATATGTTGATATTTTCACTCGTGGCTGCGCCACTCATGAAAATATCACATATGGTGTTCACTCGATGAAATAAATTCTCATCTTCCACAAAAACAAACAAATATCCTCTATTTCCTATTCTCTAAGAATTGAATATGAGTGTTAAGGCTACAGTAACAGTAATTATATTCTGGCAGATCTTCAGTGCCTGTACATTCTCACTAAATAATGAAATAAAACATTTCATATCAGTATGAAAAATAAAAGTTTGATTGAATAATCTCTTTCTTTTTGTTAGATACAGGAAATATGCAGACATACCAATGCTTTCAAGTTGGAACGCGTACAATAATGTGCTGCCCCTATACGCTTAGCACCCTGCCCAAATTTTGCAGCACCCTGCCTTTTTTTGGGTTCTAGATTATTCTCTTCATATATATCTATTCATATAATAGCTATAAAATATTTGTAAATAATTTTATGTTATGGTCCATCAGGAAACAGCAGGCATATCAGAGGTTGGTCCGAAGCCTGGGGGTCAGAGTTTTCTTGGAATCAAATATGTCTTGGGAAATGAAATTGAGCAAAGTCTGTATTCTTTTAGGCAATCTTACAGAGCCTGTCAGTATCCCACCTGTTTCGGGAATCTCCTGCACTTTCCTGTATATGCGTGCCGCCTCAGCTGTTGGGGGAAAAACCTTGAAAGAAGCATCAACATTGATAGGTGCTTAAACATACACAGCCAAAAATACTGTTTATAAAGACAGTTTCGGACATTTTTGTCATGTAGAGAGAGTTACTAAATGACAAGTGTGTTTTTCAGAACAACAAGTATGTACGAGTGACAATGAACGTCGCTATGGTGTGTCAGACAATTGTTGAGCCACCTGTGGAAGGTGAAATCACTAGAGACAATATTAAGTGTAAAATTTCATATACTGCTGAAGGTAAGATAACCTGTTCTTTGTTTTAATGTTTCATTTCTAAGTGTTACGATATTTCATCTACTGATCTAGAGCAAATTGTATAAGGGCAAAAGTTCATAAAAGCTTGTTATACCCTTAGAAAAATAAAATGATCACTAAGACAAAATTAATTATGTATGATAAGTATTCAAGGGTTTTATTAATGTAAATGCTTGTACCTTTAAGACTAAATATTTTAAGCAGACAGGGATGCTTACTTTATGTAGTAATGTTGTTACATTTGTAATTTGGCTTTACCTATTTTGATGCTTCTTTGTTAATTATTTGAAATATGTCAAAATTGAAGACCATCATTTCTGTCTCTTTCAAATTTCTGAAATGGATCCATTTTGTGTTTTTAGAGGGAACCATTCTATCTTGTTTAAAATGGAAAGACTCTCTCTCTTTCAGTGAATCCAGGAGGCTGGGCTCCGGCGTCTGTGCTTCGTGCTGTGTACAAGAGAGAATATCCAAAATTCCTGAAACGCTTTACCTCTTATGTTAGAGATGCAACTAAAGACAAAGAAATCATGTTTTGAAGAGTTACTTCCCTTGTTCCAGTGTTTGTTAATTCATTTTACTTACAAACTGTTACTTAAAAAATCTTCAAAAATCTAAAGAAATGAGGATCTTATCTCTGTGGTCAGGCCAAGATGGCAGTGTGCAGAAATTGTGGCAACCCTTGGCCAATGTTCAGAGTTCAGAAGCAATCTGAAAGAGTGAAGGACCATTTTGCCAGCACTTGACTTTGAATCAGTAGGTGCTTTTCTAAGAAAGAGCAACACAGAAGTGCATGAAAGTCAACCCTACCTTTGAATTAATCAAACAGTGTTAAAACCTACTTGGATTTAGTAGGTGGTTAAAAGGCGACACAGAAGTGTATGGAATACAGTCAACAATACAGTCCATACTGTTGAATAAATCAGACAATGTTAAAACTTACAATACTGGCTTGAAAGAAGATTTACAGCATCTGTAAGATTTAATTACAAGAGTTTTAATCTTTGTTGAACTCAACTTTTTTGAGAAATCTGCAGAAATATTGAATTTTGTATGGCGGACCACTGAATGTTGATAGAGGAAATAAAAATGTCTATTCATTCTGCTTAGCAGTTTTTGTTCAGCAAAGGGAATGTTTCATGTTGTTTCATTCTATGGTTTTCTGTAAAGTTTAGTAGAATCAAATTCCTTATTATACATACCCCTGAAAACAAATTGCAGGTGGGTATACTGGAATCAGTTTACCGGTAGGTCTGTCATGTTTGACATCTTTGGCTTGCGTCAAGAACTCCTCCTGCAGTTTTCAACTGATTGAAATGAAACTTAGTAGGAATGGTCAATAGGCAATGTATATGTGCAAGACTTATTTTGATGCATATCCATGCAGGTATTGCAGAGTTATTGCCCCTTGAACATAACATTTTTCCCATGTTTGTAAATTATATACCTTGTGTCGTGACCTCCTTCAGTTTTCAACCAATTGAAATGAAACTTGGCAGAAATGGTCACCAGGCAATGTAGATATGCATGACATTTTTTTGATGCAATCCATGCAGTCAGTGCAGAGTTATTGCCCTTTTGAACTTATACTCTTCTCCATTTTTGAGTAATATATACCTTGCGGCACAAACTACTCCTTCATTTTTTAACCGCTGGAAAAGAAACTTGGTAGAGATAGTAAATAGGCAGTGAAGATGTGAAAGACATATGTCTGATGTATACCTAGCCAGACACAATTGTTCCCCTTGAACTTAGACTTTTTGTCACATTTGGCATACCATGTGGCACAAACTCCTCCATCAGTTTTCAACAGATTGAACTGAAACTTGCCAGGAATAGTCACTAAAGCTCCTACTGTAGTAAATCCAGATTTGCTTCCGCTTTTGAGTCAATGCGCAGTTGCGGGGGGTATTTGTCATCTTCAGTGACTGTTCTAGTTTTGTTTTCTGTTTTTATAGAACATACAATGTTGAATTACATTAGGACAAAGCTGCTGTATTGAATTAATTGTAGTAATGTCTTCTTACAAGTTTTTCTAGAAGAACATGATACATGATAGATGGGCATTAGGAGACTGTGATAATAGGAAAAATATCAATTCTGTCTAAGCTATTGGCTTTTATGAATATGAAAAAAAAAATCACAGAAATTTAGAATTAATTTTTACCATACATTAAGTGTGAGTATTGTAAAGCAGACTATGAATTAGATAGACTGATGCAATAGAGATAATCATTTTACTGAAATTTCAAAATATGTATACCTTTAAATAAGTTTTTTTTATGTCTTAACCTACAAGATAATTCATTGATGTTATTTCGTTTGACACTAAATGTCTCATTTTTAAGTCCTTCCAATTTTACAGCATACAACCATCTTTATGTTTGTGTACCAGTACTTCAGGGGAGTTCTACACAGCAAAGAATAAAATCTTAATCTGTTTTGAATTAAGCAAGTCCAAAATAAATTTGCAGTGAATTTTAAAAAATTGTCTTGAACAATAAACCTTGTCTAAATGGTTACAAATCACTTAACAGTTGAAAAATACCATTCTGGCTTTTCATCAGACTACAGTTGTACTATAGATAAGTTGTTTGACTTAAAGCTTTGTTCAATCATTAGACTGTTTTCATTTTAGTTGCTGAGTTTCTGTAACACTGTAGACAAATGAGTCGTATTTCTTTCAGAAGAATTTTGAAGGAATACATTTTTGTTGGTGACTAAGAAGTGGGATTAGATAACAAATCCAGCTTAAAAGAATATGCATATAATTCTTTCAGTTTTGTTTTGTTTACATTGCTTTCTTCCTTTTTATTTGTGTTCTGTTTTAAGAATAATGTATGTATAATAAAATTTACCTTCAGCTATTAGTCAATGCAATAAAAATTCAAATTGAGTATTTATTGACATGCAAACAGTGTGGTCGGTTATGAAAATATTCTTTTATTGTTTGTGTGCGTAGTTTTCTGCCTCTCGGTAATGTGGTGACTATAAGTGTATATATGTAGTGAAATTTATGTTGAAATACTTCCTTAAGTTAATTTTTTAGCAAATTACAAAATTCATAAATGCATGTTTGATTGGTTGGTTGATTAATTCTTTGCTTGGCTGAAAGATTGATTCCATATACAATATACTGTGATAAATCACTTTTTTCTGGTCATTTGACTGTCTTCTGCTCATGTGAATGTTCTCTTGTCATGTGACTGTTGTCTGGTCATGTGACTGTTCTCTGGTCATATGACCACTTTCTCTCATTCGACATTTCCTGTAACTCCTTTTTAACAAGCTAAGATAGATTAGGCTTTTGTAAACATACTGATTTTAGTCTTTGGTCAAATAGAGTTTCATTCAGTTTCTGGACATTATGTTTTTATTTTATCTTTGTTTTTGACCAGCCAGTACTTTGGTAGATAAGATTCTTAGTGAAAGCTCTTCTCGTTCTTGAAGGTAGTTAGGGTCTGTTGGTGTTTACATGGCAGAGGGTGTGTAAAATTCTATTTTGTGAGAATGACTTGAGAGGAATTCATCCATCAGTTCTTCAGCATTAATAGAACTGATGTACAAGTTCTGTTACTTGTAACTGTAGTGTTTTTAGATAGTATGTGTGTGTATGTTGAAAATGAGTCTTGCGTTAATAAGGATAAATCATATTATATGTAAATATTTATATACTTTAACTTTGTGTGCATTCTAGTTCATATGATGAATATATTTTCTATCATTATGACTAAGGTATTTCATTCTGTTGTTACCATTTGTTGATAGAACATGCCAGTTTGTATAACCTGTAGGGGCTAGTGTATCTCTGCTTTGTGGACAAGTTACCTTTTAACTTGAACAATAGGGAAAATTCTTAAAATATTTGATCTTCCTTTTTCTTTAAAATGCTAATATGGCTATTATTAAGGGGTTTAATTAATCAGTTAGATTAGAAAATATGCCTGTCACATAATAAGAGATTTTTTCTATAACTATGAACTCGGCTGTTTTTGTAAAAAGTAGATTTATTTTATACATCATGAGCTAGAGACTGGACTAAGTCTAATTGAATGTTAAAGCATTGGGTACAGTCTTGCACTTCGGAAAGCCCACAAGTCATAATGCGCAAAATCACATTATGGTGTTTTAGCAGGATTCAGGCAAAAATTCATATCAGATTTTGTGTTTTTTGATAGTTTTGTACAGTGACTTATTTGTATGTTCTTTTTCACAGAAGTTTTAGTCATTGAATATAATATCTTATGCTCATTTAATACCTTGAAATCTTCTCATTAAGTTACAACAACTGAAAAAACTTTAAGGGGTTGGTCAAGTTTACATGTACTTTGTATTCCTTCAAATATTCCGTTTGTATAATTATCAGCTCATGTTTCATTTAAAAAATGGCATTACATTGAATGCATTTCTAGACAATCGTGACTTTCCTTTCTCCCAGACTGAGTGTCATAAGTCAGTATTTAAACAAATCTGCTTATAAAGGAAAAAACATACATATTTTCTTTATTACCAGTTTCAACTTTTCAGTACTTCAGATTTGGACATTTTCAGTTATATTTTGAGTTGTGTCATTACCAGCTTGAAGCAGAAAATTTAGACCATTGTCACTTAGTATATATAGAACAGTCTTGGTCTGTACTGTACTGGTCACAAAATGTTAAGTATTTTACTCTTCTCAGTAATTCTACATTTAAAAAAACACACATCATCAAATGTTGCATTTGTATTAATAATTTTGATATTAGAAGGCTTTCTCCATCCATTTCAAACTATTTGATTCTTTTGCGACCAAGGATGTGTCCAGTGTTATTTTTAAAGAGGAAGATAGAAAAAGGTAAAATAAACCATATTCCAGTCTACACTCTAAAGTTTTAGTTTCAGTTAGTGAAATTAGCCTCACATGTGTTTCTGCGACTTATGATTGCTTACTTTAAACTTGTAGATTAATTGTTTTCCACACAACAATTAAGTCTTTCAGACAAGTCATGGGTTAAGTCAGTTTGTTGTAGTAAAAGACTCCATGTAATTTTCTCGCATATTTTTGTATTAAAAATTAACCAGACATTCTGGTCTGTCTATATAATTATTTATATATCTATTCATTTGTTTATAAACTCTTTGTTTGTATGGTACTTTTTGCTTTAACTTTCTTATCTGTGAAGGATTAATTTTTAATTTAATGGAAGGTTAGAATCAAATTTTCAAAAAGTAGAAGATAAAAGTCTTTAAGAAAAAGTCAAGTTTGGAGAACAGTTTACAGTGACAAGTCTAAAATTAATGAAACATGATTTGGAAATTGGTTTAGCTGGTTCTTACTCAGGTAGATCTATTTCAGAACTGAGGCAAATATTTAATCAGTCGATGCTAACATTTGATACACATTTTTCACAGACATGACAGTTATATGCAGAAAAATACTCTATGAATTAAAGGTGTATTTTCAGAACGGATATAAAGGAAAAATTCTTTGATGCTGCGTTTGTTTTCTGTTGTTTTCCAATTTTTTGTTTTGAAGTGAAATAAGCCAAAAATTGGTTTTCTCTAAAGAAAGACCTGAAATACTGTGTTAGGTTTTAGCCGTAAAGAATAATGCTATGAATTTTGTCAGGCGTTGATAGGAATATTGGAACTTGAACTGAAGAACAACTGTCGTGCATCCACATGGGAAAAGGAACTCGGCATACTGTGATTTAGTTGTTTATAACCACACCGCCATTATCACACAGCTGGCCTAAGCTAAGGCTGCAACGCTTTTTGTACGATAGTTTCTTGATTTCTCAATTTCTTTATATCTTACAATATTTAATATAGGCCTGTGTTGAAGTCTATCGTTAGGTGCAAATTGACAGGGTAAGTACAATCTGCAATAGCGGCTCCATGTCGCGTGACGAGTATCTGGCCGTGCAAGTTGTGAAGCCTTACTTAAATTTCTGAGGTTAAATGGTGTAATTCGTTATTGTGCATGTCATTTATCTAATTATTTAATGCTCTCACATTTGCTTTTCCATTATTGCAACATTTTGCTGGTCAGTTATTAGAAAGTAAGTATCTGTTCAATTCACAAGTTTTAAGTTTTCGGATATGTTTCTTTCGGATATCCAAGTTGCAGGAAGTAATGAAATACATATGCAAATATTAAACGCAATATTTCGCAAATTTTACCAATACTATTCCAAATGCCGCTCTGAATTTATAGTTTGTCATAGCACTTGATTGATAGATGTGTTATATATTAAGTAAACTCTTTAGGCAAATCAAGTACTGCTTAAAACATCTACATCATTACAGCCAAACAATCGTTCCGATTATGACTGGTTGGCACTGTCAGAGAGATAGTTGTTAAAGAAATTTTAAATAATACATGTTAAAAGAAAAAAGATAAAATGACCGTATGCTACAGTTAAAATAGGACAGATGAAGATTTGACCACCACCAGCCTCTATGTAAAGATACTGAGGCGGGGGCTAGCTTTTACAACTATGGAAAGGGAGTTCCAGAGATGGATGGTTCTAGGGAAGTAGGAGTTAGCAAAGTACTGAATGCAGGACCAAGGGATCAAGTAGTTGAACTTTCTAGTAGGGAACAAGTAGCTGTGATCAACTGAGACAGTCTGGGCTCTTATCTTATAAAATATAAAAGTAGGGAGTTGATTAACCTGCGATGCTTTAGAGTTTTCCATTCAAGGGTGTTCAACATTTCAGTTACACTACTTGTATAACTGTAATCATTCATTACATACCTAGTTATTCAAGAATATAGGTAAGGGATTTTTGCCAGGGGTGCCACACTGTTGAACAATATTCTAGTTGGGGGCAAACATAAGTTGTATGTGGCTTGTCTGACCTTTTTGTTGTCAGTTTTCGCATTTCGCTGAATAAAACATAGGGAAGAGGTTGCCTTGGAGGTTATGTTTTCAGTTTGTTGTGACCAGATTAAATCACTGGTGATTGTAATGCCCAAGTATTTAGCTGATGAGGTGGACTTTAATTCTAATGTGTAACCTGTAGGGATGAATAATGGGATTTTTCTTTCTACTTAATCTACTGCAACAATTATCAAACTATACTGGGCAGTCGCAGAACTACTACAGCATATTTCATTGCCTTTGGTACATACATTTGTATGGCCTAAAAAGTGAGTTTATAGACTTGAACAACTGATTAGGGTTAAATCCTAAACATCAGAAGTAAGCCCCAAGCCACATATCTAGTATTATCATACTATGGGGCTCCACATACAAGGTGTCTTAGGTTGTCTGTCAGTGGAAAGCTCTTAGCATTTTTAAAGGCAGGCCCTCAGAAATTTGATTGTCTAATATAGGAAAAAGAAGAATAAA
The DNA here is from genome assembly GCA_012932295.1 of Cyclina sinensis. Taxonomy (NCBI): domain Eukaryota; kingdom Metazoa; phylum Mollusca; class Bivalvia; order Venerida; family Veneridae; genus Cyclina; species Cyclina sinensis. The sequence continues at coordinate 6,462,537 of JAAONU010000017.1, forward strand.
GTCTTTTAATGGCTTTATAAATAAAAACAATCTTAAATTGTAACATTCATCATGTGGCTTTTAAACTAAAATTTTGTGTACTTTGTTTTTATCTTTTACAATTTTAACATTCCTGATATGTGCCAGTCTAGTATAGTCTGCACTGACTTGGTTGAAGTTGTTGAAGTTGAACTAGCATTAATATAAAAATGGTCTAGAGTATATGCACTTTGAGTAGTCCAACTAATTGTATGCGGGTGAAGAGATTATGTAATTTTTTTGTATGGGTCAATATCTCCTCCATTATAGTGGGATTCTGACCCAAAATAGAAATATCTTGGAACATGCTGAAGACGTCACTTAAATTATTTTGACTATCACTTTGTATAATTCGATTAATTCCTAATGATTTTATTTCAGAATTCAGTAAGTTGAATACATTATCATTTCAATGTGTATAAAGGAAATTATGCTGCTTATCATGTAGCACTTTTATTAACAAAGTAGGTAAGTGACTTTGAATATGTTGCTGGTACAGTGAGTATGAATTAATTAATATTGTAAATTGCAGAAGGTGTGATTATGATTATGAACTGCTAGAAATAGACACAAATACCTAAACATTGGATTAAAATGAAAGTGTTTCTGTCAGTCATTTTCCCAACCCGACTTGCAATGATATTCTGCTGTTATGAGCAGTTTGCAGCTTTTAAGCTGATAGCTATGGTGAGTCAGAAGAGTTTCTTAATATTTCATATTTGAAAATTTTCTAGACATAACATTATGCAGCTTAAAAATATCAGTTTTGCAGTGGGCATTCAAATACCTTTTGGTTTGCTTTCTTGAAATTTTGTTTATGTCTAAGGAATTACCTGCACAGATTGATGGTTCATTAATGTATGAAATACATTGGGGGGCAATTCAGTCAGTTGAGTCTAAAGGGAAAATTCTTAAACTCTGAGTTGGAGTTAGGCTCTGAACCCCCTGTACTTAGAGCAAACAGTTAAACACCACAGACTGAGAGTCACCACAAATGATCATTGGCAGTATTATGGTAGAAGTGCTGTGTTTGAGATCTCTTGCTACTTTTACAACACTATGGACTCTTTTTCTTAAACCTCTGTTGTGTGAGAAGTATTTTCACATTTCCTTTTCATTTTCCATTATCAAAGAAGCCAGCACTTTAAATGTGTTGTTTTACACCAAGAAGAGTTCAGTTTGTACACCATATCAATCCATAAACAAGTAAAAGGTCTGCTAATTGCTTATATGGCTATTTTTAAGGTTTTCCAATAGCCTGTAACATGTGTTCAGTTATTGACTGTATGTTAGACAGTTATCCTAGATTGTAAACTGAAGGTCAGAAGCACATTGGCAAATAGCACCTTTGACATGCTGTAAGTGTTCATTTTGCCTTATATGAAATCTTGCTTTGATTTTTCTTTGTACTTTCTTGCAGATGGAATTAAAAAAAAAATACAAACAAATTAAATACTGGTAATATAGTTTTTGCAAGGGAGACAAATCTTACTTGACAAAAAAATCTTTACAGGAGTATTTATCTCCCCTGCTTCCTGATAGTCAAATTACATTGGAACAGATGGAAAAAATTCTTCAGTCATGCTAGGGATGAAAGATGTGATTCTTTGATATCAAAATTATCAGCACCATTGCCGATTTGAAGAATTCTGTTGCCACTGTTGGTATTTTTTAATTGCTTGTCTGTATAAAGTACTTTTGTATTCTCCATCTCTTTTTTTTCCATAGATTACTCATTGTCTAATAGAGAAAATGTGAAAAACAAAAGTGAAACATTCATAAGAGTAATGATAAATTTAGTTCAGTTAAAAAGACTGTGTCTTCGTTTACTTCCTATATTTTATCAAATAAGAAGAGATATAACACTGTTTGTTTCAGTAATTATTGTAACAGAAGACAGGTTACTTGTCAGTTATTAATATATGTGAGTTTTACAAATTTTGTATCAGCCAATAAAATTTATTCCAGATAAGTTACATTTTCCTAATAACATCACTTATTATTGAACCAATCGCATTGAGCCAGATGGCAGGTGAACACTGACCCTTAGAGTTAAGTATCTGCCCTGTTACATTGTATCTTCTGGCTTGAATTTGAACCCTGGACCTAGTGAACTGAGTGCAAATGTCCTTACCACTTAGCTGTCAAACATCTGCTTTTAATGTGTATTGCTTGTAATATTTTTGTTTTTTTGTATGGGTTGATGGCCTTTGTACAGTAAATTCTTGAATCTAGTCAAACATCTGTTATCTAATCAATTTTTTTCCCCCCAAAGAAAAATCATTTGGTTTTAATGCAGTAACTTGATAAACAGTTGAAACATTGACATAGCTATGAGAAATATAAGTTTTTTTGCATTATAATATATTGGCAGTACAGAGGATCAAAATATATATTAGTAGTTTGAAAAACTTGAACAGTACCTACAGGGAGCGCATATAGTCGGCAACTTGTCCGTCTGTCTGTCCATCTTTTCCTTAGTACACTTTGCTTGTACAGGGAAAACTTTGAAAATCTTCCTGTCTGAAACTGTATGCCCTGGAGGTTATATATTTTTTTATGCAGCATTGTTTAGTAGGCCTCCACCAGGTTTGAACAAATCATTACAAAGATTATTCAAATTATCTCCCTAGGGTCAAAATTGACCCTACTTGTGGGTAGGGAGGTTTTCTAAATTTATATAGATTTACATGAAAAAAACAAAAAAGTCCTTTTTTTTTTTACCTTGACCTGTTGACCTACTTCTTTGTATTTGCAGTTACAATATGGAAATCTGAACTGATCTTATATTTTTGCATGTAGTTTTTAACTTTAGCTGACATTGACCTTGACCTACTGACCTATTTTCTTGTTTTTGCAGCTACAGAAAGGAATATGAATAATACTTATAATTGTTCATGCAGATCTCATCTTTCACTGTAGGTGACATTTGATCGACCTACTGACTTACCTTAATGTTTTTGCAGCTATAGTGTGGAGATTTTAATTGTATTTATTATTTTGCATGCGGATTACAACTTTGACCGAAGCTCACATTGACCTTAACCTTGACCCACTGACCTGCTCACCTACTTTCATGTTTTTTGAAGCTGAAGTATGGAAATTTTGTAGCCGGGTACATGTTTATAGGTGATAAATTGATAAGGCAAAACCGTGCGGCTTGGTACCTCAGTTGGTAGAGTGTTGGCCCTGTAAGCGGAAGGCCCTGGGTTCGAGTCCCAGTTGAGCCATGATTTTTCACCACCTGTTACAATTTGAACAATTATTATAATTTTGCATGTAGTTTTCAACTTAACCTTAGCTGACATTGACCTTGACCTTCTGACCTATTGTTTTGTTTTTGCAACTACAAGATGGAAATTTAAATTTTACTTATAATTGTGCATGCAAATTTCATCTTTGACCTTAGGTGACATTGACAGTGACCTTCTGACCTACTTGCTTGTTCATTATTCTGCATGCAGATTTCAACTTTGACTTCAGGTGATTTTGAGGTTGACCTACTGACCTTCTTTCTTGTATTTGCAGCTACAGTAAGGACTTTTGAACTATTAATTTTGCATGTGGATATTATATTTTATTTTAGCTGACATTGACTGTACTGCTGACCTACTTACTATATTTGAATCTGTGTCCATGAAGTTTGGATTAGATGTACAATTTTGCATGTAGATTTCAACTTTAACATCAGGTGAATGGTCTACCTTGATTCCTTTATTGGCCATGCTGTTTTAAATGGTGGTACTCAGGTGAGATATATAAGGCCATCATTAACCTCTTGTTTAATGCTTGTCAGGATTATAACTCTTACAGTATTCAAGGGATTTAGTTGATAGAGGGCAAAAAGGGGAATGGATTATCAAAGAAGTATAACTCTACCTTGCCCAAATTTTTAAACATCTTGCTTTATTATCTTAATAATGCTTATTCTGAAAATCTGAGAATTACTTGAAAACTGTCCTGCCAAATGCTAATTCTGCTTACTAATATTATTTTATGAAAACACCTCACATGATCAAAGTTAATAGTTTTCACATGATGGAAGAACAAAGTTTAGCAATATACACTAGCAGGTAAAAGAAAAATACACAAGTGTTATTTCAAGGAATGCTAAACAGTTTTAAGAGGTTCTCCAGCTTTTCACTTCTACAGAGGTTCATTTTCTCATACTGAACCTGCCTGTTTTATTCAAGATAGATATTTTCATCAGAACTGGAATAAATAAAATATAATTTTAGTAATACATTTTTCTCTTGTTGCTTAATATGCCTTAGTCAGTATAGATTTTTTTTACAATTCAACTTTTTGGTGTAAAAAAAGAGAAAGGATTTTTCATTTTTGAATGAAAACCAATTTCAGTTTCAAAACTCTGTTATTTAGCTTGAAGCATTTCTGCCATACACAGGTGTGGTTGCAGTTTCAGATCTTTATAACTAGACATGAACTGTGATTGAATAAAGGAATCTATGTTATTACGCGTTAAAATTCTCCAGCCTAGCAATTGAGTTATGTAGTTTAGTCATTGTCCAAAGTCCAAAAATGTCTTATGGATATAAATGGAAATTAAATATCATCTTGAATATTTTTGTATGGAAGGAATATGCACAACTTATATTCTTGGTAAGTTTGGTTTTAGTGTTCTAAACGTGTTTATATATGATGTCTGAAATTTTCCTGTTCCGTACGCATTTTCAGTGTAATGAAACATTTTTCTTTCAGCTGATGTAGTGTTCAAAAGAATTGGTGTTCAATTTGAATTACATATAAAAAAATTTAAAGTATAGACTTATTTATTTTATATCAATATGGAAAGCAATTTTTGCAACTTAGATAAATCCAGCTTGATGACAGCTTCCTGGGTTTGAACCAGTTCTCAAGCTGAAATTGTAGAGTGCAGAAAGTCACTGGCAACTCACCTCTGGTGGGATTCCAACCAGCAACGTCTTGATCAGGCGCTCTTTTCCATGTTGATAAAAAATTTAAAATGAAGGTTCAATATTAAATTGATGTATCTTCTTCTTTGGTTTTGCACTGACACCTTACAAAAAGCCGCAGGTTCACCTTGATCATACTGATATAGAAAAATAAATGTACTTATATACAGGATAATGATCAAGCCTTATCTATTCACTTTAAAACAATATTGATACATTGATAAAAGCATATCATTTTCTCCCTGGTAAGACATTTTTCTTGGTAAAATAAGAACTACTTGTAATTGTGATCATCAGGGACTTAAAATTACAATAATTTTGTAATTTAAAGTTTCTCTTTCTTTCACTGTTTATTTTTTGCTTTTTTCCTTCAGGTTTTTAGCTCAGCAAATTTTCTACATTCTAATCCAATATTAAATTATTCTGCCGTTAGTTGAGCTTGATTAAGAGTTTTAATAAAAGATGCATATAGCAAAGATTAAAATCACGTATGTGTAATGTTCTTAAGATGAAATCTAAGGAAACACTAGCATTCATTGAGTTAGTGTCCCCTACTCCTCTTATAGAAAAGAAAATTAAATGGATTGAGTGGTTAGCTAAGGATGTTGATAAGGTAGAGTCCAAATCTGGTTGAAAGAAACAGACTAGGTGTCAGTAATAGGTAAATTATTTACTTAGTGGTTTTATGTATCAATAGAAGAGATTCATAGCTTGAATCTGGTTGAATGGATATAATTTGCATCTGGTTGAGTGGTTATAATTATGTATCAGTTTGAGTTGATATTATCATCTGTACCAATTTCCCATATGACCAATGTTTCCAGACGAGTAAATTTATTTGAGATTGTGAGGCATAGTGCAATAAACAGAAAACATGGCATTCCAGACTGCTCAGTTGACAGCATCAGTACAGTGGTCCTTGCTTATATGTTCTCATAAAAAGACAGAAGTGTTAATGATACCGCAGGAGATTAACCCAGGATTATCGGTCCAGAGTGTTACCACTAGACCAATGTTCTGCCCTTTCATTATAAAATAGTCATTTCTACATAAATTTTCTATGACCTGCTATTGATGGCTGTTGAGTATTTTATGTAACACAGGGGAAAAGGGAAAGTGGAATTGTACTACATTCCCAGGCATTATCATAAAGTAAATTGACCTGACATATATTTTCAAGAATTTAAAAGGTTTTTGATAGCTACATGTAATTCAACTGAAACCATAGGATTTTTTGATAGGTTTTTTGAGCTATGACGCTTCACCATCTTTGTTTTCCTGCTAAAATTCAATGAATACCCTCACACATTTCAGATCATACAGCTGGGAAATTGAAAAGAAGAAAATATCGACAGGTAATAAATGGTTTCAAAATTAAAGCACATATATTCTAAAGTTCTCCAAACAATATCATACATTATATAATGATAAATATTTCGTGAAAACTCGTTCGATTAATAGTACCGGTATTTAGTGGTTAAGAAGAAAACTACTTAATTTATATAGTCTTGAGATGTTGAGTGAAACATTTGTAGTTTTACATTTGAAGATGCTACTTAAATGCTGTTTATTTCTTTGAAAAAAAAGAAGGAAACTAAAAGTGTTTTTTGTTTGTTTTGTTTAATGTACAAGGAAATTATTAAGCATAGTAAGATCTTTCATTGAATTCCACTAAAGTTTTAAAAGACCAGGCACAAATCTTAATTAATAAAACTGAACTAAATTTTAATTTTCTTGATTTTTCTAAGTTTATTTGACTTACTTTTAGATGTCTAAGTAACTAATGGATTGAAGGAAAAATTGGAAATCATCGACTGAAGAACAATAGATCTGCAACAATGGAATCATCTCAGCAGGAGACCTTTACCAAAGAGATTGAAAAGATAGGGTAAGCTGTTATTATAGTTATTATCATCAGCATCCTCACAGTTTTCATCACTACTTTTCATCACTCATTAGTCATCGCTCATCATTATCACAACTTTCATCACAACTCATCACTCATCTTCACTTTCATTATAACTCCTCACCACACATAAAAAATTATCACTTATCATCATCATCATCACCATAACTTTCATCATTAAACATCACATCATCACAGCTGTCATCACCACACATCACCACTCATAACACATCACTCATTAACATCGTGATCATCATCACCCACAGCAACATCTTTTTATAGCCACAATATTAATAACCTTAAACATTATTTTAATAATCTTAATTATTAACTTCTTCAAATTATTGTCCACAAATTTAGCTTGCATCACCAACCACACCACCACCTTTATATGCCTCTGAAGGAGGCATATAGTTTTTGAATTGTCCTTCTGTCCACATTGTCCGATCCATAACTTTGTCAGTCATGGATGGATTTTGAAATAATTTTGCATGCAAGACTTAGGTTTGTTGGTCAAAGGTCAAGGTCACACTTGGACTTGAAAGGAAATTTTCATAAAAGAGCATTGAAAGTTGTGTCCGGTCAACAGTCATTTGTGGATGTCTTTTAAAATGACATGGCATAAATGTGTTGGACATAATGATGACATGTCACATGCAAGAATCAGGTGTCCAGCTCAGAGGTCAAGGTCAGACTTGTACATCCAAAGTATGAATATTTCATAAATGTTCATTGATGGTGGTGTCCGCTCAACAATTCTGACATCCATGGATGGATTTTAAAATGACTAGGCAGAAATGTCTTAGACATGATGACGATGTGTTGCACACAAGAATCAGGCCTCCAGCTCAAAGGTCAAGGTCACACTTATATGTCAAAAGTGGTGATATTGTTGTGACTAGATGATCGTGTTTTTGTCAGCAATGCTGTAATTTCTGGATGGATATTAAAATAACTAGGCATAAATGTGTTGGACATGATGATGTCACACTTGTTTGTCAAAAGTGGTGGTATGGTTGTGAATAGATCTATTATCTGAAGGATTTATACAACATGTTTCCACACCTACACATATATCAGGATCCTGCTTGGACCATGTCTACACTATTAGACTAGCAGCTGACTGTAAAACAGGTCATTGTTATTACAGTGACCATTCCTGGGTTTCCTGTTCAGTTCAATCTGCATAAATTAATGTCTGACGCCAGCAATTTCACAGACAGGTAACCTCCAAACAATAAATATGTTTAGTAATTTATGTTTTATTAAACGTATGCCTACACCAACCTACTTACATGTATTTGTTAACATTCCTTTCTCCTTTCACACTTCTTCTTTCACAATTTTCCTATACTATCTGGCCTTCATTTCCAATGAAAAACATTTTCTTGTCCTGAGTAAGGCTTTGGAGGCATATGTTCATTCACAATGACAGGTCTTGTTTATATTCTAAGTATAACCAAAGTTGTTCAAAAACTTGCATTCCTTGAAGAACTGTAGTTGCTATGGCTACTTCTGTGGAAAATTTGAAAGTCTTCTCTAAATCCACAAGGCCTAGAACTTGAAATTTTGTGTGTAGCATTGCCTAGAAGACCTCTACCACCATTGTTCAAATAATGTCTCTGGGGTCACTATTGGCACCAACCCATGGCTCACTGTTTTAGGCTTACCTGGATATGTAGTGAGTTTTTGTGATGCATGGTGCCTGTTGTCCATTGTTATGCATTTGTCTGTCAAAAATTGTTTAAAGTAACATCAACTCTGTTATTGATTAACAGCTATTTTTATACCCCCGCACAATGAAGTTGTGGGGGGTATACTGGAATCAGCTTGTCCGTCCGTCCGGCCGGCCTTCAGTTTTTCCTTGTACGCCCAATAACTTCAGAATCCTTTGACCCACAGTCATTTTACTTGGTCTGGAGATTGGTCATGGCCAGTAGATGAGCCCTATTGATTATGAGGTCACTGGGTCAAAAGTCAAGGTCACAGGGGCCTTGCCTACAAAAAACTTGTCCGCCCAATAACTTAAGAATCCTTTGACCCACAGTCTTCATATTTGGTGTGGAGGTTGGTCATGACCAGTAGATGACCCGTATTTATTTTAAGGTCACTGGGTCAAAGGTCACAGGAGCCTTGACTAAAAAAATGCTTGTCTGCCCAATAACTTAAGAATCCTTTGACCCACAGTCTTCATATTTGGACTGGAGGTTGGTCATGACCAGAAGACGACCCCTATTTATTTTGAGGTCACTGGGTCAAAGGTCATGGTCACAGGTCTTGTCTGCCCAATAACTTAAGAATCCTTTGACCGACAGTCATCTTTCATGATCTAGAGATTGGTCACAGGCAGTAGATGACCGCTATTGATTTTGAGGTCACTTGGTCAAAGGTCAAGGTCACAGGAGCTTTGAAAATCCTTTGACCCTCAGTCTTAGGTGTGGGTCAAAGGTCAAGGTCACAGGGGCCTTGACTACAATAAACTGGCTTACTACCCTCAGATTTGGCAGGGAGGTTGTCCATGACCTCTAAATGACCCCTGTTGATTCTGACAAAGCGCTATGCGGGGGTATTCACGCCATGACAGTGGCAGTTCTAGTTTATAAAACTTGCCTTGGATATTCCTTGCATGAGCTGTTCAAAAATCATTCAAAGAATTCCATTCCATACAGAGCTCTGGTTGCTTTGGCAACTTAAATTAAATACTTGAATATCATCTTGTCTGAAAACACCTGACCCAAAGTTCTGAAATTTGGTGCGTAGCATTGTCTAGTGGTCGTCCACCAAGATGATTCAAATTATGTCCCTTAGGTCATGTTAGCTGTGTCCCAGTTTGTGCAGGGTGAGCTTTTTGCTCTTTGATGAGCTTTTGTGATTGCTCTGCCTTTGTTGTGTGTCATCAACATTTTACTTTTTATGAGATACCCATCTTAAACACTTAATGCCATTCCATGCAGACCTTTGGTTGCCATAGAAACTTAAGTCCAAATCTTAATTCTTTTTGTCTGTAACCAGGCGCATAGCTCTGAAAGTTTGTAGCATTGTCTAAGGGACCTGTACCAAATAGGGCAAATTTCTTCAAACTATATCACGAATGTCATTTTTGGCCCCGCATGGCATCTCCAAGATTGTTTTAACATCGCTGGTATGATCATTTATTAAACTCCATTCTTGCAGTTCTGGTTCTGGTCGCAGTACCTTCTGGTAAAATGATAGTCAGTGATAATCCTGCACATTTTTTTCTCTAAAAAAATAATTGCATTCACATATTCCCAACATTGCCCCATTTAGTTTAGATGTGGGTTTAAACTGAGCTCAGCAATTCGTAGCTTAGTTTAAAGCTGCTTCTGAAATACATAGGTAACATTGTGATAAAAAAAAAACAGTCTCTTAGTATTTCAGCCATGATCTTTGAACCAAAATGAATCATTCTTGATGTTGGGCAAGTCCTGGTGTAAGTTTTCATGTAGGAAGATGATAAGGAAAGCAGGTTATTTCTGGAAACTGATTTCTTATGTCTGTCCACTGTGACCTAGAACTTTGACAGTAAGGAATTATCCTTGATGAGGTTGAAGTCCATGAGTTTCCTCATTTCCTGGCATTGTGACCTCGCTCTTTGATGGTCTGATCCTAAATCAACAGAGATCATCCTTGATTCGGTAGAAGTACATGCTGATTGTATCTCTGAATGTTGTCTTATGGACAGCTCTTGTTTTTATCCCCCCGCCAAAGGCGAAGGAGATATTAGAAATGCCCTCCGTCCGTCCGAAACAATTTTGTCCAGAGCATAACTCTAAAACTACTTGAGGGATTTTATTCAAACTTCATACACTGACAGAGCACATTGGTAGTTAGTGCAGTGTGCAAGTGCAATAACTCTACCTTGCCTTTTTTTAGAGTTATTCCGCTTTATCAGAATTACTTTATAAATTTTGTCTGGAGCATAACTCCAAAACTACTTGAGGGATTTTATTCAAACTTCATACACTGACAGAGCACATTATTAGGTATTGCAGTGTGCAAGAACAATAACTCTACCTTGCTTATTATCCCCCCGCCAAAGGCGGAGGGGATATTAGGAATGCCCTTCGTGCGTCCGTCCGAAACAATTTTGTCCGGAGCATGACTCCAAAACTACTTGAGGGATTTTATTCAGACTTCATACACTGACAGAGCACATTGGTAGGTAGTGCAATGTGAAAGTGCAATAACTCTGCCTTGCCATTTTTTAGAGTTATTCCGCTTTATCAAATTTACTTGATAAATTTTGTCCGGAGCATAACTCCAAAACTGCCAGAGGGATTTTATTCAAACTTCATACACTGACAGAGCACATTGGTAGGTAGTGCAGTGTGCAAGTCCAATAACTCTACCTTGCCTATTTTTAGAGTAACTTCCCTTTATCAGAATTACTTGATAAATTTTGTCCGGAGCATAACTCCAAAACTACTTGAGGGATTTTATTCAAACTTCATACACTGACAGAGCACATTGGTAGGGAGTGCAGTGTGCAAGTCCAATAACTCTACCTTGCCTATTTTTAGAGTTATTCCCCTTTATCAGAATTACTTGATAAATTTTGTCTGGAGCATAACTCCAAAACTACTTGAGGGATTTTATTCAAATTTCATACACTGACAGAGCACATTGGTAGGTAGTGCAGTGTGCAAGTCAAATAACTCTACCTTGCCTTTTTTTTAGAGTTATTCCCCTTTATCAGATTTACTTGTTTACATTTTAAAAATCCCAGCATATACATGTATATCTAATTCTTGAATTCTTGAACTTATTATCCCCCTGCCAAAGGTGGAGGGGATATTAGAAATGGTCTCTGTCCGTCCGTGTGTCCGTCCGTTCCAGTTTTGTCCGGAGCATAACTCCAAAAGTACTTGTGATTTTCTTCAAACTTCATATACTGAAAGAGCACATTTGGAGGAGGTGCAGTGTAAAAGAATAATAACTTTACCTTGCCTACTTTTAGAATTATTCCCCTTTATCAGATTTAATTGAAAAACTTAGCATAACTCCAAAAGTGCTTGAGTGATTTTCTTCAAACTTAATACACTGACATAGCACATTGGTAGGAAGTGCAGTTTGCAAGAACAATAACTCTACCTTGCCTATTTTTTGTGGGATTTTCTTCAAACATTATTACATTGAGTGTTTGAAAGTACAACCTTCAGGTAGCTTCTTCCAGGCGGGGGGATTAACCATGTGTAACATGGCTCTTGTTTTTAGAGTTATTCCCCTTTATCAGAATTACTTGATAAATTTTGTCCGGAGCATAACTCCAAAACTACTTGAGGTATTTTATTTGAATTTCATACATTGACAGAGCACATTGGTAGGTAGTGCAGTGTGCAAGTCCAATAACTCTACCTTGCCTTTTTTTTTAGAGTTATTCCCTTTTATCAGATTTACTTGTTTACATTTTAAAAATCCCAGCATATACATGTATATCTAATTCTTTAATTCTTGAACTTATTATTCCCCTGCCAAAGGTGGAGGGGATATTAGAAATGGTCTCTGTCCGTCCGTGTGTCCGTCCGTTCCAGTTTTGTCCGGAGCATAACTCCAAAAGTACTTGAGTGATTTTCTTTAAACTTTAATACTGAAAGAGCACATTTGGAGGAGGTGCAGTGTAAAAGAATAATAACTCTACCTTGCCTACTTTTAGAATTATTCCCCTTTATCAGATTTAATTGAAAAACTTAGTCCGAAGCATAACTCCAAAAGTGCTTGAGTGATTTTCTTCAAACTTAATACACTGACATAGCACATTGGTAGGAAGTGCAGTTTGCAAGAACAATAACTCTACCTTGCCTATTTTTTGTGGGATTTTCTTCAAACATTATTACATTGAGTGTTTGAAAGTACAACCTTCAGGTAGCTTCTTCCCGGCGGGGGGATTAACCATGTGTAACATGGCTCTTGTTTTTAGAGTTATTCCCCTTTATCAGAATTACTTGATAAATTTTGTCCGGAGCATAACTCCAAAACTACTTGAGGGATTTTATTCGAATTTCATACATTGACAGAGCACATTGGTAGGTAGTGCAGTGTGCAAGTCCAATAACTCTACCTTGCCTTTTTTTAGAGTTATTCCCCTTTATCAGATTTACTTGTTTACATTTTAAAAATCCCAGCATATACATGTATATCTAATTCTTGAATTCTTGAACTTATTATCCCCCCGCCAAAGGCGGAGGGGATATTAAAAATGGTCTCTCTCCATCCATTTATCAGATTTCATCGAAAAACTTTGTCCGAAGCACAACTCCAAATGTGCTTGAGCGATTTTCTTCAAACTTAATACACTGACATAGCACATTGGTAGGAAGTGCAGTTTGCAAGAACAATAACTCTACCTTGCCTATTTTTTGTGGGATTTTCTTCAAACATTATTACATTGAGTGTTTGAAAGTACAACCTTCAGGTAGCTTCTTCCCGGCGGGGGGTTTAATCATGTGTAACATGGCTCTTGTTTCTTTTTAATCTTTTTCTGACAGCATTAGGCCCAGAGTTCTGAAGTTTTGTATGAAGGATTGCCATGTACACCTTTACCTAGATTGTTTAAACTTTGCCCTTTGGGTTGTTTTTAGCTCCACACTCAGGGTAAGGTGTTTTACATAAACTCTTAACATAAACATAAACTCCCCCCCCCCACACACACACACCTACAAAGTTGGGTGGGAGATATATTGTTCGTACTCTCTCTGTGTATGTTTTTAATTTCCTTTTTTTTCTGTGCTTCTTCATAACAGCTGGTTCATAAGTTCAGTGGAACTTGCTGTGATTTATTGGCAGGAAACAGGTACCAAGCCTAGTTGACCATATCTTGAAAGAATGAACAAATAGCGAATTGAAAGTAGGGAAACGTCCAGTATCCTATCTATACAAACACAAGTGTGTACTAAATCGTATTACACTTGCTTTTCAGGTCATTATTAATAAGTTACTTCAAAAGAAACCAGAAAAAGGGAGAAATATATAGTGGGAAACAAATTAGCCAATATTTACTGAGTTTATTCTTGTCATATGTAGCACCACACCACATGGCAGTTACTTCCCTAATGAAGGGGAGATTAATGCGTAGGGCAAGGTTGAACTAACTTAATAATATTAAGGGACAGAATGTTAAGAAAATGTTGTTTTTTTTTCTTTTATTTTTCAATCAATACATAAAAACATACAAATCAAGGTGGTTACATATTTATACTTCAATGACTACAAAAGGACGATAACATCGTTTTCAAGCTATTGACTTATATGTTTACATGTAGAATTTTGAAAAGATAAAAAAAAGGGTTTTTTTAGAATAGGGAGAAATAATGTTTAGAAAGGATGAGAAAAAAGGTCTAAGAAATGCTGGTAAAAATGTAATAATAAAAGAGAAAATATAGTAAAGAAGAAAAAAAGAAAAGCAGATTATGTCCCTTGGAAGGGTGAAAAATAAAGAAAAGACATCTGCATAAAAAATCTGTTGAAAGTGGGGAAAAAAGACCAAAATAGATGATCGTTTCCTTGTCATTTATTTTAGATAGGGTTTATATATATTGTGCAATCATTTTTTTTTAAGGGGTGTTACCAATATTGTAAGTTAATGTTTTAAGTGAAGTTTAACAATTTCTCTTTGTGCTTTTGGAGTTTGTCCTATATCATTGCAATTTCTTTTTCAATTTGAATTCTATGCTTTAAAAAGGGCATAAAGATTTCAAAGGTTGGAGTAGTTTTGCTGTATTTCATTTTAAAAATGAAATATTTACACAGAATTATTATTAAATTTTAAACATCGTTTTTAGCTCACCTGAGCACAAAGTGCTCAGGGTGAGCTTTTCTGATCGGTCTTTGTCCGTCGTCCGTCCGTCGTCAACTTTTTATTCAAACGACATCTCCTCTGAAACCAATGGGGCAAATTTAATGAAACTTGCCTGGGATGTTCCTTGCATGAAGCTCTACCAAGATTGTTCAAATGGTTCTGGTCCATTGCATTTCTGGTTCACTGGAGCTAAAAATAGATTTTATAAGTTGGATCTTTAAAAATCTTCTTCTCCGAAACCACAAGGCCTGGAGCTTTGATATTTGGTATGAAGCATCATCTAGTGGACCTCTACCAAGTTTGTTCAAATTATGTCCCTGGGGACAAAACTGACCCCACCCCAGGGGTCAGTTGATTTTACATAGAGTTATATAGGGAAAACTTGAAAATCTTCTTGTCAGAAACCGCAAGGCCTAGAGTTAAGATATTTGGTATGTAGCATTGTCTAGTGGACCTCTACCAAGTTTGTTCAAATCCTGGCCTCTGGGTCAAAAATGGCCCCGCCCCGGGGGTCACTTGTTTTACATAGAGTTATATAGGAAAATCTTAAAAAATCTTCTTGTCAGAAACCATAAGTTATAGAGCTTAGATATTTGGTGTGTAGCATTGTCTAGTGGACCTCTACCAAGTTTGTTCAAATCCTGGCCTCTGGGTCAAAAATGGCCCCGCCCAAGGGGCCACTAGTTTTACATAGAGTTATATAGGAAAATCTTAAAAAATCTTCTTGTCAGAAACCGTAAGTTATAGAGCTTAGATATTTGGTGTGTAGCATTGTCTAGTGGACCTCTACCAAGTTTGTTCAAATCCTGTCCTCTGGGTCAAAAATGGCCCCGCCCCAGGGGCCACTAGTTTTACATAGAGTTATATAGGAAAATCTTAAAAAATCTTCTTGTCAGAAACCGTAAGTTATAGAGCTTAGATATTTGGTGTGTAGCATTGACTAGTGGACCTCTACCAAGTTTGTTCAAATCCTGGCCTCTGGGTCAAAAATGACACCGCCCCAGGGGCCACTAGTTTTACATAGAGTTATATAGGAAAATCTTAAAAAATCTTCTTCTCAGAAACTGTAAGTTATAGAGCTTAGATATTTGGTGTGTAGCATTGTCTAGTGGACCTCTACCAAGTTTATTCAAATCCTGGCCTCTGGGTCAAAAATGGCCCCGCCCCGGGGGTCACTTGTTTTACATAGAGTTCTATCGGAAAAACTAAAAAATCTTCTTGTCAGAAACAAGAAGGCCTACAGTTAAGATATTTGGTGTGTAGCATTGTCTAGTGGATCTCTACCAAATTTGTTCAAATCTGGCCTCTGGGTCAAAAATGGCCCCGCCCCGGGGTCACTTGTTTAACATAGAGTTATATAGGAAAATCTTAAAAAAATCTTCTTATCAGAAACCATAAGTTATAGAGCTTAGATATTTGGTGTGTAGCATTGTCTAGTGGATCTCTACCAAGTTTGTTCAAATCCTGGCCTCTAGGTCAAAAATGGCCCAGCCCCGGGGGTCACTTGTTTTACATAGAGTTATATATGAAAAACTAAAAAGTCTTCTTGTCAGAAACAAGAAGGCCTACAGTTAAGATATTTGGTATGTAGCATTGTCTAGTGGATCTCTACCAAGTTTGTTCAAATCCTGGCCTATGAGTCAAAAATGGCCCCGCCCCAGGGGCCACTAGTTTTACATAGAGTTATATAAGAAAATCTAAAAAAATCTTCTTGTCAGAAACCGTAAGTTATAGAGCTTAGATATTTGGTGTGTAGCATTGTCTAGTGGACTTCTACCAAGTTTGTTAGAAAAATGTCCCTGGCGTCACTACTGGCCCCGCCCGAGGGGTCACAAGTTTTAAATAACAATATAGAAGAAAATCTTTAAAAATCTTCTTGTCTGAAACCACAATACCTAGAATTTTAAAATTTGGCATGAAGCAAGCTTTATCAAGCTTTTTCAAATTATTGGATTAGGTTAAAGGTCATGGAGGCTAAAAGTAGATTTATCTACTGTACCTCATACAGCCTTCATTTATAGACCAATATCTTTGATATTCAGTATAGAGGTTCCTTGCATGGACCTCTACCCATTGGTAGGGTTTGAGGTCACTGGGTCAAGGTCAAGGTCACCGTAGCTTATAATAGATATTTCTACTTTCTGTCATAGAGCCTTTATTTATTGACTGATATTTTACATATTTGGTTTGTAGGCACTTACATATTTTCAATAAAAAAATGAAATACTGCTTAACAGCAAACCTACAGCCAAAGTACTCAGGTGAGCGATCCAGGGCCATCATGGCCCTCTTGTTAATGATACTTTTACAAATATAGCCAAAACAGATATCTTTCATATTCAGTTTCATACGGTAACCTTTTGTGGTAAGGTAGTTTTGAATTTTGTTCCAAAATACTTGAATTTTTAGACATTCCCATATTATGTGTTCAATAGATTCTATATTCATACAACAGAAATCACATAGATTGCTTGGGGAAATTTTGCATTTAAACAGATATTTGTTTGTTGGGATTATTTGCATTAAAAATTTATATTGGAAGTTACGAAGGTTTGTGTGAATTGTGATTTTGAAAGGGAGTTTAAATATTCTTTTCAAGTCTATTTGGTCGTTATCAAATAATTGTTCCCACTTATTTGTTGCAGTAGGTTTTATGTATTGCATACAATTTTTGAATTATCTCCCCTTTTAGAAAAATCTTGTCCGGAGCATAACCTGACAACCCTTGGACATAATTTGTTTAAACTGCACACATTGGTAGAGTGCATTGAGGCGCAGTGCAATGCCAAAGAACCATAACTCTATTTTGCCAAGTTTTTGAATTATCTCCCCTTTTAGAAAAATCTTGTCTGGAGCATAACCTGAAAAGCCTTGGACATAATCTGTTTAAACTACACACAGTGGTAGAGGGCATTGAGGCGGACTGCAGTGCCAAAGAACAATAAATCTGTTTTGCCCCATTTTTGAATTATCTTCCCTTTTAGAAAAATCTTGTCCAGATCATACCCTGAAAACCCTTGGAGATAATTTGTTTAAACTGCACACAGTGGTAGAGGGCATTGAGGCAGAGTGCAGTGCCAAGGAACCATAACTCTATTTTGCCCGTTCTTGAATTATCTCCCATTTTAAGAAAACTTGTACGGAACGTAACTAGAAAACTATATGAGATAATTACTTTAAATTTCACACACTGGTACATGGCATTGAGCAGTATTGCAGTGCGGAGAAACTGTAACCTTGTTTTGCCAGGTTTTTGAATAACCTGACTTTTACAAAATGTTGTCTGGAGCTTTACTTAGACACTATAGCTGATAATTAGTTTAAACTTAACATAGTGGTAGATGGCAGTGAGAATGAGTGCAGGGCACATAAAGCATATCTAAATTTTCCCCCGATTTTGAATTATCTCCCTTGCAGACTGAAAAAGATATAATTGATAAACATTCACTTTACATCTTTTTTTGTTTATGAAAAATAAAATGTG
Organism: Cyclina sinensis; assembly: GCA_012932295.1. Classification (NCBI taxonomy): domain Eukaryota; kingdom Metazoa; phylum Mollusca; class Bivalvia; order Venerida; family Veneridae; genus Cyclina; species Cyclina sinensis. The sequence goes on from JAAONU010000017.1 coordinate 6,480,695, forward strand.
CCCACTTTATGACTTTGCCTGTATGTTCTTGCCTTGCACATGTCCCTTTGGCTCCTGCTTCGGAGAGCATATATCTTTTTTACCGATCACCTTGTTGGCATAGTTATTGTCCTTTGTTAATTTTCACTTAATATTGCTTCTTTACACAACTCTTCCTACATTTCTCATGCAAATTTCACCAGTCTTTCACAGAATAATCATTATCAAGTGCTGCAGCACAAATATTCATGCTTTTGCAATTTGATCATTTTTGGCATAGTTATTGCCCTTTGTTTAATTTTACTTAATATTGCTTTTGTGCACAACTCCTACAATTTTGTAATTTTTCCACCAATGGTGTTCAACTGGAGCATAAAAAATCCAAAACAGTAAGAAACACATTTTCAAGAGACTTGGTGACCTGTGGGTACAAAACACTAGATCAGTATCTTTTAAAAAAACATTTTACAAAAAAGTTTTGGAAATTAAATAATTTTACTAGCCATTCAGATAGGTTAAGTACATATAATAGTCTTACCCCTGGACTTATGGGTACATTGTCCAGTTCGCAAACTGCAATATTTTTGGCACACAGCATTTAGGTACCATCAAGTTGCAAGCTACCATGACTGTGACCATTGCAATTTTTCGGGGGCATGTCTGTGACACATTTCTTGTTCTTATTTATTTTGATGATAAATCCATTACAATTTACTCTTGTCTCTCTGAGCCATTATGCTCAGTTGAGTGCTTTAGTTTGATCCAAAAAACACCTAGTGTCTAAATTATTCAAACTTTTAAATTTTACACAGAGCCTTACTGGGTAAATACTAAGTTTCAGGTATCCTTTACATAGGTTTTAAGCTACATGAACTATAAAGACAGGTTTTGATGTGCACTGACTGGAAAAAATCTGTGTATTATTGGTCACTTTTGACCATTCAAATATAGCATTGAATTGTTAGTTAATTTTAGCTTGTTATTGGATAAATAAGAATTCTATACATGCAGAATGAGGTGAGTTTAAAATAGATTTATGATTTGTGAGAAATTTATATAAAATGTGCATTGCAAAATTTTGTGCTGTTAAAATTGTACGATCTTAGCATGATTAACTTTTGTGTTTAGCAACTTATTTGAATTAAGAAGAAAATGTGAAGTTAATTTGATCACCAAAATTTTAATTCAGTTTGCAATGTTTAAGCAATTGTAACTAGATATAACCAAATTATATTGTACTACTTTAAGCAGAACAATAGAGAAATATAATCAAAGATCAAGATATAATACATTAAGTATGATATATCTTTATATCAAATACTGAGGTTCAATCTTGCCATAGTAAGGTTTGGAGAATATCAGCTGTTGTTTTACCTGAAAATAATGAAATGAATAAAAAAAGGTTAGTACTTTCTGCAGTGTCATCGACATAGATACTGGGAGCATGGCTTTGACTCATAGCATGCATGTGAAATGCAGGTCAAAGCCTTTTGCAAATGGCTATTCTTTGTTACATGAACTTGTCTCAGGATAAAAACATTTTACTAGAAATTCTTTGATTACTTTATTGGCTTTTAGCCTCAAAATGGTTCCTTTGTCTACACAATTTCATAGATTCATTAAAATATGGAAGCTGATATCTCGGCAAGTATATTTCTTATAATTTAAAACTTATTTTTGGTAAGGGCAAGAATGTGGCTTTGTATTTCGCAAAAAAAACAGCATTTTCATTTTTTTTTCTCCAAAAATTATTAAAAACAAAGGTGTAATTTTCTAAAAATTTTATCTACTAGTGGTTCTTACATAGCTTATTTTTCATATATATTGGTGTGTTCTTTTATAACTGAATTGTACATTGTTATAAGCTTAAAGCCAAAGGCTAAAGAAATACAATGTATTTAACAAGTTTTAGACGAAATTAAATGCTTTAGAATAGTGAGATAAAACATCCTAATCTCTGTTGAATAAGCTCTTTAAAAAGAAGACATTTCTAACTTTTTTATAGGGTATTCATGAAAAGTTAATTAACTTTGATAGAATTCATCTCATTTCATCTGGTCCACTGAAGCAGGATTCAAGATTGAATGTTTTAGAGTTTGGCATAAAGTTATCAAGGCATTTTTAGGACAGTTTTTAATGTAAAATAGCTTAAAATTTCATACATGGACATTAAAGAAAGAATTATTTCCATTAACACTGTCCTTACAATTTTAATCTTGCAAACTCCATGACTTTTGTGTTGTACTTCACTTTGGTGAATTTTCATTTCTGGCAGTTTACATTCATCGTTTAAACTTTCAGAGGATTTTTTGCCAAGGGAGGTAATCCCTGTCTAGAAATATTTTTGCACAGCAGCTGTAACAGTGCTATAAAAGAGTTGTTTTTAATTTTGAATAATTTGATTGTAGTGTAAACACAGGTATGCCAGATATTTCTGATAAAGGTGGAAGCTCTTAATGCAGGAATGTTTTATCTGTAACAGTGGGATCTCAAATTTATAAAAGTTTGAGAGTCAGTTTTATGTGTTTTTATTTGAGATGCAGCTTTGTTTTATTGTTGCAGAGAATATCTAAAGCCAGTTTTTTAAAGGGACATTACCCTGTAATTTATCAATGCTACACTGCATTTCTATTTTATTGACTCACCCCCTATTAGTTAGATTAAAAATAATTGATAATTTAAAGAAGAATTCATTTTCTCAAAAATTTCTTTTTTAGGCATTATGACTCACAGAAAGCATACATTTGGAATAAATGACTGTAACTCACTCAAAAATGGAACAACAACAACACTCTTTATCAAGACTTATATTAATGTATTCAGTTCATTGGTTGAATTTAGAATTTTTAACAGGCACCTTGACATTGGATGATAATTTATTCAATTTCATTCACATTTACATGATTATAAAATGTAACACCCTAAACTTTAGGGTATGCTTCTTAAGATTGTAGTTTTATTATTGTGACAAAGTAAAATGTGCCCTATAATATTAACAGAGGGTATGACATCCTTCCCAAACACCTGTAGGGTTATAATTTTATTACAATAACGCTATTAACTTTATGACATTGAATAATAAAAGGAAATAAAGTCAGTAGGATGTTTAGTTCATAAAATACATTTTGCAGAAAAAAACATCTTGTATACAGTAAAACTTTCAGACACTTACAGTGGGCTACAGACTCCAGGGAACTGTTTCTGTAATGTGCTGCTGGTGTGGTTAAGTTAACTGTTGGCAATATTGTAACTGTTAAACAGATGATGTACCATAGATGATGCTGCATTAATTATTAAATCATTACAGAATGACAGAATGAATTATAATGCTGTTCTTGTAAAACCACAGCTACCGTGTCTTGGCTGGGACTTAAGAAACTAATCTGTACCTACCAGTGTTTGTTTATACTTAATAAACATAAACAGTTGGTTATCTTATCATGTTTATGTATATATAGCCGCTTTATTCTTTTCTCATTGTGACAGATCTTGTGACAGGTCAGGCGAAAAGTTCTTTGGTCAGTTTCCTGTATGCTTTTCATTTTGTGCAAGTAGTTTGAAAGAAATCCATGGTTTTATTACTCTTGTAATAGGTCTGTTAAAATGTGATCCTTACCCTGGAGGGATATTGTTGTGGTTTTAAGATAAACCATACTAAACCAAGAGTAAAAGTTTATCAATCTCGTACAGTAACATACAGTGTTTAGTACAGTGCTGTATTAAGTGTGTTGGGAATTTGTAAGAGATACAACGGCTTTGCACTGAAGCCATGGTTTACTGTAAGGATAAATACTGTTAGATTTTTTCTGTCTGTTCTAACATTGTTTTGTTTTGATTGACTAATTAAAAGTAGGGGAAGAAACATTACTGTCAGCTATTGAAGTGATGCATGTATGATTGAGGATTGTTTTTATATGATGAATGTTTGATTAATTTTATAGTGAAGTAGATGTTTAAAAAGGATTTTCACTGAAGATTTTGCATTCTTTATGTTTCATACTGCAGGTAAAAGTGATTTTTTTTGGCTTAAGTTTCTGAAAAGTAATTGTACACCTCCTACTTTTCACTAAAATCATTGGCCTAATGCAGTAATTGGTGAAACAAGCATAACTAAAGGTTATCTATACATATCCATTCTGTTCATTTACATAGATCCATGTTTGGAAGTTATACTATTACTTCTTCACTTCAACATTTATGGTACTTATTGATATATGACATGGGCAGAAGTTGTATATCTTGAATCTGAAATTTCTGTCTATGAATAGAAAAGAAATAGAAGGTATTGTGTTCTGTATATTTTCCTTCAAATAAAGGATACATTTTCTTGTTTTTATTAATCAATATAAATGTTCACCTGTATTTGGACTATGTTGATATTGTTGCTTAGGTTTGCACTACAGGTATTTTAATATTTGCATATATAGTTTTTTGACTGAGCAAATATTAAATATTTGCTTATGTATTTTAACTATTATCATATTCGTATTAAGTAATTGAAATGAGATGATGTTTACATATCACATTTCTGGGTTTTACTGAATTTAGCTTCCTGGACCAATTTTTATATAAAAAATTCCTTAAAAAATTGGTCCATATAATTTAAAAAAAAAAATCAAATTTAACCAATGCGTTCCACACCTATCATAAACCCATAAAATAGATGGATCTGAAATTTCTGTCTATGAATATATTCTGTATATTTTCCTTCAAATAAAGGATACACCCCTCACATTTGCATGATTTAACAAAGAAGTGCAGTTATATTGTCACCAAAAACAAGTATATTATTCGGTGTTATTTCAGTTCTCGGGTTGCTAATATGCACTATTACCCTGAGAGACATGTGTTGTTTTTTTTTATTATACCGAACCAACATTTTAATGTAATTTTTCAACACCATTTTATCATCAAGTGTCGTTTGGTAAGTCTGTGTTATCAAGATGTTTGGTCAGCTAGTCTGTATTGCAAGACGCTTTATACACTGTAGTGCAAATTGCAAACGTCTGAGGCACGAACGACGAGGGAAGAGAACTAGAACATTATGTGTTCTTAAGTCTATATAGATTACTCGCCGCCCCTGGGGAATATTGCAAAAAAATATTCACCGGGTGATATTCATTTCCAGGATGATAGATCGAAATAACACCATGTGACGTCACATTAGGCTATATAGTAAAAAGTTTACGTGAGGTATAATAAAACAAAAGAACATGGGGTAGTGTTTGTGGTTAAAACCTATTCATGGATCCACAGCATGACTCATAAATCTTATAACAATAGTTTTTACCCACAAACATTACCATGTGCTACTTTGATATAAGTTTGTGGTGAAAATATAACTGTACTTCTTTGTTAAATTATGCAAATGTGAGGGGTCAGGGATCCATCAATTGTCATAGGATTTAAGAGTTATGCTGTGGATCCATGAATTGCCACTCTGACCAGTGACCGGATGAAGTTTAGCGGGGGTATATAGGAGTGAGCTTGTTGTTCGGTCGGTCCATCAGTCAGTCCATTTCATGGTTTCCAGATGATAACCTTTTTACCTATTGATTGATTGTAATAGTTTTAGTACACAGGTGAAACATCATAAAATACAGGTCAAGTTTGAATTTAGGTTCAGACCTCTAAATTTTTTACAGAGTTATTGCCCCTTTTCATCTTCAGTTTTGCAAAAAAATGATTTCCAGATGATAACTGTTTAAGGAGTTATTGGATTGTTTTAATTTTTAGTACACATGTGTAACATCTTAAAACAGGTCAAGTTCGAATTTGGGTTCAGACCACTAAAAATTACAGAGTTATAGCCCCTTTCCATTTTAAGTTTTGCAAAAAAGAAAAAAATCATTTCCAGATGAAAACTGTTTAAGGAGTCAGTGGATTGAAAGTGTTTTGGGTACACAGATGTAACATCATTAAATACAGGTGGAGTTCGAATTTGGGTTCAGACCACTAAATTTTTACACAGTTATGGCTCCTTTTCATCTTCAATTTTGCAAAAAAAAAATGGTTTATTCATGATAATCCTGTAAGGAGTCACTGTATTGAAATTATTTTTGGTACACAGACGAAACAATATAAAGTACAGGTCGAGTTTGAATTTGGATTCAGACCACTAAATATTTACATAGTTATTTTCATCTGTTATTTTGCAAAGAGATGGTTTCCAGATGATAACTCTTTAAGGAGTCAATGGATTGTTATTATATTTTGTACTCAAATGTAACATCATTAAATACAGGTTGATTTCAAATTTGGGCACATACCACTAAATGTTTACATAGTTTTGGTTTCTATTCATTTTACCAGTTCCAAACTTGTTTTGATGATTTAAAATCTAACTTGATACAATTATCTGTACAATGTTGTCTTTCTTTTAACTAGAGATAATTTCTTTTTACATGTTCCCTTTGGCCACAAAAGTAATTCCTGTCTCCATCAGGGACATCAGTAGGCGTATTAATCACATTCAGTGATAGCTCTAGTGTTAACTGGTGTTGAAAAGTTATTATGTTGTGAAACTTGTGCTACTTCCATTTTTAGCTTTCACTTTGAACCAGGGCTCCTAAAATTTTGAAATCTCAATCGGTCCGAGACCGAGACCTAGCCCACCGGCAAATTTTCGGTTTTCGGGAGCCCTGCTTTGAACATAACCTTCTTTTTGTGATGCCAATAAAGCAACTAACTTTATAATTCAATTTTAGTTGTGACAATAAATTGTTCATATTTTTCAATAAGAGAAAAGCCTTGGAAGCATGTAATAGGCATACTAACATTAAAGGTTGTTTTTAGCCCATTTATTTTCATGTATATTTTTTTTTTGGTCCCTGGATGCATAATTATAGTCATTGCTTTGTCCAATTATCCGACCTTCCATCTGCCCGTCCCAAAATTAAGTCCAGAGTATTTCACAACAACCACTGACCGGAATTTATGGAAACTTCAAAGGAAGTTTAACTACCAAAAGGAGCTGTGCATATTAGCAGCATGTTTTGGTTCAATGATTTTTTCACTAAGTTACGCCCATTTTCAAGCCTTTTCAGCTATCAAGTTTGTCTGGACTATTTCTCAGCAACCACTGACTGGAATTCATTGAAACAGTAGAAAGCTTAACTACCAAGAGGAGCAGTGCATATTAGCAGCATGTTCTGGTTCACTAATTTTTTGGCAAAGTTATGCCTGTTTCATGCATTTTTACGCCCCCACCACATTGTGGGCTGGGGGTGGATTTAGATTCGCCCTTGTCCGGCTGACATGCTGTCAGTACATAGACCAGTTTGTGTCGAATATAACTCCAAACATTTAACTGCTAGAGCCATGAAACTTTCTAAGAATAGTTGTCAGCATGTGAACTTATGCAACAGGGTTTTTTGATGCAGTTATTGAAGATTGACAGAGTCATGCCCCCTGATATAGCAAAAACTAGCAGTTTTAGACCTGTGTCACGTTTATCTCCAAACGTATAAGCGCTAGGCCATGAAACTTTCTAAGACTATTTGTCAGCTTACGCACCTAGTATTTTGAAGTAAATTTATTGGAGATCAACAGAGGAGCATCCATGTCCTATGGACACATCTCTAGTTTCTAATAAGATTTCATTAAGAACATTTGTGACAGGCAAAATCTGTCTTAGATGATACATGACCAGGACTTTTTCCATTATTTATGTCAGTGCTATGATAATTCTTCAACAACAAAAAATGAGGATGGATTTGTAATCTAAAATGGACATGGTTAGGTGTGACAATGCTTTGCTTTTTTTTTAGCTCACCTGAGCACAAAGTGCTCAAGGTGAGCTTTTGTGATCGCCTGATGTCCATCGTCCGTCGTCCATCCGTGCGTGCGTGCGTCGTCAACTTTTTCTTCAAATAACTTCTTTTCCTGAACTGCTGGGCCAATCTTGCTGAAACTTGGCAGGAATGTTACTTGAATAAAGCTTTACCAAAATTGTTCAAATGGTTCAGGTCCATTGCATTTCTAGGCCACAGGAGCTAAAAATAGATTTTCAAAGTTGGAACTTTAAAAATCTTCTTCTCCAGAACTACAAGGCCTGGAGCTTAGATATTTGGTATGAAGCATCATCAGGTAGACCTTTACCAAGTTTGTTCAAATCATTGCTCCTGGGTCAAAAATGGCCCAGGCCCGGGGGTCACATGTTTTACATAGAGTTATAGAGGAAAAACTTTAAAAAATCTTCTTGTCTGAAACCACAAGGCCTAGAGTTTAGATATTTGGTGTGCAGCATTGTCCAGTGGACCTCTACCAAGTTTGTTCAAATCATTGCTCCTGGGTCAAAATGGCCCAGCCCCGGGGGTCACATGTTTTACAAAGAGTTATATAGGAAAAACTTTAAAAAATCTTCTTGTCAGAAACCGCAAGGCGTAGAGTTTAGATATTTGGTGTGCAGCATTGTCCGTATTTATTCCATTACTCACCAACCCTCTAATAATCGCCCACCCCCAGTTTTCGGTCTGAAAACGGCCGTTTTTTAGACAAATTGTAGAAAAAACATAGCCCCCTTGAATTGCCCATCCCCCGTTTTCTAAAAAAAATGGCCTACCTTTCACAGAACAAGTTTCCGTATTTCCTTCTTAATATAAGATCGTAGTTCACTCTTTTTGTCTTTACTGCCAAATATTTTGTACGCACATGGTATTTCAATCCCGCCACCGTAGGAGGAGCGCGACTCTCTGCTAATTTCGGCAGTTATTTGCACAATAAGTCCGTCCTTATAAAGTTTTGTTAGAGGCCGACAAAGTCTTTCGGGAATATGCCCGACAACAGTTTCACAATTTTTAAAACAATGACACTGTCACTGTGTTCATTTTCTGGTTCTAACGTGCATTCGAGAATAGTCCCAGCTGGATAAGTTTTCTTATAAGCATGATATCCTTTGACAGCTGATTTAATTGAAACAAACATACATGTTGCCATTGCTTTTTTAATACACAAATCACGTGTAGCTCTACATGTATTCTGCCTCTTTGGTTCAATTTCGCGCGTTGCGTCATAAAGGTCAGACGGGTTCATTACAGGAAGCAATAAAACCCTTCATCCATTTAGGCCAAACCAAACTGTTTATTGGCTGAACCACGTGTGCAATGGTCGCCAAGGCTATGAACTGATCCGACGCAGTCTTACTACGCTTTGCAAAATCGGTTAGCAATTTGACTGTTAAGTGCGACCGTTTTTGTACCGAGTGACATGAGAAGCGGCATACATCAAACCTTTATAGTTGCTGCTCTTTACAGTTGTTGAACTGGATTGCGGGAGCGTGATGTTGCCTGTAAAAAGAAAGCCACACCTTAGGGTAGCTTTAAGCTTCACCTTTAATTTGACAGTTTAATCAAAAGGCCTTAGACAAACCATATAGGCGGAGTCTAAACTTTTTTTATCAGTGATTGGCAGTGAACCTTGTTTTCCGATCTTTGACTAGCTGGTTACATCAGCGTTTTGGTTTTGACTTGCTGTCAGTTTCTCTTTGATCTGCCGGTGTGCTACTTCATTTGGTTCATAAAAATCTGACACTTTGGATTGATACCGACTTGAAAGGAAATGCCGAATTGCTAAAGAATTTTGCAAAGCGTAGTACTGCTTGTGCTTTACATTTTTTTATAACCTCCAAAAATATGACACACAATTTTGCTGGCCTTTACGTGATATGGACCGTATTGATACCTACTGCTGTAACCTGCATATCAAACAGCGAGTGCAGGGAACCACATACTCACTACAGGTACTTTCGGTTTGAATGTAAACAAACATGCAGACGCTGTTTTCATCAGTTTTAAGGAAGGAAGCGTAACAAAAACGCATTTTGGAGAGTTTTAGAGCTCAGTATTTCCTGAGGACCCTGAATAACTTCACAAGCAGTTAAATTGACAGTAAACCACAGTTTGTTAACCATTTTACGTCTCCGATAAAAACCTTTGTCTCTAATTATCCCCCACCCCCTACTTTGAGACAAGGTCCGATTCTAATAAACGCCCGGGCGATTAATGGAATAAATACGGTAGTTATATAGGAAAAACATGAAAAATCATAGATATTTGGTGTGGAGTATTGTGTTGAGAACCTTTACCAGTATTGTTTATATGTTGGCCCCGGGGTCAAAATTGGCCCCACTCCGGGGGTCCTTAATATGTAAAAAAGGCAATCTTTAAAAATCTTCTTACTGGAAACCTCAATGCCTATTTGGTATGCAGCATTGTCTAGTGGACCTCTACCTAGTTTGTTTGAAAAAATGTCACTGGGGGCACTATTGGCCCCGCCCGAGGGGTCATAAGTTTTAAATAGCAGTATAGAAGAAAATCTTTAAAAATCTTCTTGTCTGAAACCACAAGGCCTAGAATTTTAAAATTTGGCATGAAGCAAGCTTTATCAAGCTTTTTGAAATTATTAGATTAGGTTAAAGGTCATGGAGGCTAAAAATAGATTCATCTACTGTACCTCATAGAGCCTTCATTTATAGACCAATATCTTTGATATTCAGTATATAGGTTCCTTGCATGGACGTCTACCCATAAGTAGGGTTTGAGGTCACTGGGTCAAGGTCAAGGTCATCATAGCTTATAATAGATATTTATACTTTGTCATAGAGCCTTTATTTATTGACTGATATTTTACATATTTGGTTTGTAGGCACTTACATATTTTCAGTTAAAAAATGAAATACTGCTTAGCAGCAAACCTACAGCCAAAGTACTCAGGTGAGCGATCCAGGGCCATCATGGCCCTCTTGTTTAAGAACATACCGGGAAATGTATTTACGTCATTTATATGTTTAAAAGAAAAACTATTTAAAAAAATAATATGCATCATTTTTTGAAGAAAAAAAAGATATTGATATAGAATTATTTATGCATTTTCTGATTAAGATCAGATAAGTATTCTTTGCAGTAAGATCATGTCTTAACCCTGACTGTGCTAAATATCTAAAATGAACTATCCGTCTTTTAATTTGGACAGATCCATTGACTGTTTTGTGGGGGTGCTTATTGAAAATTTACTGAGTAGCAAAAAGTGTAGACCAAGATCAGACTACACAGATATGCACGATGATCTTGGACTGCACTGGTCGCAAAGGCAGAGTCAGTTGCCTCCAGCAGGGTAAGGATTAATGTACTACAGGAAAATGCATTCATTTGCTAATCTTAGATTATGGCATTTATTGCACAGGGATGGGGTGATAATAATATATAATAAAATCAGTCATTCATCACATACTACACCAAGATTATGTACTAAGATCATGCCATTTACTGCAACAAGATAATATCTTAATTTTCTGCATCCTTATACTGTTGTCATGCGCAGAACCCAAAATTCCTGTTTACGCAACAGTGACTGTCATGAATATACTTGATATTTCAGATATTTACTATGAAGGAATAAGAGATGTTAATTACCAGGGGTGCAGCCAGGCATACAAATAGATGCTTAAGTTACAAAAAGTCAAAAACAAATTATTTCTATGACATTATTAAAGGTGCTGAATCCTCCCTTCAAAAACACTCATGCAGAATTTTCACTGAATATTTAACTTTTTTGTCAATACACTTGATTATTCTGAAAACATGGCAACAAAATATGCTTTTCTTTTTTGAGTACAAAAATTGATGTACAGGTATGGAGACACATGTTAGAACTGCTTTTCAGTCTGTAGGTTCAAGGTCTAGGTCACCAGGTTAGATAAAGGAAAATAGTTTCTGTTTAAAAACTTAAGAGCAGATCAGTGGTCCAGTGGTACCTGGCAGGACTGATAACACAGGGGTTGCGAGTTTGATCCCCCACTCATCCACTTATATTACAAATTGTCTTTCAGATGAGAAATTAAACCAAGGTCCCATGTATCAGTGCTATACAATGGATATGTGAAAGAAATAGGGGTGTCTCTGGACTGGTATGCTTTCTGTAAAATAACTAACCTCTGCAGGGGGCATCGGTCATATGGTCAACCAGTACCAATGATAAATAAACTCAGATAGATAGATAAATTCGATAACTTCAGTTTGAAAGAAAGTATTGAGTTTAAGGTTGGTATGAATTTAGTAATGAGAACACAGGTTGAGATTGCTTTCAAGGTCAAGGTCTTAAGCTTATATCATAAGCAAAGGTTTCCACTCAATAATGTTAAGTAGGAAAGGGGTATCCAGATGAAACTTAATACTGCTAGTCATGATGAACTTTGGTATATGGATAGGTTAGGCCGATTTTTTTTATTTTTTGGTTTACCGATTTTTTTCAAGAAAAGGTAGGGTAGGAGGTAAAAAAAAAAAAATTGCAAATTTGGGAAGCCATGCTTGTGTGCTTTACAGTTTTGTATAAAAACTGGTCATACGGTACATTTTCCGTGAAAATGATGAGTACAATATTTTTTTCTATGAACGATTTTTTATTAATTTTTTTCCCAAAATATGGAGTCAGTGGGTCGGTTAACTGAAAAATAAACAAATTATGGTGTAAATTAATTTGGAATATAGATAGATAAAATGAAAAGAAAGGTTTTTATTGCTTTTGGGGTCACTAGGGTTAAGTTTATTTGTACTAAGCATTAAAACATGGTTTCTTACTAACAGTATGAGTCTAAATTGACCTTTTGCAATGGCCTTAACTCTGTTGATACCTGCCATAGAGACAAAGCCTGGGATAGTACACTGGATCACTGAGAACAAGGTTAAGGTCACTGTTGCTAAAAATAGCTAGTTCTTAGCTGTATGATGTAAACCTAGTTTTCCAGCATTTCTGTGATTTTTATTATTATTTAAAGCTGTATCATTGTCATCTAGTGTGGTGTGTTGAGGATGACTAGGTAAATAAATCTGGCAAGTTGTAGTAACCAAGCTATTAGTAAAAACAAACTAGTTTAAATCAGAGTGAATTATTTACAGTTGAAGGATTTTATTATCTTCTACCTAGAGAAATTGTTTACTTATTTCACATTACATAGTCACAAATTCAGGTTGATGTTTATCTTTCTCAGCTTTACTGGCACATGTATGTGGATTAATTTACTGTTTACCCTTAACCTTTACTGTTCCTGACCAATCAGATACTTCCATTTTGTTAGATTAAAAAAAAGAAGCTTTTCCTTATTGTAAGTATCAGATTTTTTTTATTTTACATGAATTGTATCATTTAATTGACAGGATCTCAGTGGCCTTGTGGTTACCATGTGAGACTGCAAATTGTGAAATCACACCTCATTCCAAGGTCGGGCCTGGCCCGATATGACCATAACTGCTGAAAGGCACGTTAAAGCTGAGTCCACTGAATTCATTTAGGATCTTTGTGAGGAAAAAAGGGTATATAAATGTCATGAATTTTTTCTTTCAGCGAGTCAAAATCTCAGGATGAGAAATCTCAAGGTACAGCTGAAGTTACAGTGACGCCAACCGATGCTGCTGCAGCCGGTGACGTTCAGATAACATTTGGGAAAGAAAACAAAATGGGAAATAATGTTTCAACACCTGTTGTGGCTACTGCCATTAAACCTATAGGAAATGGTCACACAGAGAAACCTCCAGCTTTTGGGGATAATGTTCCAGATAAGAAAGGTATTGTTATAGATACTGTGGCTTCGTGTTTCATTTGCCAAGTGCGTAAATTGGTAGTTTGTCAGTGTCATACACAGTTTGTTACATACAGATAGAAATTTATAATTTTACTGACATCCAGTTATTTCATATCGAGTTTCACATAAATTGAAAGGGTTACATACATACAGCAGAGCTAAATACTGTTGAGAGTAATTTTGATATGTTATTAGATATTTTGATGTAGTTTGTCTATATTTAGTGTGATAATGTTGATAGAATTAGACAGTTTTGATCTCTGTTTTTTTGTTGTCTGCATGAGTGACTTCGTCAGAACTTCAGGGAAGTCATAAAAACAAATAAACGAATATTGCAAAATCTTAAATTTACAATCATTCATAAAATGGAAAGGCTCAAGTATATCTGTTGTTATTGGTAACACCTATTTCACCCTAAAAGAATAAAATGTTATTAGTTAAGATTCTGAGAAGACAGTGCAAGTCTTTCTGTGCCAGTACCATGTCTTTGCTATAAGTTCTTGAAGTCATAACCATTTTTTAAGGAGATAGAAAGCCTCAGTATTGTGATTTGTTTCTGTAGATATTGATGACCTGTTCCCAGCCAGTGAACTGTGGACTACAGAGATGAATGGAACAGTCAAGTTACGTATGACACAGTCGGGCCCAGGTTCTGAGAAGCCCACAACCATTCCAACAGTAATGAAGAAAACGGTACAAAGATTACCTAACAGTCTAGCTCTTGGTAAGTTTGTCGTACACAAGCAGGATACTAAAGTATTTTAAAATAAGATGTGTTTTGATATTTGTTATGTAGAAAACAAAGATTGAATTTAGAAACTTCTGCCATAGTATTATTGTGGTTTCAAACCCCTGATAAGTGTGGTGGTTTGCTGATGAGAATCCATTGCTATAGTCTGTCAAATATTTGGTCTTGACTAGATTACACTTAGTATTCTGTCTGAAGAAGTATTAGACTATAATACTTTTACTTGATTCCTTTTTTGACTACTTTCTTTTATGTGTCCAGTCCCAGCCAAACCTCAATAAAAAAAGCTTGCATTTAATTTTGGTATCAAATGATACAATTTTATTTTAACAAATGTAATTATTATAACATCTCTTTGTGAAACTATTCTATGGCAAGAAATCGCCAAAAACTGGTAAAATGGTAAAGTACCCTTCCCCCTCTCTCCCGCAAAGCATGAAATATTTCTGCTGTTCATAAGCATGTACTGTAGAAGTTCTCATGTTCTTTGTTTATGCCATTTTTCTGTACCAAATATATATTTTCAGCTGTTAAAAGAAATGGTGTTTGGAAGAAATGGACATATAAACAATATTATGAAGAAGCCATTCAAGTTGCCAAAAGTTTTATCAAGGTGTGTTCATTCTAACTTTCTAATGTTTGCTGTTTTAAGTAGGGTCATGATTCATTAACAATTTCCAAAACCAGCAGAAAGTAAGTTCTGCAGCCATAACCAGTGAATTGAACATTTTAAATTATATTTGTAAGGGGTTTGTGATGGAAAAGGGGCTGAGGGGGATGAACAGTATACCAGTATCAGCCTAACCGTCATTAAAAGGCGGTGAAAAAAAGAAAATTTGCAAAGTAGGAACCTTTTGCTGGAAGAGAAGACTTTATGGTTCAGTGTATGTTAAGCTACCAAAGCTTTAATGTTAGATTTTATTTTGTCACCATGGTTCAAATTCATAGATATACTGTCACAGTAAGAGAACAGAGATTATATTGTACTGAAATCTGCACAAGTTACATGTTTGATCACATGTTTCTTGTGTTTTCAGCTTGGTCTGGAACCCTACCATGGTATGGGCATCCTCGGATTTAATGCACCAGAATGGTACATTTCATATATAGGAGCAATATTTGCAGGGTAAGTACAAAAAAACTTCACAGAACCAAAATAAAATGATTTGTTCAGTATTTTTACTCAGAAATGCTTTTATGAAAATGGTGATGTTTTTTTCCACAATTTAGAAAAATAATCTTGGACAACAGATCAATGAATGTGACATCCTGAAAGATATGTGTTGTTGAAAAATGGCCATCTCTTAACTGTATTTATGTAGTCATATACAGTCAATGTGCAAATTAGGGTTTTTAGGTAGTACTTTCATAGGCAGCCATGTTGTATCTGTAAAAGCTTGAGTTTTTTTTATGCATCATATTTGAATGATCCTTTTTTTCCTTTTCTTTTTTTAAACAAACATGAAGGCAAAGATACAGTTATTAGGAGTTTAAAAAAGTAAATATTTTTTCCCTCATGCATCATAACTGGAGATTCCCATGTTTAAAATGGCACCTGTTCTTTAACTCATGATTTTAATTTCTTCCCAATCTGTTTCAGTGGTAAAGCCACTGGTATCTACACAACTAACACACCAGAAGCATGCGAGTATGTACTGAGTGACTGTCAGGCTAACATAATTGTCGTTGAGAATCACGCACAGTTACAAAAGATTATTAAAGTATGGGAAAAACTTCCGCACCTAAAGGCCATAATACAGTATGCTGATGAAGTGGCTGAAAGAAGGGAGGGGATTTATTCAGTAAGTGTTTTATATAAGTACTTACTGTTTTAAAGTTTTGTTGGTTTTACATAATAGGGATATTGTATTCCTTGAGGAAACTATTACTGATTGTTTGTTGTTGTTTTTTTGTCAGATTAAGTGTTATGTGTTTATGTTGTTAATTATTAGTGCAGCAGTGTTTCTGTACAAAATGCAGATAAACCATAAAGGACAAGTCGCTAGGCAAGTCGCTAAGCAAGTCTTTTATGGTTTTCCAGATGGTCAAGAGACCAAATCGATGGGTGACTTTGAAAAAAAAATGCTATTTGCTTTTTAGCTCATCTGAGCTGGCTCAGGGTGAGCTATTAGGATTGATGAATGTCCGTCGTCCGTTCACACTTAGTTCGTTAACACTCTACTGGTCACATTTTTGCTCTAATTGTCACGAAACTTGGTCAAGATGTTTGTCCCAGTAATTACTCGGACGAGTTCGAATATGGGTCATCTGGGGGCAAAAACTAGGTCACATGACCGAAAAATAGAAAAATCTTGTTAAGGCTCTAGAGGCTACTGTTTCAGTCCAAATGTCCTGGCAATTTGTCAGAAAGGTTGTTTGGTTGATTTCTAGCCCAAGTTTGAATATGGGTCATCTGGGGTCAAAAACTAGGTCACAGAGCCCAAATATGGGAAAACCTTGTTAACACCCTAGAGGTAAGATTTTCAGCCCGAATATCCTGGAAATTTGTCAGAAAGGTTGTTTTCATAATTTCTAGCTCATGACCTAAAAATAGTAAAATCTTGTAAAGGCTCTAGAGGCTACTGTTTCAGTTCAAATGTCCTGGCAATTTGTCAAAAAGGTTGTTTGGTTGATTTCTAGCCCAAGTTTGAATATGGGTCATCTGGGGTCAAAAACTAGGTCACAGAGCTTAAATTTGGAAAAACCTTGTTTACACTCTGAAGGTAACATTTTCAGCCCAAATATTCTGGAATTATGTCAGAAAGGTTATTTCAATGGTTTCTAGGTCAAGTTTGAATATGGGTCATCTTGGGTCAAAAACTAGGTCACAGAGCCCAAAAATAGAAATATCTTGTTAAGGCTCTTGAGGCTACTGTTTCAGTCCAAATATCCTGGCAGTTTGTCAGAAAGGTTGTTTGTTTGTTCAAATTATTAGATTAGGTTAAAGGTCAAAGAGGCTAAAAATAGATTTATCTACTGTACCTCATAAAGCCTTCATTTATAGACCAATATCTTTGATATTCAATATATAGGTTCCTTGCATGGACCTCTACTATTGGGTAGGGTTTGAGGTCACTGGGTCAAGGTCACCATAGCTTACAATAGATATTTCTACTTTCTGTCATAGAGCCTTTATTTATTGACTGATATTTTACATATTTGGTTTGTAGGCACTTATATATTTTCAATTTAAAAATGAAATACTGCTTAACAGCAAACCTACAGCCAAAGTACTCAGGTGAGCGATCCAGGGCCATCATGGCCCGCTTGTTTATTTTTTACGACTAACATCTTTTTCACATTTACGCTGGAAGAATATCCTGTATTAAACAGATCTTTGTAAAATGTTCATTTTATTTTATACATATTTAAATTCTTCATTTTTGTGTTAAAAAAACTTTTCCAAACATCAGTTAGATCAGGTGCTCATGAAGTAGTATTATGACATTAAACATATGTTAAGAACATATAAGTTTAATGTCTAATTTTGAACCTTTTTGGCACACCATCATCATTTGTTAACATTAGGCTTATGAACTGTACAGATACAAAAAAAGGAGTTTTTATGTATGTGCATACAAATATGGGATTGTATTTAAACAAGCAAAATAATTTTCCCTTTATTTGATTTCTGCTTTATCTTCCCACAGAATGATAAATATTGAGTTCATACAGACGTGCAGTTGCTCAGCAGAAATTAAATATCTTAATACAGAGAAATAACCGATAAATATCATAATGATGGAAATGTAAAAGCAAGCTGAATGATTTATCAGATAAAATAGGTAAAGAATAAATTCACATATATCGTGCCGTCATCATTTACAACTAAGATTTAACAATATAAATGTTATAAATGGAAATAAAGGTGGAGTGAGTTCAAAGTATGGTACTTACATGTTACCTTCAAGTATGCTTTATTTCAAAATAAAATATGGCAGCATTGTATGGTTGTATAGGAAATGTTACAGGTGGTCTTAGAATGAGAGATATAAAATACATCTTATGTTTCTTTTACCAAACTATATCAGTGTTTCAAGTCATATCACTGAACAAACAAGTAGATTCGATGTTCAGATTAATGTGATTATTTTAAGATAATTGGTGATTTTATTTTTTCAGTGGGAAGAGTTTTTAGCCCTATCAAAAGATGTCCCCGATACTGAACTGGAGGAACGATTTATGAAACAAGCGCCAAACACTTGCTGCTCTCTTATATATACAGTAAGAACTCTATAAACCTTCATATTTTAAAGGGGCATACCCTGAAATTAACAAATGATATATTGCGTTTGTTTTTTTTTCTATAAAATGAAAAAATAATTGATGTTTAGAAGTAGAATACATATTCAGATTCAAAACATTTTCATTAAGACATGCAAATAGAAGTGATCATTTGTACAACAGCAACTTTCTGTATTAAGATTAGTATCAAGGTATTCAGCTCACCTGTAGTACTGACACCTTGACAACGGATAATGAATGTTTCAATAGCATTCACATTTGTATGATTTAGAAAGAAATGGAATGCTCTAAATTTTAAAGATATATTTCTCTCTTTAAGTTCATTGTCATTTATAAAAATTGATTAATTTTCTTCTCCTGTCTCGACCTATGCAAGGGTACATTTTTTAGTGTCATTTAAAGATAAAAACACATGTACATTTATCTGTTGCTTCATGAAAAAAAATCATGTTTACCTAAGAGATCCAGTCCAATAAAGATAAAATATACAAAAATAACTGGATTTACATGTTTGTAACCACTATACTATTAAAGCAGACATTAGACATTTGTTATACAGTAAAACCTCAATAATGAGACCACCTCTGGGACCAGCAGTAAGTGGTCTTAATATTGAGTTGGTCCTAAAATTGAGTTCAGATGATGACATGAAGGTGTATGGTAGATTTAACGACCCAGTGTGTGTTTTGCGTCAATTGTTGTGTCACTGAGCATAACTTACTTGTTTTATTAGTCCTTACTTTGATAACTAATGATTTGATCAGAATAATGGTCAATATATGGTTAAATCTATATAAATTTCAAAAAAATATTGTTTGGGTATACTTTTCTTTCAGTCTGTTAAGTAACTTTTGCTCGGCTATCATGTTTGTATTTCTTAACTAAAGAGATCATATTACTCAAAATAAAAAAATGTAAAGTGATACGTAAATCTCACAAAATTTTGGATTTTAGTGTTGCATTAATTCGTTTGCGCATCAATTAGTGACTATAACAATAGAAAATTTATCGTGCAGTAAGCCGCAGTCTACTCTAATAAGGGTGTCATAAACAATTAAACCGATAACTACCAACCTTAAAGTAAATTATCCACACATGCATCCTTTTGACCTGTCAAATTATCAATTAACACCGATTAATACGAGGTGCCCATTATGCACATGTTTGTGTAAACAAGTTTGCCGACCTCGACCTTTGATGAATAGCTAAAGTCAACAGCTGTCCGTTTTGTTCCGTTCTGGTCGCGGTCGTAATTTCGAGTTCAAAAAAGGATTGTATTTTCATTCGGGACCGGAAATTGCGGTCGCAATACGCAATATTGAGTTGGTCTTATTACTGAGTTTAACTAACAATAGAATATATAGTAAAAAAATTGGGACCAGAAGAAAATGTTCGTAATATTGAGTTGGTCTGTATATTGAGTTGGTCGCATCGTGAGTTTTTACTGTATATATTGTTATATATCTGTGATAAATTTAGATTTGCCTAGGGTCTTTAAACTACGTGTGTGACTGAAGCTAATTAACATTTAGTTGATGTATCATCAGGTTAGTGAAACCGTTGTTTTAAAAGAAACAACTCAGAAGTTAGTAATAAGGAAAGAACCGAAGTCCAAAATTTAGAACAAATAAGGTCTGTTGTTTAGACTGATTCACTCTTAACACCACTTTTTGACTTGTCTTATCAGAAAGACTTAACTGTTAATCAAATTGATGTGTCAAGTAAATCTGGAAAGTTGCTGTTACATGAGCTTGCAGGTTTTTGTGTACCATTGCAGGTTTTTCATTTCACTTCTGAATTCTAAATTGATATTAAACAATGGAAAATCTTGTGTTAAATTTGGCATGGAATATTTTCAGTCTGGTACAACAGGCAATCCTAAAGCTGTGATGATCAGTCATGACAGTGTAAGTAATATTTAAAGATTTTATTTATTCAATGATTTCATAGCAAGTTCCTGTAACTTTTAGTAATCCCGCTCATTGACAGCTTTCTGGGTTCAGAAGAGTACTCAGCAATTATATGCAGAAAGCCACTGAAGACAATTTCCCAGTTCATGTAAAAAAAGAAAAAGTATACCAATTACAAACATATATCTTTTTCAAACCTGATGTCTAAAATGAAAGGTTTCTGAATAATGCACTACAGCAAATATTTTGAAATAAAACTTTTTTCAAATATTTTTAAGGTATACTGACTGCATGATGTCTGTGCAGATGTTTGTGAAGAAATAACCTTATACTGGTATTCAAGAAATTATATTTCAAAGACATTTTACCTCTGGAAACATTAAAATGGGCTTGAATAATGAAAATGGATGTTTCCCTCATAGTATGTTTTATTGGAGCTTTTACTTTGAGCTCGGATAACTTAACTTGCTGTCTAGCTGAAACTTAGCATAGTAAATGGTGAAGCCATGTTCTAATGTATTGTCCTGTTTTAGTGTACGTGGACAGCTGAACAAACTGGTGTTCAGTTACAATACAAAGATGGTCAAGAAATTTCAGTCACATTTCTTCCACTGAGTCACATAGCTGCACAGATGTTGGATATATTAATGCCTTTACGATTTGGAACAGCTGTGTACTTTGCGCAACCAGATGCTTTGAAGGTTTGCTTTTAAAATGTGTGTTTTTAAAGTCAAGACTTTTTGAACACAAGTTAAAATGTTACAAGAAACGTATTATTATTTTCATCTACACATCAGATTTCTTGTGAAGTTCCATGTTGAAAAATTTTTCAAAATACTAAGGTTGGAATTACTGTGTAGAAATACATGTGAAGTCAAAAATTGTTTTTAGAACACTTGGTTATTTCTGGAACTTTATTAAAGCTGATGTGTTTTTTTTAAACTCAGATCAGTTTTTGAGGCACAGTGTAACTTCTATACTAAGAAATACCTTCAGGTTGTTTCAGAATCAGGAACTATTTTCAGGGCACACTGGTTGATACATTGAAAGAGGTGCGGCCCACAGGGTTGCTTGCAGTACCGAGAGTGTGGGAGAAGATAATGGAAAAACTACAGGCTGTGGGTGCCCAGACAACCGGCATCAAGAGGAAAATTGCCATTTGGGCAAAAGAAAAAGGGAAAAAGGGGATGGAAGCTCAGATGAATGGGTGAGATGGTATTCAGAACTACAGGACGATATGTTTAATAGAGCTATGAAGATATCAAAGTCTTCTCATAGTTTTTTCTGTGCAGAAGTCCCAGCTATAGTTTCTGTCTTCTTTCATAAAAGCTTTCAAGCTTAATAAAGAGTTTTTTACCTAGAAGTATTCTTTAATGATAAGCCAATAAATGTCAGTTAAAGCAAAAACAGTTTAACATGGCAGCCCAGTTAGTAAATCTGAAATTTGATGAAATTGCTTTTATTTCTCCATTTTGTAGAGTGCAGCATCATAAATATTCTTTTTGATATATTATAAAGAAAAGTGTCTGTTTACCCATAACTGTATACAGACATTTGATGTTTCCAGTTAATACATTTTATGTCATCAATAAATACACTTCTAACTTGATTGATCTAGACCCTCTAAGATCAACATTATTACAATATTATAGTTGTATGATGGAACTAATGTTTTTCTCGTCTGGCTTTTTATGAAGTTTAAAGATTTTCAAGCTGCTGTATGTGGTTTTGTTTTGCAGAGTCCGATTAAGTGTGTATATTTTTACATTGACAGGGGAAGTCTGCCTTGGGGTTGGAGCCTAGCAAACATGCTTCTCTTCAAGAAAATAAAGGTCAACCTGGGTCTTGATAGGTGTCGTCTGGTAGGCTCAGCAGCAGCCCCTATTATGAGGGAGACACTTGAATATTTTGCCTGTCTTAATATACGCATTGATGAATGTTATGGAATGAGTGAAAGCACGGGTAAATTTTTTGAAAAAATATACATGTAGTTGAAACCCAAAATTTTTATCGTTCTTTCAATAGAATCTCATTTTCCATTACTTTTTTTTCTGGAACAAGGCTTTGGATGGATAGGAATGTTTTTGTGGTACATCCTAATTTTTCTCAATGTTGAATCATCTGATCACCTTCCTGCTGTATTTTATAGAAAATTACTTTGGGAAATAAGACATTGCCAGCCTGGCAGTGTCAGGTATATACAGCAGTTCTTTGTCGTAAAATTTATATTCATTACAGAGCCATGTGATTTGAGTAGTCAGTCAATGGAATTTAGATGTTATGTATTCTTCATGTCTTTGAAGTGAACAGTGTTAAAGAACTCAATATTTATGTTTTGAAATTGTCTTAAATCATTTTTAAAACATATTTTGAATGTTTACAAGTATTGTGTTTAAATTGCTACTTTATACTTTGAATAAATGTTTTAGATCTATAAGGTTGTATTCGAAAAATATTTTTTCTTCTTTTTAGGTCCACACACATTTTGCACAGACAGTGCTTGCCGAATAACCAGTGTTGGTAAAGAACTGGCTGGTGTACAGACAAAGTTAGATAAACCAGATGAAGATGGGACTGGAGAGGTAATGTATTCATGGTTTAATGGCATTTATTTTGTTGCAGGTGTTTCCAGTAAAATTTTATATGGAGATATTTTATGTCTGACTGGTTTTTATCAGCCCTAAGTAGCAAAGAGATCTTTGACCTCTCTAGCTCATGGAGTATTGAAGTGCCTGGAAATCCCTGTTTTTTAATCCCCAGCTTGAAGTGTCAGTGGGAACACTAGTTACCATCTTCTGGTAAACTTAATTCTGTCTCTAGATATGCCAGACTGTCACACACTTTGATTGTAACAGTAAGAGGCTTCAGAATTTACATGTAGGTACAATATCTTTATACTGTAGGAATGAATAAGTATTTAAAAAATCTGTGAAGCAAAGAGTCATATCAAATGTCTGTTATTATACAGTTTGCCAGGAATACTGCAGTGTTGGTTTGAATAAATGTTAGCTGTGATATGCAAGTTGATGATCAGGTAATTTTTTTATATTTCTTTAACACATGCATTTTGATTATTCTAGATTTGTTTCTATGGAAGACATGTATTTATGGGGTACTTGAATCAAGTAGAGAAGACAAAAGAAGCTATTGATGAACAGGGCTGGTTACACTCAGGAGATCTTGGCAAGAAAGATAAAGATGGCTTCCTATACATCACAGGCAGAATAAAAGGTATACACAGGGACTCCTTTATTAGAGGTCTGAGGGACCAGTGTTTTCTTCACATTGTGGAAGTTTTTTTTCTGCCAAAACTTATCTCCTACTTATCTGTTAATACTTATATTGTACATCCTTCAGAAACCGGTTATGACTTTCATTAATCAAAAGTAAAAGCAGAGTTCAACACTTCAGGGAATTATATCCTTTTTTCCAAGTACCTTGGTCAAGAGTCATTTAGAAATTTGAATACAAAACTGAAGTTCTGATAAGAACTATGTAATATGCACTGGAGGAATGCAGTATAAAGGTCTTAAGTTCCTTACTTTTCAAAAGGTGAAAGTTAAAAAGTACAATAACAACTTTTTTGCAGTTACAAAGAAACTTGAATGAGAACCTCTGTTTTGAATTATGAGTTAGGTAGTTACATTTTTACCTGATATCTAATGCGAAAGCTTCTGCATTTTTTCAGAGCTGATAATAACAGCTGGTGGAGAGAACATTGCCCCAGTACCTATAGAGGACAATGTGAAGGAAATATTACATTGTGTTAGTAATTGTATGCTGATTGGAGACAAGAGAAAATTCCTCTCCATGCTCGTTACATTGAAGGTGTGTGTTGATTCAGAAATAGATCACATACTGTCTAGTTACGTTTGGCATTGCACATAGGAAAACTAAGGAGGCACCGTGGTCCAGGGGTAGAGCGCAGGGCTCCGGATCTGGAGGTCACGGGTTTGAATCCCGTCAGAGGCGAGATTCTCTCACGATCTTCACATTCCTCACCGCTGCGCAAATACTGGTATGGAACCCAGGAAGCAGTCATCGAGCGTGGTGAATCTAAGTTGTAAGAACTTGTATCGCAATCGATGTAAAATAAATGAGTCTTAACTAAAGGAAAACTTGCTTTCATTGGTTCATGTTGCTCCTAGAACTGACTCTTTATTCCTGTGATTTGCGCATGGAGGTTGCTGGTTTGATTCCTATCTGGGATTAGAGTTTACTATAGCTTTCAACATTCCACACTTCCTGTATTCAGACCTAGGGAAGCAGTGAATGAGTTGGATGAATATAAGTTGCAAGAATCTGTTAACCAGTCAATATAAAATAGATAAGTTAAAGCTAAACTTGCAATCAAATATTTAAAACATTTCCTTTGTGCTGCAAACAAACTAACAAACTTGTAAGGTCAGATGAATTAAAATTTGTACATTTGATATCTATGAGCCACTAAACAGTGAATTATTCATAGTAAGAACATTTAATGCACGTGCCTGTATTTTATATATTATTCTAGTTTTGCTCAACCTTTGTATCAATTTTCAGTGTGATATGAATATGGACACAAATGAACCAATGAATACATTATCTCCAGAGTGCCAGGCATGGTGTAAATCTATCGGCAGTTCTGCAACCACAGTCAGCGAGGCTATTGGAGATCAAGCTGTGTTAAAGGTATATACTGTACTCTGTAATAGTATTTCCTGTAATCAGAATAATGTAGAAGATGAACTGCATTTTATGAAATTGTACTTGTTTACAGTATGAGTGGCAACATGGTTATAAGTATATTTATAGATATTGCTAACAGTTTTCAAAATGACTCAGTATTGCTAATAATGTTCAAAATGACTCAGTATTGCTAATAGTTTTCAAAATGACTCAGTATTACTAATAGTTTTCAAAATGACTCAGTATTGCTAATAATGTTCAAAATGACTCAGTATTGCTAATAGTTTTCAAAATGACTCAGTATTGCTAATAATGTTCAAAATGACCCAGTATTGCTAATAATGTTCAAAATGACTCAGTATTGCTAATTTTTGTGTCGCCTGCTACAAAGTAGCCACAACATATAGGGATCACTTCTTCGTCGTCTGTCTGTCCATTTGTCCGTCCGTCACAAAACTTGTCCAGACTACTCCTCAAAAACTACTGGTGCAATTTCATCCAAACCAAGTACCAAGTCTAGGTGTGCATGTTGTCAGCGTTTTTCCAGTTCAATGATTTTTGTCAGAGTTATGGCCCTTTAATGATTTTAATTTTTAAAG
Organism: Cyclina sinensis; assembly: GCA_012932295.1. Classification (NCBI taxonomy): domain Eukaryota; kingdom Metazoa; phylum Mollusca; class Bivalvia; order Venerida; family Veneridae; genus Cyclina; species Cyclina sinensis. The sequence goes on from JAAONU010000017.1 coordinate 6,506,420, forward strand.
TTTGTCCAGTCTACTTCTCTTATACTTCTAATACAATTTGAATGAAATGTTACAGGATTGATTGGTACCTCAAGTACTCACTCATACAGTATTTAACGGGATTTTTGGTTGAATGATATTTGGCTGAGTTATGGCCCTTGAATATAAAAGGCGTTTTGGCCTGTTTATGATTTTTGTGTTGCCTGCTACAGAGTAGCTGTGACATGGTAAAAAGTAGCCGCGACATATAGGGATCACTTCTCTGTCTGGCAGTCTGTCTGTCCATCCGTCTATGCATCAGTCACAAAACTTGTCCAGACATCATCTCAAAAACTACTGGTGCAATTTCAGCTATACTTTACAGGAATGATCAGTTCCAAGTCTAGTTGTGCATATTATCGGCATTTTCCAGTTCAATGATTTTTGTCAGAGTTATAGCCCTTTAATGATTTTTATTTTTTAAAGTTTGTCTGGACTACTTCTCTTATACTACTAATGCAATTTGAATGAAATGTTACAGGATTGATCGATACCTCATGTACTTGGGCATATTTAACGGGTTTTTCTATTGAATGATTTTAAACTGCTTAATTGGCTATCATCAGGTGACACATTTGATCACTGATCACTCTTGTGTTCAAAATGACTCATTCAAAAACTTCATCTAGCTATTTTTTATTTGGTCACATATCTCATAAACTTTATAGTTCATAAAATTGATTTTCCAGTACTATGTAATGACTTATCAAATTGTTATTTTATTTTCTTTAATATTCAGTTTCATGAATACTTTTTGTATTCATTCTTTTTCTTCAAGTTGAAAATATGCTTGTATGCACATATTCCTTGATGCACTAGAGTGGTCAGACCAATGCTCGGCGTAAAATCAAAGGAATTTCTTTGAAGAGACTAAACAAATTACTCATTTCATGTTATAAACTAATTATATTCAAGAGTAAACTTTGCTAAATCCTTACGAAGTTTCCCCATGTGAAACAACCGTGACGTAAACAACAGGGCAGGCTATAAATAAACCGAGTAAAACATGTACGGTTTGCACAAAATTGTACCAATGCCCGGCGTACCGTAGATGACCTGATCGGCGACCTTTCAAAAAGAAATCTTTTGTAATTATGCAAAGAACCTTTCTTGAACACAAAATGAATAAAGTATTACATAGATTGTTTTTATTCATTGCGTATCAAACAGCGGAAGTACATGATCTCATGTAGAAAACAATGCGTTTTGTCTGTTTTATCCAATGGGATCCCCTTCCGTCTGCTATGCTTAAGTCACGTGATGATACTGGAAGTTCAGAGAACCGTGAAAAGATAGACGAAATGACTCTTAACTGGAATTAAAGAAGAGTTTTAAATCACTTCTAAGAAAAAATATCCATTCCGTGAAAAAATTGATTTACGCCGAGCGTTGTTATACTCCGAGCGTTGGTCCAAGCACTCTATCATTTTTCTTAAATATATTTACAGGCAATCCAGGCAGGCATTGACAAGGCCAATGACAAGTCTGTGTCTAGAGCTGCCAGGGTACAAAAGTGGTCAATCCTACCTGCAGATTTCTCTATTCCCGGTGGAGAGCTTGGTAAATTGTTAATAGATTATTTCCAAAAACAAGAAATTAGTTTAAGACTAAAATTAAGATATTTTTCTGAAACATGTTTTGCATGTTATTGAAACTTGAATGTTGAATATGATGCGAGGAACTTTTCTGTTTGTACAAGAACATACCTGAATATTTTATCTTGTATATTCTTATGAACTTCTGTCTGTTACAGAATGATGCAGTGTAACAGAAATTATCCCAGTTCTCATGGGATTTGAATCGAAACCTGTTCAGGCAATTTTGCTTGAAAAATTTATGCTCTAGACAACTCAACCAAACAACTGATTCCCTGTAATTGTCAGAGTTCAACAGTTTGTGTGCCCTTGACCATTTCTGAATTTCATTTTACCTTTGAACTGTTTCTTTTTCATATAAAAATGAGTTTTGAAGCATTTTATTTTTGTGTTGAATATATTGCTCCTAGACTTACTCAGACCGGCTTAGCCTGAAGATACCAATGTAAAGTAAAAATCTAAGACATTTACTTGTTCCTCAGCTGACTATATTCAAGCCTTTTTCAGTTTAGGTCTCCTTTTTTTGAAGACATTTTATAGTATTTATCAATTTTAATTTCAGGACCAACACTTAAATTACGACGACCAATAGTCGTGAAAAAATACGAAAAAACAATAGAAGCATTCTACAAAGAGTAACAAAGATTTTCATCGAGAGAAGGAAACTTATCAGGGAATATTTGTCAAGTCGCATCGAAGAAACATATCACCTCTATATAATCAATTTTGCAAAGGCAGTTTTATAGTAGCTGTTTAAGGGTTAGAGATCAATGGGTGCTGAAGGCGGAGTGTCTCTTTATGTGCCTTAGAGTGAAGGAAAACCCTTAATTTGTTTACTGTAGGTCAGAAGTATAGTCAGTTTAATGATTTATATGAGAAACAAGTAACAGTTGGTGAGGGCCTAAAAAGGTCTCGAACACTCTTGTTGAACTTCAGGTGTTAGAATAGTTCTAAAAATAGCAAAGAGGAGAAGGTTTTTGAGCTGACTTCCTTTTCAGAAATTTAGAAAATTCTGAAAGATGTATGAAACAATGTAAACAATGGAGTAGATACGTCTGTTAGAGGAACAGACCTTTTAAATGAAGACAATTTTGATCTCTTTTTTTACGTTGTTGAAAAGAATAAGGAGGTAAGAAAAAGAATCTTTAAAGAAAACAACTGAAACTGTTATAAAGGAAACAAGTTTGTTATGTAAATCTGGATAAACAGGTAAAATGTAAGATGTTATCTTGAAATCAAAGTCCAGTTTGAGAAGAAACCTTGAACTGATAGTGTGATGTTTATTAATAATCTCTGACTCAAAGGATGATCTCAGTAAAGCTTGGTGTGGCCGTAATATTTTGAGATGATTTCATGCAACAGTAATATGTTATTACTAATACATTCCAGTGTGTGTTTCTATGCTCCGGGAAATTTTTTTTAAGGGGGAAGTATATAACTGTCTGGCTAGTAGTTCTGTCCAGGCAGTTTCATAGCAATCATGGACTTTTCAGTACTACGATCAGATGCACATATTACAAGCATGATCTGGTTTGGATGTTTTGAAGACTTTGGGAACGTTACATTTTGCTACAGATAGAAAACTATGCTTTCATTATGGTTAATGACATTGTTTCATGTGTTTAGTGGCCATGAACATGTAAATTTAAATGTTGTATGGAGGAATTTTCATTGCAGTCTTATCAAGGCAATATTGGGAGTTTGGGGAGCAATGCTGTTAATATCTTTGTGGGTCATTGTTTAAAATGCTTACCATTTATTTTTTTATTTTCCAAAATTTTTTAAGTTTATTGTTTTCTGTCATAAATTTTTGTTTTGTTGTATCAGACATATTTGTTGATTTAATTTCATCTGCACTAAATTACTATGAAGTTGTTTTTCATTACCAGTTAAAGTCTTTTCCACTGTGTGTATTTTGGTTTTGTTATAGTAGATGAAACTTGGTGTTTTTCATTTTTGACCAGCGCAGTCCATGATCAGCCTCCATTTCCATACAATCTGATTGGTCCAGCTTGCAAATTCATAAATTCTGATTGGTCCATCCTGCACTTTCCTGCAATCTGATTTGTCCACACTCGTCAGTATTCAGTCAGTAAGCTATTAGTTAACATCCTTATAAATGATAAATGGAAATGTTCAAATTAAAGGATAGGCAGGTGCATTTAAGGAATTAAGCAGAGTAAGGCTTTACACAAAGTTGACACATTGTAAAGGCTTCTCCAGTTCTAACCTCACTGATTTTTGTGTTCACTTGGCAGCCAGTAGATGTAGAAAAAATCTTTAAAACTCTTCTTGTCAGAAGACCTAGAGCTTAGATATTTTGCCTGGTGTATCATCTTGAGGTCCACTACCCAACTTGTTCAAATTATGTTCCTTGGGTCAAAATTTTGTCCTCTACCAAAGTTGTAACTACAGATCTTCGATTAGAAAATATAATACTTTTTTTTGATGTTTGCTTAGTACTCAGGTGAGTAATCAAGAGCCATCCTTGCCATCTTGTTTGTGTTACTACTTTCAGCAAACTGCTTGCTATACAAAGGTGTTCAATGTTAAAAGTTACTAGTTTCAGATTTCATTGTAAATATACATCTGTTCCCCTTGAAAGGACAATTTGTTACAGTTTTGTTGTTCTGAAATTTCTTGTTTTATATAAATATATATATACTGTGAATAAGTTTAAGGATGCATAATACTTATAATTGTCTTACATGCATTTGATTCTGTGTTAAGATTTGCAGACATATTATTCCAAAGTTTTAATGTTATATGTACTGTCTCAAAGTTTGAAAGTTCTTAAAGAGGTCAGCAAAAAAGATTTAAAAACTCCAATTGAAAAAAATGTTACAAAGTAGTTTACATTTTCAGTCGAAAAACGATGTTCTTAAATCAAAAAATTTCTTGAATTGCTGTATGTACGTACCTGTACATAAATACCGCATAGTTGATTTGTGCTGAAATTTTCTTTGAATTGTGTTTATTATTAAAGTTTTATTGATCTGATCTTCAAGACAAATGAGCAGTATAAACATACTGGCCTGTTTGCAATATATACATTTTGGTAATAATTACCGGTAAGTCAGGAATATGCCTTATAGTACTTCATTTGTATGGTTTTAAGTTCCTAACAGTAATATGAATATAAATATAAAGGAAGTCAAACAAAATAAAACTGGCATAAGTGTAAAAATAGAAGTTAAAATTAACTTAAAAATATAAACTTTAGCACCACTGTGGCAAATCTGAAAATTCATGTACATGTATTGTTCTGTTAGCTGAACTCATACATTAATTTTTTTGATTTTATAAAATGGACTGTGTCATGAGAATATCAACAATGTGGTCAAATTTTACATTTTCATGTTTTTTCACTTTCAGATCTTAGACTATTTCAAAATTACTTTTGTATATTTTTAAACATACTCTGACTGCCAGAAGGTATGCTAAAAGTGGAAATAAGAATGCATAAAATTATATAAATTTTGTTAATAATTTTCACATCTTAGACACCTTGGACGTCATTCCATGTAACATGGAATATGGGATGTAGTTGTTTGGATGTTTTATGACCCACCCATGTTTCAGTAACTTTGGAAGATAAACATGTTTCAAAAACAGCTCGGTATTTCAGAAAAGGCAGAAAACATTGTATGTTTGCATAAATCATTAGTTTATGATGTCAACTTGGACATCATTTTTTCATGACGTCAAATTGACCAGATTGTTGATTTTGTCATGTCATGTCACAAATAAAGTTTCCAGCAGTTTTGATTTTTTTTTTTCAAAGCAAAGTGGTTACCCAAATTATGATCATATTGCTTAACTGTAACAATATGCAACAATAAGTAATAAATATTACATCAATTCTTTTCGACTTGATATTTTGTGGGGAATAATCATATGGCATAAGCAGGGCATTTCAAGTGGTGAATGCAACAAAAAGTGCTATCTATCTCTTTATTTTATAACACTTAAAGCCTCATCACATTCACCTGTAGATTTTAGCTTAGCATTTATCTAATAAGATCTTTTTACTGAGTAATTCAGTGTTTAACATTCCAGAAATGTGCTGTAGATAAGATGTTTATTTATATATATGATAAAATATCTTTTTGTTATATATATGATAGATATATCTTTTTGTTGTCTTGTCTTTATAGATTTGCTGGGTTACTTGATATCTTACCTGTTAATACTTGCTGGGTATTCTGTTGTCTTGCATAAAAATATTTGCTCGATAATTTATTGTCCTGCCTGTAAACACTTGCTCTTCTTAAATCTTCCATATTTATACATATCCAAGAAAAAATAAATGGAACATATTCAGTGGTAATTTATCTCACCAGAGCAAAGGGCATTTTAGCTTATAAACACTCTGGAAACCACATCTTTTATAAAACTTTCCCCAAATGGTTGTTCTGATGAGCTCTGTGAAGAGTTTGAAACTTGGTCATGTTTGTTCAAAAACAGGTCACCAGCCCAAATTAAAGGAAAAACTTGTAAATGCTAGAGGCCACTTTTTTCATCCAGTCTTCACGAAACCTGGTTAGAATGGTCAACCATTGAGATCAGTGGAAAATCTAATGAACACACATGAGGTGGTATTTTTGTTTCAGTCTTCACTCATCTCTCCTGGATAATTATGTCTCCCCCCAAAAATGGGGGAGACATATTGTTTTTCCCCTGGTTGTCCGTCCGTCCGTCTGTCCGTCACAAAATCGTGTCCGCTCTGTATCTTCCAAAGCCCTTGAAGGATTTTTATGAAACTTGGGTCAGATGTTCACTTCATCAAGGCGACGTGCAGAACCCACTTTGTGGGTGTGGTGTCTCAAGGTCAAGGTCACACTTGGAGGTTAAGTGTCAAATGCCACAAAATCGTGTCCGCTCTGTATCTTCAAAAGCCCTTGAAGGATTTTTATGAAACTTGGGTCAGATGTTCACCTCATCAAGGCGGCGTGCAGAACCCACTTTGCGGGTGTGGTGTCTCAAGGTCAAGGTCACACTTGGAGGTTAAATGTCAAATGCCACAAAATCTTGTCCGCTCTGTATCTTCAAAAGCCCTTGAAGGATTTTTATGAAACCTGGGTCAGATGTTCACCTGATCGGGGGAGACATATTGTTTTTCCCCCAGTTGTCTGTCCGTCCGTCACAAAATCGTGCTGCTCTGTATCTACCAAAGTCCTTGAAGGATTTTTATGAAACTTGGGTCAGATGTTCATCTCATCAAGGCGACATGCAGAACCAACTTTGCAGGTGTGGTGTCTCAAGGTCAAGGTCACACTTGGAGGTTAAATGTCAAATGCCACAAAATCGTGTCCGCTCTGTATCTTCAAAAGCCCTTAAGGGATTTTTATGAAATTTGGGTCAGATGTTCACCTCATCAAGGCGACATGCAGAACCCACTTTGCGGGTGTGGTGTCTCAAGGTCAAGGTCACACTTGGAGGTTAAATGTCAAATTTTACAATCGTCTGATTCAATACTGCAGCAACTGGCTGGGGGGAGACATATGTTTTTGTTCAATCAAAAACCATTTCTAGTTTCAAACTGAGTTACATTAAATCAAAATCTAGGTAACCAGCTCTCTATGTAAAACGAATCCTTTAGAGGTCAAATTCCTGACCCATTTGTCATGAAACTTGGTCAGATTGTTCGTTTTCATAATCTCTAGTGTGAAATGCAAACTGGGTCTAATTGGATCAAAAACTCACCAGCTCAGATAAGTCAAAAGTCTTGAGAACACTCTTGAGGTCACATTTTTGGGCCAATCTTTATGAAATATGTTGTTATGCCCCCACTTCAAAGAAGAGGGGGTATATTGCTTTGCAATTGTCTGTCTGTCCGTCGGTCCGTAGACCAAATGGTTTCCGACCAATAACTAAAGAATGCTTAGGCCTAGGAACTTATAACTTGGTAGGATGATTGTCCATAACCAGTAGATGACCCCTATTGATTTTGGGGTCAAGAGGTCAAAGGTCAAGGTCATATTGACCTTGTAGGTAGAAACGGTTTCCAACCAATAACTAGAGAATGCTTTGACCTAGGTTCACCAAACTTGGTATGCTGGTTGGTCATCACCAGTAGATGACCCCTATTGATTTTGAGGTCATTAGGTCAAAGGTCAAGCTCACAGGGACCTTCATCCTAAAAACGGTTTCCGATCAATAACTAGGGAAGGCTTTGACCTAGGTTCACCAAACTTGGTATGCTGGTTGGTCATCACCAGTAGATGATCCCTATTGACTTTGAGGTCATTAGGTCAAAGGTCAAGATCAATGAGACTTTCATCCTTAAAACGGTTTCCGATCAATAACTAGAGAACGCTTTGACCTAGGTTCACCAAACTTGGTAGGATGATTGTCCATCACCAGTAGATGACCCCTATTGATTTTGGGGTCAAGGGGTCAAAGGTCAAGGTCACATTGACCTTGAAGGTAAAAAACGGTTCCCAATCAATAACTTGACAACCCATGCGCCGTTGACCCTCAAACTTCATATCTGCATTTGTCTTGGCCAGTCAATGACCCCTATTGATTTTGGGGTCAAAGGTCAAGGTCACATGTATGTCAAAACAGTTAAGACCAATAACTTGGCTACCAAATGGCATCAGGTTTTGTGGACTGTGAGACTTACATTTTAGGTAACATGTATATTTGGTCACTAGGTCAAAAGTCAGTCACAATAATCTGGCCACGTGACTAATTGGCTGCCGACAGGGGGCATACATGTTTTACAAACATATCTTGTTCAAAGTTTGCTTCAGTGATTTCAAGGATTCAAAATAGATCACACCAGGTCAGAAATTGTCACCAAGTCAGATCATTGGAAAACATTGAGAGCAGTCTTGAGGTCACTTCCTGATCAAATCATCTTGAAATTTGGTCAGATTGTTATTTTGTGATATCTTAGAAGGGATTGAAACTGGGCCATATTTGGTCAAAATTTGGGTCCCCAGCTCTGATTGGTGGAAAACCATGGGAACATTATCAACAACACACAGCAAGAGAAACTGTTATGTCAGAACATAACTATGACGACTGCTGGACATTGAATTAATGTTTTAGTTTCAACCTGGTAACAGACGGTTTCTTTTGTATGTCTTTATCTTGTCATATAATTCCAAGTATAGTACGACTTGTGTATATATAGGAAACTAAGTAATTGGAAGTTTAGTTTATAAGCTTAAGAATATTTTTGCTCACATATTCAGTGGCAGCTCTTTTCTTTACTTTTCAGTCTTTATGTTATAAATAAAAAATATGTGTACTGTATTATGGATGCTATATTTTGTTTTATTTTTTATGTTCAGAAGTTTTTACAAATAAGAAATAATGACACAAGGATAAAAATGTGTGTACCTTATACTGTGATGTATTTAAGTGCTCTTACAGTGTTTTGGAAAACTGGAGTTTCTTCTTAGTATTTATTGTGTATACAAGAAAATGGAGTAAAGAAATTCATATGAGATATTGTGGGTATTTTTTGCACCTGATACAGTATACACATTGCAATCAATATGTGTACTTGAAAGAATTCAGATGATTATGTATTGTATTTAGAAGTTTGATATGACATTTCTATACCTGTACCTATCACCAAACTTCTATGGCACTGATTTGATTTTTGTTGCACAGCCACACTTATTATTATATTATTTAGAAGCTTTGTTTAGAACTTGATTTCTCAGACATAATGTAATATCCAAGATCATATATTGTGTTACAGTTTTTATTCTTTATACACAGGAAGTGTATCACCAAAAAAAAAAATGTGTACATAGTTCATTTTTGTATTACTGATCTGATCATTACATGTTCTTGGAAGGAAATATGTAAAAAACTCATACCATATAGAATACCTTTATCATATACTAGAAAAAAAATAAAAAGAAATGCAAGCTGCCTTTTCAGATGATACTAAATAATGCCAGGCATTGATGTTTTCAGTGTAGATTATGCAGACAGCTTGTGTTATAAAACAATGATATTCGCAAGGACTAACAGAAAATATCAAAGGGGGAATATGAAAAATATCAAAGTGCTGTAATATAGAGAGACAGGTAGTGCTCTTTTTGCATTCAGCCCTGCAATCTTTAATATCAATTTAAAAGCAAAAAACACTTTAAAACAGCTCATTTTTTTAAAGAGCTTGCATTTATTTTTCTACTAGCATTATTGTTCAATACATTTTTGTTTGAAACTGGTGTTTACAATCAAGAAATAAAGTTCTGTAAAATATGTTTAAAATACCCTATGCATGTTGCCTAGTATGTAGAGAAATAGATAGACACAGAGTGGATTTAAATTTGATAAGATTTATATTCTGTGTAAAAAATGGAATAGTAGTAATAGCAGTGTTTTTTTTTAAGTAAACTGAACTGTTGGTTAACACTAATATGAAGTCCAAAACATGAGCACGGGTCAGTAGTTATACATGTGGAAAATGCTTCATAGATCTCATTCAGCTTCATTCATCTAATATCTACCTTTTACATTGGACATACATTTTTGAAATAGAGTGAAAAATACATGGACTCGTACAAATTATTACAATGTCAAAGATCACTATAATACATACAAGAACATATGCTTGGTAAAGTAAAAGGTTGAATGATGGTTTGCCTTTGATATTAAAAGGTACATATCAAATATTTAATAAACTATAAATGTATGTTACTGGTCTTTTTTCAGTCAATGCGACATGCAATTGTGACAAATTATGACCTCTGAAGGGGGACTAATGAACTGCCATTTTTTAAGTTGCAATTTTGTGTGACGGTCTAGGTGTTTTCAACAACTAAGTCAAAATGTTTGCAACTCCAAATCAAGAGCAATACTAACTGACCAACCTGATTTTCTCAAGAGTAACATTCTGAGTTTCATAAAAAAATGACAATGACTTGTAGCCATAGCAATAACATCCTTTTGGCAACAGTACTGACAGAAAACAAAAACAGCATTCAATACTTATTTTATTTTATAATTTTTAACGAGGCTTTCAACCAGTTTCAATGTGCCTACCAACCAAAAAAAAGAAAAAAAATATTATATCAAAACATGTAGAAAATACAAATAAAATATCACAATAAATATGTGAATATTTCTATGCAGTATTCTGTATATGAATAAGAACTATCACTGAACATGATAAATGCCCCCTGATAAGAAATATTTTACATATTCATTGTAATGAGCAACATCAACCAATGACCACATTTGACGGGTCTAATGATACAGTAATTTAATAAAAATCAGAGGGCCATGATGGCCCTGGATCGCTCATCTGAGTACTTTGCCTTTGGGTCTGCTGTTGAACAAACATCAGAAGCTTTCTTAAGGTTCGCCCTATATAAATCTATATGAATTCAAGTGACCCCCAGGGTAGAGCCAATTTTCATTTAAGGGGCATAATTTCAGTAAATTTGGTAGATGACCTCCAGCTGATGCTCTATGCAAAGTATCTCAATTCTAGGCTTTGTGGTTTCAAGCAAGACCTCTAGCTTACATGTATGTTCCATGCAAAAATATTAGCCCTTGGTTTTGTGGACAAGAAGATTTTTTAAGGTTTTCCCTGTATAAAAAGTCCATGTAAAATCAAGTTACCCCAAGGGTTCAGCTAATTTTGACCCAAGGGGTATAATTTGAACAAACTTGGTAGAAGACCTCTAGCTGATGATCCATGCAAAATATCTAAGTTCTATGCCTCGTGGTTTTAGACAAAGAGATTTCCAAAGTTTTTCCTTTTTGTTGCCATGGTAACCTTAGTGGAATTCAATTCCTTGAACAACTTTGGTAGAACTTCATGCAAGGAATATCCCAGGCATGTTTTGTCAAAGCTGGCTTAGCGAGAAGTCGTTCAAGTCAAATTGTCGACACTCTGGACAATCAATGATCCCAAAAGCTCACCCTTTGGCGCTTGGTGCTCAGGTGAGCTAAAAAAACTTAAACATTGTTGTGTTGTAAGATAATCTTGAATGAAAATAATTACACTACAATTATGAATGAGTTATCATAGTTGCAGTCTGAGCCAGTTTAATACACTAACAGCAATATAAATGACAGCTTTCGGTATCTGGGGGTATCTCCCGCACACTCCACCCCACTCCATTTTTGTCACTTTCTTATATAGCTAAAATTTTATACTAGTTTACTACATTCCATTCTACTTAACATCTAATTTATATACACTTTCAAAATTGTATTATCAACAAATCATTTAGTTGTCATGTGATTTATCCGGGATTGAATAAAAATTATTTTTGATTTAACCAGAAGTAAATAAAAATGTGTTTCCATGGTACTGCAAACAGATAAACTGACAAGACTGATCCCAATGTGTCACCTTGAGTACTTTATACTCAGCACCAAGGTGTTAATAAGTAAGGCATGCACTTAATATAACACATGTATATATACAAATATATTTAAAACAAATAGATATCACAGATTTAAGTATTACATTATAAATACTGACACACAAAAAATGTATTTTCAATAATCTATGCAGATCTTAGTCTATAAGTTTATCACTGACTTCCACTGAACGTAATCGATACCCTTAACATGTCTTTGGGCAAATAACTGTAGCTACTACACTGAGTTGCTATAAGCATCAAGACATGTAAGGGAACTGTAATCTTGACACATCATGCCGTCAATAAGTAGACAGATAGTATTTTAAAACTGGACGGAAGAAAAAAATCAGTATTATAAACAGTGTGCTGTGCACCACAAGAAGACACAATGTCATCACATCTATCTACAGTGGCTAGTTGGACTAGGTATCAAACAGATTCATATTCTCGCTGCCAGGCAGCGTATTTGTCTTTCATAGCTTTTCCAGAAGGTTTTGTTCGCTCTAATGCTTTGAGTACATCTGTCGTTACAATTGTGTCCAGTCGAATATGAAGATCTTTACCTGTAATGTTATAAAATATTTCAATTGACCTCCACATTTCAAAAAGAAAATGTTAAAAAAATTCGACATCGTCTTCACTTGCAGTTGTTTTGAACTTGCTACCTACATATGAAGTTTTAATATGTATGGCAACTTGTTCTATCATCCAGAAAATGTAAAAAGCCACAGAAAAAATGACTTCTATATACCCAATAAACTCAGTTCTGTATAGTCATCTTTCACACTTTTTTCCAAAACTAAATAACATCATTTTTAATGACAAATATAAACTGTTGTCAGCAATCTATGGAAAAGTGTGATATGGAAAGTAAAATGGTTTAATTATTGCATTATTTTTTTTTATCTTTAAGACATGTAAATTAAAGATCTGTTATTAAGATACAAAATTAATATTCCGATACTATTTGAATAAGTGGATACCGTTCCCATCCCTAAACATCCTTGATTTATTATATGCAGGCTCTCCAGAAGAATATTTGAAAAAAACTAGGAGAAAACTAGGAAAAATCTAGGAAAAACTAGGAATGTTGAGACAAGAACTAGAGTTGTTTACAGGAAAAATCTTACTTTTGGTGTGTTTTTTTTTCATATTTAATTACCATGTATGAAGGCAACAGGACTTTTTAACTGATTGCAATTTGCTTCTGTTGTTATAATGTACTTGTTAGCATAAGTGAAGCAGAGTCCAACCTTTATAAATCATCATCTGAGAAGGCTGGGCCATGCACCAGATATGCCAGACAACACTGCCAGCAACACAGACTGTCGGCTAAACATTCTTAGATTGTTTTATGCAAGAAAGTCTCAAAAACAATTTTAGAAACAATACAGACCTTTTCTTTAAATTACTTCCTTGACAAATAACTAGCAATATTAGGAGGTTTTTAGTGAAATTAAGAAAGACTAGGAACAATTTAGAAAAACTAGGAAAAACTAAGAAAAAACTAGGAAAGCTGGAGAGCCTGTATATGTGACATAGACACCAATTTCCTTTCAGTAATTATCATTAACATCATGTAAATATTAAAGTTAACCAATTAATGCCTAGCACCTAAAAAAATAGATATAGGCAAACAGAGCAGGCCCAGATTGGACATGGCAATATGTGGCATCTGATCAGGGTCTACACTGCATTAAGGACTTTTTTACTTAAATAGAATAAAATTGAAAACTTATACCAGAAACCTTTTAACTGAAAATGGACTTGTCCAACTGTCAAGGATGGCATAATCCATTAGGCATAAATGGGTTAAATTCTTAATGACATGACATACCTTCTGAGTGATTTTCTAGAGCATCAAATATTTTTCTCACTGGTCTCATGGCTGCCTCTTTACACACCAGCTGTATATCTGACCCTGAGTAACCCTCTGTTTTCTGGAAACAAACAATACATGGGTATTGTCAAACCACTTCTTCATTTGCAGAGAAAATTAATACATAACAACAGCTGTCAGAATGACACTTTGCTGGTTCTGCCTGCAATCCTGGAAGGTACTTCTTCAGAATATTTTCTTAATAAAAACTGCAGAAGGCCATTTGGTTGTATCAGAGAAGCTTTCAAAACACGCACATATGTATCTGAAGTACCATAATGCAGCTTGCATCACAATTACTGTCAGAGCAGACTTTCTAACTCTAGATATTTACTACCTGTAATACTTACAAGGGCTAAGAGGTCATAATCCAGATCAGACAGGAGTTCCAAACCTCCTTCACTTGGGTTGACGATTCTTGGTAAATGGTGTTTGAACATAGCCTTTCTGGCATCATATGTTGGCAGGTCAACAAGAATTCTCTTCTCCAACCGCCGCAACATGGCATGATCTAGCTCCCTAGAAATGAAATACTTTTAAAGTTTCGAAACAATACAAGGCCCTGTTCATTTTCTATTTTACTTGTTCAGGCATGGGCTTCATTTAAACACACCAATCACCGGTGTAGTAATGACTCTAGAAAAGCTTTGCAGGGCTTAGATAGGAAAAAATGTCATTAGCTAAGGTGTCTTTGAAAATCTAGTTTATTAGTACATACACCTCTCTTGTTGAAACTGGTCAAAAGAAGTGATGACTGCAACAGATTTATAGCAGTTGGGCAGTAGAGAAGTGGAAACTGTCATCTGCCTTTCTATCAAAATTCATTTACAATACTTATTCCCATTACTAGGGATGGGAACAAATATTGAATCACAGCAGGGAATATACCGGTATATCAAATAAAGTTCTGTAAAACTGCCTCAAAGTTGAGCTAATCTTTTGTGATCAGTGACACTGTGCTCAGGTGAGCTAAAAATGAGAGAGTTAAGGTTGAGTTACAACCCTTGTACTTGAACTTCTTGTATGGGAGGCATAGACAGTGGGAATGACGGAGACCAGAACCATATCCTCCCTACCTATCAACAGTGGAATATACAAGAGGGCCATGATGGCCTTGGGTCACTCTGAGTACTTTGGCCAAGGGGCTGCTCTTGAGAATACATCATAAGCAATATAACAGGTTTTGAATTGAAGATTTTCAAAGATCTGATATTTTGAAGAAAGAGAACACAGAAGAAGAACCAATTTTGACCCAAGGGACATATTTTGAACAAATCTGGTAGATGTCCACCGGACTGTGCAACATACAAAATATCTATCCTCTAAAGAATACAGCTTAGACAAGAACGTTTTTTAAGTCTTTCCTTTATAAGTCTCCTATATACATGATATAAGCCTATGTAAAATTATTTCAAAAAGATTTTCAAAGATCAAATATTTTACACAAATAGGACCCTCAGAGTAGGGCCAATTTTGACCCCACGGTCATAATTTGAACAAACTTGCTAGATGTTTTCTAGACTATGCAATATACAAAATATTTTAGCTCTGGGGCATATGGTTTCAGACAAGAAGATTTTCGAAATCTTTCCTATATAAGCACATGTAAAATCATGTGACCCCAGGGCAGGGCCATTAATAACCCAGGGGCATAATTTAAACAATCTTGGTAGAGAACATTTAGATGAAGCTTCATGCAAAATATCTAAGGTCCATAGATAATGGTTTCTCACAAGAAGTATTTCAAAGATTTTACATAAATAGGACGCCCGCAGAAGGGCTAATCTTGACCCAAGGGAAATAATTTGAACAAACTTGGTACAGGTCCACTAGACAATGCTTCAAGTCAAATTTCAGAACTATAGACCATGTGGTTTCAGACAAGATTTTTAAAGATTTTTTTCTGTATTTCTACATAAAACATGTGACCCCCTCAGGCGAGGCTCATAGTGAACCTTGCTATGTAAAACTTGTGACCTCTCAGGCGGGGCCAATAGTAACCCCAGCGATATTATTTGATTAAACTTGGTAGAGGTCCCCTAGACAATGCAACACACCAAAGAGTCAGACCTCTGGGCTTAGCAGTTTCATACAAGAAGATTTTTAAAGTTTTTCATTCTTGTTGCCATAGCAACCAGAGTTCTTCATGGAATGGAATTCTTTAAAGAACTTTGGTAAAGCTTTAGGCAAGGAACATTCCCGCAAAGTTTATTATCTTTCACACAGTGGTTTTGGATGAAAGTGAAAAATTGATGGCCATGATGCACAGGGTGATCTCAAAAGCTCACCTTGAGCACACAGTGCTCAGATGAGCTAAAAAATGATAAAATGGAAATATTCAAATTTTGATTTTAAATATCTGGTCCATTATAAATTTTTGAACTTTCAGTCCCATCCCTACTCATTACCATTTAAAAGGCAAATCTGAGAACGATTCACTAAAAAACTCTGTCAGAGATTTTTGTTTCTCGGTGATTTCATATTATGTTCCTTCACCAACTGCCATATAGTTACAATGGAAATGTTTAAAACATACTGCAGCTTGTTGATATTTCCTTAGCTAAGCTACAGATGTACATACCATGGAATGTTTGATGCTGCAAGTAAAAAGACGAGATCATCTGTTTTTGCGAGACCATCCATTTGTACCAGAAGTTCTGTCTTCATACGACGGCTTCCTTCATGTTCCCTGAAATGTTAATATTGAAGGAAGCTTTAGACAGAATAAACTGAAACAAATTTTAACACTTTTGTTGGAAGGAGAACATTGGCAAAACATGTTTACAACAGTCAATGTCTACTTAAACTGATAAAAACTGACAGGAATGATTTAAACTCAATTTTACTTTTTCTTCCAGTTATATACATACACAACTTGCCTGTACATTTCCCATACAAAGCAGGCTGAAAAAGGTATTGTAAAATTAGTGAAAGGTGCTACTTGAGTTCTCTGACCAGTACATTTAGGGTGCACATACAGTTATTCATTATCATTACTTACCCTCCCCCTTGTGAGCCCCTTTGACTCATAATTGCCTCAAGTTCATCAAGAAATATTGTAGATGGGGCATAAAACCTTGCCATCTCAAATAATACCTGAAAACAAGACAATAATATTCTGAAAGTTTATAGATACAGGTTAAAAAAAAGACAACAAACCAATTTCTCTATAACAGCAGAAACCCATGCACTTCTATACATGAATGTTCGATGAACTGAAAAAGAAGCCAATCATATATACATATATACATGTACATGTATGGGTAAAACATTGTTGTAGTCTGTCAAGATTGCAGGTAAGTGTTATTTCACTTTATTTGTATTTCAAATTTACAAAGTAAAACTGGAAATGTTAACAAATTCTTATGCAAAGTTCTAACTTGACTTAAGAAACACTTCAAAGAGTAAATTAACATTTTCACTAAGAAAGTTCTTCCAGCCATTAAACATATTTACAACATTGTGCTTTTAGTAAGCAGTAAAAAGTATGTAATTTACAAACCCTGACTAGTTTTTCTGAATCTCCGCGCCATTTGCTAACTATACTGGAAGCGGATATATTAAAGAATGTTGTGTTGCATTCTGTAGCTATTGCCTTTGCCAGTAATGTCTTACCAGTCCCTGAAAACGAAACAATTTATGGTAATTTAATGATTCACATCTAAAAAATGGTTTGTCAGACATAAACAAAGGCAAAACTATCATTACAAGACAAGAAGAAAAAAACTGTCTTCACTATGTTACAATTAACTAGAACTATCACTGAATGCGATTCATACCCCCATCAATGTCACTGACAGAAGGTGACTTCGATATTTGAATATATGGAAAAGGGAATAACTTTTGTGGCATAAAATAGTTGTGTTTGATGAAAAAGGCAACACTAAACAGGTAATGGTATGAATAAATTTTGAAACATCAAACCTGGAAATTTGTAACAATAACCTTTGATTTTGCAAATTTACAAAAACAAAGAAATTATGAGCTAAAATAAAGAATATCATGTATTCAGCCAAGTAAGAAAAAAGTCCTCATCTTAATTTGATTGTCTAATATTTGACTTTCAAGTGTGACCTTGACATGAGCTAGTATGAGGGCAAAACAAGTTCAAAATCAGTTCTGCATATCCTCATTAGGGAAACTTTTGAGCTAAGTTTGAATAAAATCCTTCAAGGGGTATAGGATTTAAAGACTGGACAAAAAAATTGTCTGACTTTCCAGTGTGACTTTGACTTTGAGCTGACACAAGGGCAATATGGGTTATGCACACTGCCTTGTTGAGATGAATGTTTGGGCGAAGTCAGAAGAAAATCCTTGTATTATAATTCATTGTCAAATATTTGATCTTCAAGTGTGACCTTGACCTTGAGCTAGTACAAGGTCAACATGGGTTCTGCACATTGCTATCAATAGGTGAACATCTGAGCCAAATTTGAAGAAATCCTTCAAGGGGTATAGGATTTACAAAGCAAATACGAAAATTATCTGACCTTCCAGTGTGACCTTGACCTGACACAAGGCAACATGGGTTCTGCATATTGCTTGTTGAGTTGAATATTTCAGCTAAGTAAGAACAAAATCCTAACAGGGGTAAAGAATTTACAGAGGAAGCAAGACACATTGTCTTTTTTTAATTGTCAGATATCTGACCTTCCAGTGTGACCCTGACCTTGAGCTGACACTAGGGCAATATGGGTTATGCACATTGCCTTGTTTAGATGAACATTTGAGCAAAATAAGAAGAAAATCCTTGTCTTATAATTCATTGTTAAAAATTTGACCTTCAAGTGTGACCTTGACCTTGAGGTGGTACAAGCTCAACATAGGTTCTGCACATCGCTATCATGAGGTGAACATTTGAGCCAAGTTTGAAGAAATCCTTCAAGGGGTATAGGATTTACAGAGCGGAGAATTATCTGACCTTCCAGTGTGACCTTGACCTTGACCTGACACAAGGGCAACATGGGTTCTGCACATTACCATATTGAGGTTAACATCTAAGCCAAGTTATTAATATCTGAACCACTGATGTCTGGAGTGGTAGTCTAGTATTCTACCCCTCATTCAGTGCTCCTTCAATACCAATGCAGTGTACACAAGACTCTTCAGTATATTTACCTGGAGGTCCATAGAGCAGTAAACCTTTCCAAGGACATAAGATTCCTTTAAACAACTGTGGATACTGCAACAGAAAGATAAAAAATACTCTTTAATATTTGAAAATATTGTATTCATGTCAATAAGTCCATGCTCCAATTACATTATTTTTGACTGACATGACTCATTAGATGCTGGGTCATCCTGTTACAGTACTGAGTATCACTTACCATGGTTTAATCATTTTAAAGACTGATGAGTCATAGTCTGAGTAAAGGAAACACGGCTATCAGGACAATTATTGTACAGTACAATGAAAGGTGTCAAGACTGAAGTACCTATTCTGTATTTTTTTATAGATTCCTATTTCTAGTTTTCAATACTTCTAGATGTAGGACAATAGGAAGTCTGAACCCTGCTCCTCCATTCACACAACTGGTAGATGTCTTTTGTCTTTTAGATGAGACATTAAACAGAGGTTACTTGGATCAGTGCTATACACTGACCAAGAACATGTAAAAGAATCACAGGTGTCTCTGGAATGGGATGTTTTTCTGTATCTTGCACTATCTCTGACAACTTAAGTTAGTTCTTCAGGAGGCGTCAGTCACTGGCATCTAGTGCAGTTAAGTGAACTCAAATAGAGAATATTCAGATGTAATGATATAAAGCTAGGCTTGCTTATTTTGTGGTCTTACCTTTATAGGGTAGACTACAGCTTCTTTGGCTAATCTCTTTGCTTCATCTAAACCTATAATATCACTCCATTTCACATTGGGATTTTGTGAATATATATCCTGAAAAAGAGAAGTCTAGATCTGTCAAGCTCTCTTTTCTTGTTTCCAGAAAGGAGGAAGCATCTCTGTCAAGTATTCTAAATAAAGCAGACGTCTCAGAATTTTTTTTAATCCTACAATCAGCATCATACAAAAACCTCAAGACAATTGACAGCAAAAAACAAAGGATTAAAGCAAAGACGTTCTATCTGTATCTTAAGTCAATAGCACTTAGAACCTTTTTGCTTTAATCCCTCAAAATGTACTCTTAACACAAGCAATAACTCTGAAAAAACTATTGTGTTGTGCTGCTTTGTTTTTCTTATGCTGTTTTCCCTTAATAAAACAAAAAATATAACCATAAACCCCTGTTAAAAATGTCTGTGGTGGCTACAAATTGTGCCCAAATATGATTCCAGACTTTCATCAAGTAGATATTTCTCAAATATTAAGTCAATATTAAGGGTAAGTGGTTTTTTCTAATGTTTCTGGTGCAAAAGAATAGAGGTTTTTATCAAATGAACAAAATGAAGGACTAAGAAATATATGGTTATCAAGCTTCTTTACTTAATGACACACCATCCTTAGTACAATTTGATTTACAGACAACCAGAACAAACAAAAAGCAATGACCAGAAAAATGATTTAAATCTAACATTTTTAAATGAAATTCACTAATTAAAAGGTGAAGATACTACTCACTCTACTTATATTTTGAGCTAGGTCCCTCCATTCAGCATTGTAACCAACATAACCTCCCAGAGGCTTCAGTAATTTATCCTGTACAATAAAGAAAGTACATCAGAATACATGTATATAAACAAACTATTAATTTCTGTGGTATTTTCACTTGCAACATTTTTTCTCTACATTCAGCAAATGAATGTCTTTGAAGCTTTTTCTGGAAAATTATAAATAATTTTTCAACAACTTATATACTCAATCTTTGATTTACTAAACCTTATATATACTTAACTTGCCAAGCAACCAAAAACAAGATCACAGATAACAAATTCTCCACAACTGTTAGACATCTGAAAACTTTTACAAAAAAGGTGTATTACACAAAGAGGCAACGCATTATAAAAAAATCCAGTTACCACTGGAATCAATTTTAAGGTTAGCTAGATCTTTAAGCCAGACTCATTTCCCCTGTACAGGTGTCAAAGTCTGACTTGAAAATCATCATTTATGATGATAAACTGAATTTTAAGTCTGAAATCATAACAAGTTATTTATGAAGTTCAGGAGCCATCATCACAGCTAGTTCCTGACTTATGAACCTTTGGAAGTAACATAAAGAAGCAATGTATCAGAAAAAAATCCAATCGCTAAGGGATTCAAATCAATGCCTATTGTGTCACGTGAATCACTAAAATCAAACACTCTAGACCACTGAGCCGATGGTGTGATGCTATCACTTCTGGTGGTTGAATTTATACTAATTAAAGTAGGACTGTGCCTTTGACTGTAACAGTACATCTACATTATGAAAACTTACATTATTAACATTCGTAAACTCGTTAGAGCCTTCCTCCACATTCAGTTTTGTGGCATCATTTAACATGGCACGTATATCAATAATCTGCCCAGGCTGAAAAAAACATGAACATGAGAACATATGTTTACTGAAACAAGTAAAACTTTGACATTATTTCATAAAATTATGTAAGGTACTTATCACAGACTGGTATCCTATTTCTGAAAACTGAAGTAAATTCTAAGATACAGTCTAAACTCTAATTCTTCAAATTGGCACTGGATAATTTTTTTCCCATAGAATCACATTTCTCATTGTACTGCATCTTTTGTTTTCAAACAAAAAGAACTGAAGAGTTTGATATAAATTTGTGTAATTGCATTTGAACTGTGCACAGAAGGAAACTTTTGAGTAATTGGCAGACATTAACATTTTTTTTGGATTTTCACATACAAATTAATGAGCTAAAACCTAGTATTCATTGAGCTATGCATTTATATAGCTCAAAGAGATATACTAGTAAATATGAATGAGTACAAAATCTCAAAATTTCAGGGGAAAATAATAATTAGCATCAATACAGTTGCATACTATAGAAAATGGTGTTGTATTTCATAATCAAAGTTCACTGTACTGACTGACAAATAGAATGTTATCTTTCAGGAATTTATGTGCAAATTTAGTTTTGTGCAGGAAATGTGGTTTTGTTGTTGATGTTGCTTTTTAAAACAAACTGTAGAAAATTCTTAGTATCTCTTGGGATATTTTTGTACATACATATCAATTCAATGTACAATTTGCACCTCCATTCCAATACATAAAGAGATCTAAAAAAATAACACTCAAACTGTTAAGTCTCTTTGGCCATTATATTTGAAAAATAATTAATCAACAAGCCACTACGTGTTAGATCTAGAGCATTCACTAAAAGACTCTACCAAGATGACGCTTACAGAAGTAGTGACTTCACAATAGTACTGTAGAGAATATCTACTGGAATAGGCACATAGCATAAACAGTGGTATACAAAAATACATCTCTATAACAAGTTGTTTGTGATTTAGTATATCTAATATTATTCTGTGTAATGCATGAAAGTGACTGTTGACAAAAAGCAGGTCACAGGTTTGCAGTCATATTTCTAAAAGAAGTTTTAAATATGTCAAAAAGACTGGGTTCACTGCAAAAAGGAGTTGACGTCTGAAGCACTGACAAACCAGTGAATATTATTGGTGCCAGTCAAATACTTGTTTACCTTCCCCTCTTTACTGGCAGTCTGGGGTTTCCCCTTTGCCTCATTCTGACTGACTGGGGATTCCCCCTTCCCATAATGCTTTTGGCCAACACCAGCTGACCAACAATGTCTAAGCTTAAATGTTTTTAACATCATCCAGTTAACATCATGTTTAGAGAGTGGGGCGAGTGATTTCATTCTATTTAGCTTTTTGCATTCCTCAAATTGGTTCCAGAATTCATGCAGTATGTCCTATGATGTAACAGAACATGTCTTTCAATTGTCTGTTCAAGAGTAGGATTAATCATCTACTAGCTATGCCACTAAGAGCAGCACAAGTGTGTAACTTCCTTTAATTAAAATTTTCTTCAGAATGACAGTAAACTTAATAGAAAATAAGATAATGTTATTGTGTTTATAAATAACTGAACAATAATGTTATGAAACAGAGGAATCATCGAGAATGTAGCGATACTCCTATTCATGTGACACAAACAATTGTTAACAAGAGTTTTCTCTCATCAAATACAACTAAGATAATGAAAATGTGAGACACCTATTCTAATGCTATGCCACTGTCCAAAATCCAGGTTTTTCCAGTAACTAGATTCTTGCCTTGGCAATTTCGGTAAAAACTAAATAAAATTTAACTACATCATGCTCACCTTTCCCCTTGGCAACCGTTCTGCGGGACTTTCTACAACCTTGTTCTCGACATTATTACTGCCCTGTACTGTTAGACCTTGTAAAGCCAAGCTTGATGCATCACCATTGGCAACACCATTCATCTGGAAATAGCCAGTATATTTTACAGTATTCTATTGTCTTGTTACAAAACCTGACAACTTACAGTAAAGTCAATTATCATTGGACCACTGATCTGCACCCAACACAGTTTTCAGAGGCTTAATATATACTAATCCAAGCAGCAAGTGTGCCCTCTATCATATCAACTGTTTCTGGCTGGTGTTCTAATAATTCTCATAGCAAAAAGGTACTGCTGCAGGACCTACAATCTCCTGATTACAACAACAAAATTTCTTCAATTCACCATGGCACTGATAAATTTAAATAAAGTAAAGAAACTTTTGGAAGAAACAGAGGAGGGATTTTAATCACAAATCACTCATTCTTACAATGCTTGGTGTTGATTTTGATGCTGAATCATTTGGTCTACGAGTTGATGACTGTACAGCCCTCTGCCTTCCATTCACCTGCTGTCCAGATTTGGGACGATTTGAGCTCTGAGGAGGACTAGGTGGGCGACCATTCTGTGGAATTCTGGGTAAGGAAGGTGTTGAGTTCTTTTGACTGAAAAATTTGAATCAGAGATGAAGTACCTTAAATAATTTCCCTTGCATAATGATACTGTAATCAAATTAATCGTGTGATATTATTATCTAACTACTTTATACAAGACAACCCTCATGATTCGTAAACTGCTGAATTGTTTATTTTTCTTTAAAACACTGAATTGCATTTTTTTTTATTGGATTTGTGTCTATGTATGATTTTTTTTTTACTGATATTTAATAATTATTTTGTACCATTCTGGAAAGCTTGATATAAAAATAGACATGATACTTAATTTCTATTAGATTAATGTTTCTTTATACAACTAAGTACCATAAAATCCTGACACAATTATTCACAATGTCGTCAATAGCTTGATACTTGTGATTTTTTGATTGAATAGTATCAGATACTGCAAAATAAAAACCTTACAGAAATGTCTTTTTTTTCCAATTAAGTACCCACATTTTTTATTTCATTTTTTTGCTACGACTATATTTAAACTTTGTAAGAATACTTTGAGCTCACAACAAAAAAAACAATAAAGAAATATTTATAGCACCTTCACCCTTATTTTCTAACTAATTATCCTAAACCAGAAACATTTTTCAAAACTCACTTCTACATATTGCAAGACATAAGAACTATCTATATTTCTACTGAAAGCATAGAAATTTTTTTTTTCTACAAAACAGGATAAAACAATTCCTTATAATATCCCTTCTCCATATACAATCTTTAAAATCATAAGAAGTCTATATTATATAAGTAAGAAAACTGCCTTTCACAGGAAAGAAACTATTTTGGGATGAAATCTTTTTAACTTAAGCTTATACCATGCTTTAGTAATTTAAGCTTGAAAATCAGAGACTGCAGTCACTGCAGCACTGATCAAGTTACGCATGCATGCCGGCTATCTAGAAAAACTTGAAGACAAAACAAGAATCTTCTTTATAAATTCTCTTTTATTTAGAATGAAATCTGATTCTGTAAGCATTTCCAATGTAGTGTCTTTGATATCCTGGCAATTCTAACTTGTATTTTCAGTGGAATTTCTGTCTTGCAAAAGCAGCAGGCATTACTAGTTTCATCAGCTGTACTGTTATAAGGGACCCAGCCCAAAGATGCTCCAAGAGGTTCAAGAGATGTAAAAGTCAGTGACCTGAAACACTGTACCACATGACCAGACACTGAAATCAGATTATCCTTGCTCTACCAAATTTGCATTTCAAGCAATATTCTTTAAACAGGGTCAGGTAATTTTTATTTTCTAAATTTCTTAGTATACTAAGTAGGCAACTGGACAGATTAAAATCTCTTATGATTGCAAAAAATTCTCAGTACAAGTAAACTTATCTTCAGTATAATGAATTAAAACTTTAGTTAAATTCTTAACAGTCAGAATTTTACTAAAGCAATTTGTAAGAAAGCATTATTTGGAGTTAGATATAAGTGGTTCTGTGAAAAGCAATTTATCAAATTTCTACCACAGCTTTTAAAATTGTTACTAACTGGCTGTCTACTAGCACAGTCAACAAAAATACCTGGACAGTCTACCATTGCGTGATGCACTGAAGAAAACCATAATTAAAATAAATACATGAACTGAAGCTTTGGTACAAAGTTGTACAAATAAGTACTTCAGTTAAGGGTTGCCACAAAAAAAAATGTTCCTTGTTTGATAAACTGAGCCTCAGAATAAACTAAAATCTTGATCTTCATCCAAGCTCTTGTATGAAATGGAGCAACTAACACTGAAACATTTCCTGAAGTTATTGCTTGACAAAGAAAAATAGACAGAGGATGTTTTTATCTTTTCCAAGTGACATAGGAAAAAAGTTTCTACATGGAGAAAACAATCACATTTTAAGAAAGGAAACTCTACTGCTCAATTTCCTTATTAGAGTAAATAAAAGACAATTTGTGCCCTACAATTATCAGCAGTTTTGACAAAGTTGGCCCTTCATACATAAGGAATTCATTCTTTTTTATTGCTTAAAAGCTACTAAAAAGCAATAAATGAACAGATATCTTCCTAGTCTATTTATACATATTGAATACATCTATTTATCAAGCAAACTAATTGAAAAAATACTACTTCGTATGGAAACAAACAATAAATAACTGCTAAAATATCTTCCTAACAAAACAAAAATATGGCATTTTGTATGATATATATTATATGATAAATTTCCTACATTTTAAACAGTTATACTATCTAAACTAATATATTTAATTCTACCACTTGCACTACTAACTGCTATATGGAAATACATTTTTGCAGATGTATTTGGTCAGTATCAATTTTGTATGACAGTGCATTCTTTATTTTTATTCATATCATATTAATGATATATTAATATTGAAAAGGACCAGCATTACATGACATATAATTTAAAAAAAAAAACAACAACAAAAAAATGCTGCACTGGTATGTTTTTTGGATATTGATATCAATACTTCTAAAGGTGATTTTCAGATCTCTCTGACTTATGGGAACATTCTGTGATAATAATCAGAAATGGTGTTTCTTTCAATTCATAAAACATTTACTTCAGTAAATCATTCTCTTTTACAGAAAAAAAGAACAGATAATGACAAAATAATGCTGGATTGCATGATTATACATTTCAGGGTATGGTACTGGTGTAAATGAGTAGGCATACAGACTGCCTGTCATAACATAAAATTACCTCCCTTACTTTTAGTCTCTATAATTAGACTAAAAACTTTGACTGCAAGGGATTGCGTATGTACTATGATTGTGGCCAAACTAGTAGGGTGCCTATCAAACTGAACTTCATACATAAAAGAGAATGCATGTGAAATGAGTGAATGAATAAATGGCCACATATGGTGTATGTATTCACTGACAAGTCTAGCTAACTTGATGAAGATATTTGCTCATGAATATTGTTACTGGTTACATGAGATCATGAAATATTAAGAAATTTTTTTGCCCAGCTAACCATTATTATTGACACAAAACATCCATTACCATTTAAATCTGCATAAGATATAAGTTCATATCACCTCCTGAACAATCAGTATTAACTGCAAAAGCAGGACATTTTTGTGCAAGTCAGTATTCTCTACAAAGTGCAAATAATGAAAACATGTCTGTATAATTATTCCTTAAACTTGGAAAGATAATAATGGTTACCCAAAATTTTCTAAATGTATGTTTCAAACAATTTTAGCTAAAATATATAACAAGAAGACTATAATGGTTCTATACTGCCCACCTGAATAGCAGTGTCTTTATTTAAAACAGAATGAACAATTATCAGTTATCATACAGAGAGGTTTTTAGCCAGAAAACCTAGTTTTTCATTCCATTCTGACTAAGGCTAGCAAAAATGGATAAAAATGAGTGAAAAAACCACTGATCAAACCTAGTAACCTAGATTTTGATCCTGATTGACCCTGATCCTAGGGACCATCAAAACACCCACATCAAATATCATAAAGATTGGGCAAAAAAAATAACCTGAGACTGTTCACAATGTCTTTCACTGATCTGAATTGATGACCTTGCTTTTTTACAAAACATGACCAAGACCTTTAATATCTTCCTAGATATCACAAAGACAAACAATCTGACCAAGTTTCAAGATGATCTGATCAGAATATGACCTCTACACTGTTCACAAGGTTTTCTACTGATCTGAGCTTACTTTCCTACCCAAAGTAACCCATTTGCAAACCTGTCCTCGAGATTTTTAAAACAAACAATCTGAACAAATATAATGAAGATTGGGCCAAAAATGTGACCTCTGGAATATTACAATGTTTTCCACTAAACTGGGCAGGTGACCTAGCTTTTGACCCATTATGACCCTGTTTGAAAATTATACAAGGGACCATCAGGATAAACATTCTGAGAGTTTCATAAAAATTTGATTAGAAATGTAGTCTTTAAAGTATGCACAAGATTTCCTTTTATTTGGGCTGGTGACTTTTTCATCTGAACCTATTCTTATGACCCAGTTTCACATTTGTGTGAGAGATCATCACAAAAATTCAAAGCAAGCTTGATGAAGATTGAAGCAATAATAAAATCTCTAGCATGTTCAAAAGTTTTTTCTTTTGACTCGGGCTGATGACTAGTTTTTAAACCCACAAAAGCCAGTTTCAATGTCATCTAAATTTCTGGGCAAGGTTTATGAAGGCTTGATAAAAAAAATGTGGCCTCTAGAGTGTTTACACACTAAAATGGTGATGCCATAGGGTAGTCAATGGACAAAGGGCTATCATGGAAACTGACAAATGAATTAATACAGCATTAAATTTGAATTTATTTCCTAAGTAAAGAAAACATTTGCTTGATCTTATAAAGGTTAAAAATGCTCTACATCTGAGCTTGGATTTCTAAATTCTATTTCCCTAGATCCAACAAATCTTAGTTTCATATGACAAAAGATACAGTTTTTCGAATTAAAGAAATATTAAACAGCGAAATTACTTCAATCAAATTAGCTAAAGCAAGTCAGTAAAAACAAAGTAATGTTTGTGTGGTTCCCTAGCCCTATTTGACAACAAGCCGACAACAAGCTGTGTGTTTCAAACCTGTGTAACAGTATAGCACTGCTGGATGCTGAATGTCGCATGCTAGAACATAATTACCATCAAATAAATGAAAACGTTCAATGTGAGGATTACATATAATCTAAGTTTGCAAAGAAATAAAACTTAGAAGCTAAAATTTTTCAATTTTATAAAAAAATGCATCATTTTAAAATGAAAAATAACAAATAATGTGAAATAAGGTGTCATTTATAGATAATCTAAAAA
Organism: Cyclina sinensis; assembly: GCA_012932295.1. Taxonomy (NCBI): domain Eukaryota; kingdom Metazoa; phylum Mollusca; class Bivalvia; order Venerida; family Veneridae; genus Cyclina; species Cyclina sinensis. Next base: position 6,534,935 of record JAAONU010000017.1, read on the forward strand.
ATTTGAAAGCAAATGGCTATTTCAGCTTCTGCTTACCCTTACACAGATAATAACTACCTATAATGACAAAGTCTGTGAAAACAGGACCTTAACAGTTGGAGGACAGTTTTGCTTAAACATAGCCTTCTACACCTGGTAGAAATATCATGTAAACATAGCCTAACCAATGTATCATTAGATGTATGTAAACAGAATATTAATCAAGATGATAATACCATTACCACTGCACTAATAAGACAGCTGAGAAATAATCAGTCAAGTGAACATAGCATGACAATAAAGACAACAATTCAATGCATAAGTTCTAGGGACCCTAAATAAAACATAGCTATCTGCTTTCACATCAGACCCAAAGCATGACTGTAATGACAATAATTCTCTAAAAACATGGTATCTAGACCTTATGAACTGACAACAGTCCTACAAAATCACAACATAGCTTGTAAGGTCAGAGGACAACGCTTTCACTAATATCCCTTCAAGTTTCAATTTAAATTTCAAAGAAAGGCATCTATTCACCATTCCACTGAAAAAATATGGCAGAATTCTGCACAGTGGAAACCAAGTTAAAATATCACTGAATAAAAGACAAAATCTGTCCACTAAAGTATCTAATGCCTTATCTAAAATGAACGATATACCTTGTACCAAAGAGAGCCAAAAGTTTCTTTGTTCTTCAACTGTTTTTATTTCAGGTACACCATGCAGGTATACCCAGCCATGCTATACCAGCAGGATTCATCAGTTATAGCATGGCATGTGTTTCCAGACATTTACACTAAGTAAACTGAACTCACTATCTTACATGATTGTATAAAATATTTACAGCAATGTCTCCTGTATATGCAATTATACAACATACACAGGCTAACTGTTCTTGCATGCATATAAATTGCATATAAAAAATTATGCTGTCAATGTAATGTTTGTAATGTCTTCTACAGTTATAACCTACAAAGTCTTATTTAAAAACTTGCTCTGACCTGTATAACCTAATAAAAAGAGACTTGCTTTAGACTTGTTTCAAACATACCTGTTTGCTCTGTTCATTTTCGTCCGTCTGTCTCCTGAAAAATAAGTAACACTGTTAATAAAAGTTATGGTCTTGATAATAACAGCAAAGTATTCTTCCAGTTCTTTTGCAGTGTGTCAAGTAATGGATGTTAGTTAGCTTGACTCAATAAAAATTTACATGATGTTCAAACCCTTGATTTTTTTTTATAATAACTAGAGAAAAATTCTGATCTACTGAAACTGTTGAACAGAAAAAGTTTCATTTGGTCATATAGGCTTTTTCAATTAACTTAAAAATGCTTGCTGTTTTCCAAGACTAATTACATATAATGGTTTTGTTTATTATAATAGGCCAAATAAAAAAAAAAATATTCATAAAGTTTGACTGAATTTTTCCAAATTATCTTACTAAACTTATTTCTTTTCTAAAAGGACTGATTGAATAAACTTGAATTTTTCAAAACTGACTGACTTGGTTGATAATGCAAATTCACTATAATCTGTCAGACTAGACCATTTGAGTCAAATATGATTTGTTCGTCAAAGTTGCTTAAAATAAACTTTGCTGGTTTGAAAACTAAACTTTAACTTATCAGAAAAACTGACTTATTTAACTTTGACTTAAAAGGTTTGAACAAAGTCTGATTAAACAACTTAAAAAAAAGGACCCAGTAAAATTGAAAGGAGCAGAGGTTAAGGGGTAAGAGTGCCAGACTCCCCATCTGGAGGTCACTGGTTCAAATCCCACCAGGGTTGAGAGTCTCCAGTGACCTTCAACAATCCACTTTCAGCACAAGCATTGGTATGAACCAAGGAAGCAGTCATCAAGATGGATTAATATGTTGTAAAAACCTGCTTCCCAATCAATGTAAAATAAATAAGTTTAAACATACATTTAAAGATTACATTAAGAACATATATGTGCAGGAAAAGTCACTGCAAACCAGAATTAACCAAGCCACATTAGACATTTTAACAGGGGGAACAACCACAGCCAGGCTATACTTAATCAGATCTGTACTGTTACAAAGCTGACAGGTAGGGTTCTCTTTCATAAGCTTTGTTACATAATCATTCTTTATATTTTTGTATACAGGTAGACAGTTTACCAAATCATTGTTCTGGACAGTTTCTGGATTCCACTAAAAGAATTATTGCCAACTTTTTCATATGATAGAACTATGTTCAACAGAATGGCATCACTGGGTTACAGAACAAATATCCATGTGATTGACAATGTTTTACCAAAAGTAGTAAAATATTTCAGCCAAACTAGTAAATTATTTTACCTTATTTGGCAAGGTAGTCAATTATTTCACCCAAACTAGTAAATTATGTTACCTTTTATAGCAAGGTACCCAATTATTTTACCCAAACTAGTAAATTATGTTACCAAAATAAGCAAATACTTTATTAACTAAAATGGCAAATAATTTTACCTGAATTATTTCAAATTATTTGAACCTAAATTAATACTGACTTTTCAAACTTGGAAATATTTATACAAAACTAGCAGATACTTATGAAACAGGCAAATCAGTTTACTCAAACTAGCAGTGACTTTTAATCTGCAACTGTTTTCTGTTGAGCACATCAAGTAAAAAACTTAACACCAGTTTCAAACCACACAGGGGTACATCATGAAAAAGTAAGAAAATTACACTATGATCAAAGTCTTAGGCATCAGAATTAGTGGAAATGCCAATGATTAATGGTTAATACAGAATTTCACTGCAAACAAACAACCTAATACCTGTAGGGTAACCTGTTTAAAACAAGCAAGCAAAACATTAATTCCTATTTCCATCTTTATCTAGTGTTCTTGTGTTGGTGCTTACCAAATGATGGCAAATATACTTTAGTATTTCTATGTAAAAGTGAGTATTTCTATTGAGTATTAGAAATGTTCTGACTGAAAATAAAGCATGCTAATGGTGGATTATTCACTGATGCATTTCATTGGTGCAAGAGAAAAAATTATGATGAATGAAGTATAGTTTTCTATTTTGTCTCAGCATTACCCTGGGTGACAAGTGGATAAGAATGATAAATTTTCCCCAATTAGTACACACTTTATTAATAACAACCTGTAACAAAGGTTGTATAAAAGAAGTACCTTGAAATACACATACAATATTTGGTAAGCACTAACAGTTTGATGTCAACAAAAATCATATCAACAATACAAAGTTTTTAAATCACTTCACATCTGTCTGCTTACAACTTCCTTTGCTACCATAAAACTATTCCATCACCGATCTATAAAGCTCTGCATGTCACAGCAGTGTCACAAATACAGAGAAAATAGTATCCTAGTATCTCTAGTACACATTATCAAACTTGGTATATGCATTTGTGACATCAGTGACAACATCAAATCTATGGCAACTCTAGTCTTTTCAACTGAGAATCATTAATGTTTGCTCTAATGAAATACTATTTAAGTCAAAATAGCCAAAGCAAAAAAATATATGTAAATTTCTTGAAAGTCTTTGTAACTTTTTATTTCAATTTCTGATGTTATTGTTGAAAACTCAATGACACAAATACAACATTAAAGACAAACATTAAAAAAAAAAAAAACAGATTTCAACCGAAGTATAGTCTGGACTCAGTATTTCAGGTCTGGTATTTATCAACATCAAAAAGAGTCTCAAACTATAGAAAGACTTTCTTGCTCAATTGACTTTGTTTCTGAAACACCATTCAGTTACTGCAAGGTGTATTTAGCTGTAGAGATCCAGACAGTCCCCCTCCCATTTATTTTGGCTGTTTTTTAACCACTATGGCATTCCTCTCCCATTATTTTAACAATGTAGACAAACAATACCTCTCTGCCAAAAGTGGTGGAGGGGAGTTGTCTGCCTTGTTATAATTATGGCTGGGGAATTGTCTGGAATACCTACAATCTGAAAAAATATACAAAATGTGAAATATTCAAAGGGAATTTTGTTTAGGACCCTCAGCTGTGCCACTGTGGCTAAATTTTGAAGTTACAACAAGACATGAGTTTCCTGATGTTTGTAGAATGTCACTTCTTTTAAAAACATATTAATAATTTAACTATAATTTTTTCTTGTTTGACCAAGGATTTCTATATTCAATACATTTCCCATAGCTCTTCCTAGACAGTAATAATAATTGCTATGAGAAGAGCATGAACAATCTTCATGAAAATCAGGAAAGTCTTTGTCTTCGTAAACAAGGTGTAAAAGTGATGAAGCTCACAGATTTGTCTCTTTTTTTTGCATAATAAATTAAATTCTAGGCCTGAAATATAGAACCCAGGCTAAATTATTTAGCTAAACATGTGACAACGACAATTTCTTCACAAAGCAGATTTGTTTTTCAGAGAAAAACATAGTCTCCCACCACCTGACTCAACCCGTCATGTTGATGATATGCAAAACTAGGCCTCACACTGAAAACTTCTGTGATGAACAGTACAGAAGGAACAGCAGAGACATTAGAAAATTTATTGCATAACGGGCATCAACTTTGTTTAAATCAATGATACCAAAAATATTGAAATCATACAAAACTTTGCATTAATCACTTCTGTGTGATTTAGCCAAAATCTGCCTAAGGATACAGCAGAAATTAATAAGTGACAACATGCAGAGGAATTACTCCCCTGTAAATAAATGTACCAGAAAAGCCAAAGATATGCATAACTGCAGCTGCCACAGATCACTTCTATGAAGTGTGACTGGTATGGGAGAAATGGAGCAAACATTGAAAACGCAAGTGCTATGTTCGAATGGATGCCATGTCCCCAGGGGGCATTGACCTTTAACCCCATGACCTCTAAGTGGGTTTGACAGGTATAGCTTACCAAGGTGCATGCCAAGTTCAGTTGACTTTCACATATTGGTGATAGAGGGGTTAGAGGACAAAGTAATTTTCAAACTGAAAGCATAAAGGGCAATAACTCTGTTCAAAATCAATGAACCAGAAAACCTGCAACTAGGCTAAGCAGTAGACAAATGTGCAAAGTTTGGTTGAATTCTACCAGGTGGTATCAGAGCAGTTGTCCATAAACTTTGTGACATACAGACAGATGGGCAAATAGACAGACAGACAGCACAATATCAATAGGTCTCCCTCTGCATGAAGGGAGACATAAATACTAAACTAAACAGTACAAAAAACTGTTATTGAAACTAACTCATCCAAAATCTTTCACATACCCTCATATGGATTAACTAAAAGAAACACAAGATAAAATAATGTTCCTATTTCAAAATTTAAATAGAAAAAGCACAAAATTTCCCCACTGTAAGCAGATATACAATTAAGAAAAATCCTTCACCACTGCAGTGAGTGAAGTGGGCAGGGACAACGAAGCAATTAATTTTTTCTTCTTTTCCCTTTTTAATCTTGATATATTATCTGAAGTTCTTAACACTTACATGTTAGAAAAACCAACATGTACATTTCTACATCTTTTCAGATAGAAATATATTTATGCCTTATTGTTTATGGGCTGCAGTCATCACAAAAAATTGTGGTCCCCATGGGATTCCATCTCAATCCTGCTTAGACAAACAGCATGGAACATTCTTTACCACTAAGCCAAAAATAAATTACTTTACATAAGTGTCAGAGATTGAATTTGTACAAACAGAAAGTGTGCTTTCATCCATACCATATGGATGCTTAGAGATTTGCAGAACCTGCTTAATAAAAGTGAAAATCTACCATGTACAACATGTGTACATGTATCTACTTAACACAAGAGGGCCATGATGGCCCTAGATCGCTCACCTGAATACTTTCCCTTTGGGTCTGCTGTTGAGCAAACATCAGAAGCTTTTTTAAGATTCTCCCTATATAAATCTACATGAATTCAACTGACCCTCGGGGTAGAGCCAATTTTAACTCAAGGGGCATAATTTGAACAAACTTGGTAGATGGCCTCTAACTGATGCTCATTTAAAAATATCTAAGTTCTAGGCTTGGTGTTTTCAAACAAGATTTTCAAAGTTTTCCCTATATAAGCCTATTTAAAATCAATGGACCCCCCCTGAGCAGGGCCAAATTTGACCCCAGGGGTTTAATTTGAACAATCTTGGTAGAGGTTCACTAGACAATGCTACATAACAAATCTTAAGGCTCAGGGCCTTGACGTTTCAGACAAGAAGATTTTCAAAGTTTTTCCTTTCTGTTGCCACAGTAACCAGAGTTCTTGATGGAATTCAATTCTTTGAACAACTTTGGTAAAGCTTCATGCAAGGAATACCCCAGGCATGTTTCATCAAACTTGGCTTAGCAGTTTAGGAGGAGAAGTCGTCAAGTTAAATTGTTGACGATGCAAGCTGACGCACGCTGGACTATCAAAGATCCCAATAGCTCACCCTTGAACACTTTGTGCTCAGGTGAGCTAAAAAATGAAATAGTGTAACCTTTTTCCTTGTATATAATTTTCTTTTCTAAACTATAAACAAATGATTTTTCATGTGTCTGACCTCACCTCTATGTCTTGCTAGGAATCAAAGGTAGAAAATATTATTCACGATTAATGGAAATTAACATCTTACATAGGTTAGTTATTATTTTTTTCTGCTGAATAAATCTTTCCAATTTTCTACAAAATTCATAGTATTCCTCTCTAGAAATATTTTCTTCTCTTCTTTAAAGTTCTGAATACCATTTGTTCCTGCTTAAAAGGCACATTAATGTATCAGATGCACTCTTAAATGAAAACCAGCAACTTCCACTTAAAGTATTAAAAATTCATTCTTTAAAAAAAGAGCAAATTTGGTTTCTTCCTTTTTCTTGTAAGTCTGAGTTCAAAGGCTCTGAACACACCAAAATTCTTTTCCAGAAAAGAAGCAAGCTGAGATTTTATGTGTTCCTTATCAAAATGACCCTTAACTTACCTTTATCTGAACCACTGGTCAGTAAACCCTGAATATTTACTGAAGTGAAATTTTGCAGGATTTTTTGCAGTATTACAAGAAAGCTCTGTTGGATAAATTGTTAATGTATGATTTTTAAATACTTACCACTTTGTGTCAGTTTCTTGCATATTTTCGGATATTTTGCAAATTTTACATAGTAGTAGGACTCGTACTCCATCACAATAGTCTCAAGGTCTATGTTATCACAGACCTCAAATTTTGTGACATCAATATTTGTCTCCCTAGCCAAAGCCTGGGCTGAATCCAGGTATCTGAAATATACAATTTGTTACCAGTACGTTTGAAACCTATGACTTCTAGAAATAGTACCATACTCTTTACAAAAAGAGACAAGATGGCTCTATATCACTCATCTTATACCACTGCTCTTAACAGAAGGCAAATGAAAACACTCAACAGCATACTTAGACATCCAAAATTATGTTCACATAACAGTATATTACCTGGACCATGACCTTTATCACCTGACAAGATTTTATACTGTATAAATATCATTTGCTTTAGAAACTAGTGACTCCTGGGATAGATCCAATGTTAGATTTGCTTTCTGCAACTGCAATAAGAGAGTAAGTCAGGTCAGTCAAGGTCAAAATTGAAATTTACATGCAAAACTATGCACTTTAGTGTAAAAAAATTGATGATTTGGTAAGTTTCTGCCAAGTTTGATAAAAAATATTTAACTAACTTTTAATTGTTGCTTACCCTCCCCTCTTCGAATAAAGCATAATCTTACCCTTCTTCATTGAGGTAGTTTAACACCAGTATAAGTATATTCTTTTTTCTTGTTTCTGTCTTTAACTCATCCTGAAAAACAGAAACAAAAGAAAAACTCAGTGCCGCAAACAATATAAGATTAACTCATTGTCGGTTACCCACTGTACATATTCCATACATCTATATCATGTATTGTGGATAAATTGACTGCTGATAACTTTTTATCATGAATACTAATGAGCAAAGGGAAGGAACTCTTTGTTTAATGATATAAATACTCTTCAAATCTGAAGGTTGGTCTATAACTTCAAACAGGGATGTTGCTGCTTGAAATAGAGGAGTAATTTCATTGGCTAACATTGTGAAAGTAAATAAATTAAAAACCAATGAAAGTAGGTCTATAACTATTTATTAGTACAAAATGTTTGAAACCAACTGCCCCATGGTTGATAATAGAGTGAAACATAATGGATCGAATATGGGTTTCCAACGATGCTTGATACTCTGGTGAAGCCATCCTGATAGAGCTTCTCTCCTAAAATCTAACATAATGTTGTTTCCTTATTTATGACATTTTTGTTTATTTCAGAGTGTCAAATTTGGACTGACATACACTTACGTGAATTTCTCAGGGAATGATTCACAATGCAGGACTTCTAGTTTTTATTAAAAGCACACTTTCATCTTTTGCTAGTAAGCAGGCCTACTTATTTTGTTGTAAACACTTTGAAACATCACATTTCAAATTGGTGTACGGAGAAGTGATCTAAAATCAAGGCATTTTTAAAATCTTTTAAAAACACTCTTTTTTCAAATATGAACAAAATTCAAATACATGTACCTGAAAAAATTGTCCATATATAAACATGACAATGAAATTCAGTTTAAGGCCATATGTGTTGCAATTTATGTTGGATAAAAACATTTCGTAAGAGCATTTCACACAGCAGTGGATTTTGTCTTCTATGCACACAGTGTACAAAATGATCAAAACCCTGGCCACTTACTTCCTGCGAGGTTTTCTTGATGTGTTTTGTTGGACTATGCATAATTACACTCATCCTTTAGAACCTGTGTCACTGTTTTGGGTGGTCACATGAGAAATATGGTGAAAAAATTCCAACAAAATTACCTACAATGTTACATATATATGTAATCATTTGAACAACAGCATGCAAAAGATGTCAGATATAAGTTTATGAAAAGATTGAAAGAAAAACACATGCAACAGATATAAGTCTAAATTTTTCAAAAGAATTACATGTCAGAAATTAGCAAATCATGAAAAACTGAATGTACAGTAACACCTGTATCTGAAAGTTATCTTAGAAAGTCAGTTTCATCTGCACAGATAAAATAAACAAAAATGACAGAATCTACATATGTGTTACAACTATTTTACTAACAAGTATCTAAATTTGTACATTACATTGGATTTTCTTTATGTTTGTGATAAATTTAGATCTGTCAAGGGTCTCCTGACTACCCACATGACTGTCACTAATTAGCATAAGCTTGATGTATCATCAAGTTAGCAAAGCAGTTGGTGTTTCGTGCAGATTTGTAGATATGGGTTTGTATTTAGCTGTCTGAATAATGGGTAACTATGTTTGTTAGAAGCACAGTTGTAATACATATATAAATCTGCCCATTTTAGAATATTTTATCTTTGTAAGTAAAACTGGGCCTACCAATAAGAATAGAAACTGTATTTTCAAGATTTACCAAACGTAACTGTGAAAGCAATCAATCTGCTTTGTTAAGGTAATCTAAAGAGGTTGTAAACCACAGGTGTAACTGTTAACTGTTCTTTCTGCAAGTTTTGTAAGAGAATGATGTAACTAAAGCACCACACTTAATCACATTTTTCATTCACATATCATAATTATAACATTATCATATAAACTGTTCCTATTAAATATTTAGGCAATGTACTTTCAAAAGACATTTGCAGCTTTCAATACCTTCTTACTGCCTATAGCTGGGAGACTCTGGAATGCTTATGAAAAATTGTTAATACGATCAATTTTCAGCTTATGCCACTGCATGGTTCTCACCAGTGACAGGCTTATGAATTGGATCAGCATAAAGTTTTTGTTTTTTGTTCCGAGCCTCTGCAAATCCAGCCATTTTTGTACTGGCACTTTTTCAAACTCCAGACTTTACTCACTAAAGCTTTTACATAAAACAAACAATTTAACTGTAATTTCAAGTAGATTTTATATAAATGTTTGTGAAAAAATTGAAAGAACATCATCACACCAAAAGCAAAGGTGTTCAAAATTAAAAGCAAACATACAACTGCAATAAAAAACATCTTCAAAAACACATTTCAATGTTGTTCAAATTTACACATCTTATCAAACTGTCATAATCTTTTTTAAAAATATTGATGGCTTATAAAAGGTAAATGTCATGTGTTTTACTGTGCCCGTTCTAAGGTAAATAAACGTCTATTTTGTAACAGGTTTTAAGTCAATCAATCTACATGTTCAACACCCATTTTTAAAAGGATCTATAACAACTATACAAGTAGTTTACTTATGTACTGATGAAAAAGATATGTATTAGACTGGAAAGTCACTACAGGCTCTCATCCATAGTGGTATTCGAACCAGCAACTTCTGGAAAAGCAATCTCCTGATTATATTGAAAGTCTTGACATATCATTATTACAGAACTGTCTAGGGTGCCAAGTTTGATTTTAATTTGTAATTCTAAAACTTTCTATTTGATGACTTATAGCCGAGAATCATTAAAATATTAGCACAGTGAAATACTCAAGACCAAAACAACTGTAAGTTTTTGGAATTTTCTACTGGCTAGGTTATGTTAAGATTAATCTTCTACTTCAATCTCCTACTGTCTAAGTTATTTGATGACTAACTTCATACTGGAAGACCAATTTTCAACCAGTGAAGTTATGTGAAGACAAATTCTATACTGGTTAAGTTATGTGAAGACAAATTCTCTACTAGTTAATTTATGTGAAGACAAATTTTCTACTGGTTAAGTTATTTGAAGACAAATTTTCTACTGGTTAGATTATGTGAAGACAAATTTTCTACTGGTTAAGTTATGTGAAGACAAATTTTCTACTGGGTTAGTTATATGAAGACCAATTTTCTACTGGTTAAGTTATGTGAAGACAAATTTTCTATTGGCTAAGTTATGTGAAGACCAATATCCTACTGTCTAAGTTATGTGAAGAACAATATCCTACTGGCTAAGTTATGTGAAGACCAATATCCTACCGGCTAAGTTATGTGATGACCAATATCCTACTGGCTAAGTTATGTGATGACCAATATCCTACTGGCTAAGTTATGTGAAGACCAATATCCTACTGGCTAAGTTATGTGATGACAAATAGCCTACTGGCTCAGTTATGTGAAGACCAATATCCTACTGGCTAAGTTATGTGAAGACCAATACCCTACTGGCTAAGTTATGTGATGACCAATTTTATTCTGGCTAAATTTTTAAAATGCTCAACTTGATATGTTTTTTTGTAATGGTTAAATTTATGTTCGCTTATTACCAGTGTCATGCAATTCTATTTTTTCTTTGTTAAAATAAGTCAAAAATGAAAGAAAAAATAAAAAAAAAACAATGGAGACAGAATGAAAAAGCTGTGAACAAAATAAATTATTTAGAATTTTCTGTTAACAAAATAGATTATTAACAAATTATAGATAATAAATACCTTCATGTCAGTAAAAGTTCTCATACGTTCCAACATACTTCCAAACATCACACTTTATCTACATTTGCCTTAAGAAAATAAAAACTATGCTTGCATGGGGTCTTTATGTTTAAAACAAAAATTTATCCATCAATTGTATGTTTGTGTATACATGAATATTTCAATATGTTATAAATTATCAAATATTCCTGCTACTAATAACAGTTACATAGACAAACTGTCAAACGCTATGCTAATTTATCAAAAAATGTGATTATAACATTTTCAAGAGCACTAAATATTAATTCAAATATTGCCTCAGTGTAATCTAATGCTATGTATAAAATTAAGTGCAAATCTCCATTGAATGCTTTTAAAATTTCTGTCAATTGAAAATGTAACAATAATTGATTTCATGGCAGAAACTGAAATTGAAAGTTTGATACAGTACTTAATTTTACTGAATAAACATTGTGCATAACAAATGACAGTTTTCGAATGTTATTTGAATAGAAAATTAAGGCGAAAGTCATGACGCCCCACAGAGATTAAGCATGCAAAATAAGTCCACGAAATAAAGATATGCACGTTCAATTGCGCTAAGCACATAAAATACTGACAGCTTATTAATGATTGTGACTTAAAACTTTCTGCAAATACTTGCATCAGAATTTTCACAAATATTTGCCAGTAAATGATTTTTTTATAACAATCCCTGTAACACACAATGTGTAAATATACCTGAAATGCTTCTGCAGAAAAAATATAGAATGATATAAATAAAAATTACAAATCTAGTGTACATTTTTTGATAAATGAAACTAAAAACAAGAGGGCCATGATGGCCCTATATCGCTCACCTGAATATGACTGCTTTTAACAAAGTTGCTATGGACCTGGTCAATTGACCCCAGATGACCCATATTCAAACTTGGCCTAGAAATTATTGAAACAATCTTTCTGACAAATTTCAAGGTTAATTGGACTGAAAGTGTAGCCTCTAGAGTGTTAACAAGGTTTTTCCATATTTGGGCTCTGTGACCTAGTTTTTGACCCCAGATGATCCATATCCAAACCTGAGCTAGAAATCATCAAAACAACCTTTCTGACAAATTTCCAGGACATTTGGACTGAAAATGTAGCCTCTAGAGTGTTTTTTGATATTAAGGCTCTGTGACCTAGTTTTTCAATCCAGATGACCCATATTCAAATTTGAGCGGGAAATCATAGAAGCAGCCTTTCTGACAAATTTTCAGGTTATTTGGAATTAAAATCTTAACTCTAGAGTGTTAACAATGTTTTTCCATATTTGGTCTCTGTGACCTAGTTTTTGACCAAAGATGACCCATATTAATACTTGAGCTAGAAATCATTAAAACAACCTGTCTCACAAATTTCCAGGATATTTGGACTGAAAATGTAACCTCTGGAGTGTTAAAATGGTGTTTACTTTTTAGGGCTCTGTGACCTAGTTTTTGATCCCAGATGACCCATATCCTAATCTGGGCTAAAAATCATCAAAACAACCTTTCTGACAAATTTCAAGGACATTTGGACTGAAAATGTAACCTCTAGAGCATTAACAAGGATTTTCTACTTTTTGGCCCTGTGTCCTAGTTTTTGACCCCACATAACCCATATTCAAAACTGAGCTAGAAATCAATAAAAAAATCTTTCTGACAAATTTCAAGGTTATTTGAACTGAAAATGTTACCCCAATGCATGTTAACAAGGTTTTTCCATATTTGGGGTCTGTGACCTAGTTTTTGACCCCAGATGACCTTTATTCGAATCTGAGCTAGAAATCATTAAACCATTTTTTCTGACAAATTTCGAGAATATTTGGACTGAAAAGTAGCTTCTAGAGTGTTAACAAGTTTTTTCTATTTTTTGGCTCTGTGACCTAGTTTTTGATTTCAGATGACACATATTCAAATTTAACCTAGAAATCATTGAAACAACCTTTCTGACAGATTCCAGGTTATTTGGACTGAAAATGTTACCTCTAGAGTGTTAACAAGGTTTTTCCATATTTGGGCTCTGTGACCTAGTTTTTGACCCCAGATGACCCAATTTTGAACTTAAGCTAAAAATCATCAAAACAACCTTTCTGACATATTTCCAGGATATTTGGACTGAAAATGTTATCTCTAGAGTGTTAACAAGGTTTTTCTATTTTTGGGCTCTGTGACCTAGTTTCTGAACCAAGATGACCCATATTCAAACTTGAGCTAGAAATCATAGAAACAACCTGTCTGACAAATTTCCAGATTATTTGGACTGAAAATGTTACTTCTCCTTCTACAAGAAGATTTTCAAAGTTTTCACTGTATAAGCCTATGTAAAACAAATGACCCCGGGGTGGGGCCAAATTTGACTCCAGGGGTATAATTGGAACAAACTTGGTAGAGGTCCACTAGACAATGCTACATATTAAATCTTAAGGCTCAGGGCCTTGTGGTTTCAGGCAAGAAGATTTTCGAAGTTATTCCTATATAAGCCTATGTAAAACCAATGACCCCAGGGTTGGGCCAAATTTGACCCAAGAGGTATAATTTGAACAAACTTGGTAGAAGTCCACTAGACAATGCTACATACCAAATATCTAAGCTCTATGCCTTACGGTTTATGACAAGAAGATTTTTAAAGTTGTTCCTATATAACTCTATGTAAAACAAGTTACCCCTGGGGCAGGGCCATTTTTGACCCAGAGGCCATGATTTGAACAAACTTGGTAGAGGTCCACTAGACAATGCTTCACACCAAATATCTTAGCTCTATGCCTTACGGTTTCTGACAAGAAGATTTTTAAAGTTTTTCCTATATAACTCTATGTAAAACAAGTTACCCCTGGGGCGGGGCCATTTTTGACCCAGAGGCCATGATTTGAACAAACTTGGTAGAGGTCCACTAGATGATGCTTTATACCAAATATCAAAGCTCCAGGCCTTGTGGTTTCTGACAAGAAGATTTTTAAAGATCCAACTTTTAAAATCTGTTTTTAGCTCCTGTGACCCAGAAATGCAATGAACCGGAACCATTTGAACAAACTTGGTAGAGCTTCATGCAAGGAACATTCTAGGCAAGTTTCATTAAATATTGCCCAGTGGTTTCAGAGGAGATGTCGTTTGAATGAATTGTGGACGACGGACGGACGGACGGACGGACGGACGCCGGACAATCAAGGATCCTAAAAGCTCACATGAGCATGCTCAGGTGAGCTAAAAAAGCAAGTGTCTTTATTTTCTTCCTTCAACTGTGAAAGAAATAGCTTATGTCATAATGAGTAACATTAGTAAAAATATAATTTTTTCACAGATTTTTCACTTTTTAAAAATTTATTTCACTAACTTCGCTTTTTCGTCACATTCTGAGTCACTAGTAAAATAATGCTGTCTTCCCACCTCTACCAATCACTTTTAATGTCAAAATAGCTCAATCATTTCATAGTGTGCATTCTCCATTTCATATTCCTATGTCCAACAACTGAAAACAATTAAGTTCCGAGTTATCTAACACTCAAATATCGCTCCAAAACCACTGCACAGTCATAATTAATTTCAAGCTGTGTAAATACAGCCAAGCATTTAGAAGACCAACTAATATTTAACAATACAAATTCCACTGTAATTTTTTTTCTAGGGATTATAAACTTTTTTCCATACAAACTGGTGTACAAATCAGTATCATTTGTTCAGGGTTATGGCGACACATTAGTGAAGTACAAACTTAATCTGTCTTAATCTTACACTGGACTTATTAAGCCATGTTTTAATGAGAACAAGGAATTTTTTAGTATAGTTTATGACATGTGATAGGCCAATTTCTGTGCAAACAATTCATTTATTACTGCATTTCCTTTTGAATTGCTTTCTTAATGTTTTAACCGAAATAAAATGACAATAACCACACTTATTGCTTTCTCTTCATTGATTAAGGCCTGTTAACAAGGTCGGATGAAATTGAGGCCTGTTTTTAAAGATTGCTTTATTTCAATATCATTGCTTCTTCATTGATCTTTCGCTGTAACAATCAGAGTCAAATCAGGTGGATTGCTTACCTAACTATTGTTACTAAGGACTTCACACTGTAAGAAACTACAAATATTCTCATTAACTCACATACAACTTTGAGGTATTGACATGATTGTACTGTTAATACTATGCACTTCCCAATTTCATTGTTAAAACAAAAAGTCCCCACAGTTTGACTTTGTATGGTTTAAGCACCTGGAATCCTGTAACTATAGTATAGCTGGACATACCTGCATGCATCGTCGGTGACCCCCGGTACATGGATAATTGACTGCTGATTATTCGTTTTCATGAATATTTATTAGCAAAGGGATGTAACTCTTCGTCGAATGAGATGCTGCATTACAAATAGACACTCTTCAGTGTGGAGAGTAGGCATAATGACAAGTTACTTAAAATAGACGTATTTCCCAGGATTTAAACTTAGGCGCGGAAGGCAAATTGTAACAAGTAATTTCACTGGCTGAGATTCCGCAAGGGAAATCTTATGGAAACCAATGAAAGTAGGTAATGAATTATTCATGAGTATGAAATTTTACCAGCCAATTGTCCCACGGTAGATAAATAGAGTGAAACGGAATGGATCGAACGTGGGTTTCCGACGATGACCTGCATGGTACATCTTAAATATACTCAAGAGGAGAACAAAGTTGCTGAGTTGTGTAACATAGTCAAATTATGCTGAAAGTTTTTAGTTTTCAGTATTCAATTCTGCTGAGAAATTTTCAGATATATCTTTGTCATCAATCATGACATAAACTCTATTTTCTCCAAAAGGAGGAAAAAATATTGCATCAAAAACACCCAATTTTTTCCTCCTAGCAAACCTCAGACACAAACAAACAAGTTATTTCAAAGCAACTGTTAAAAAAACACAGTACAAAAATATCAAACTTCGACACAGTTATAATGCCAACTGCAACCCTTGAGTAAGAAATTTTATGAGACAGTTTATTTTTCATTGAATTAAATTCAACATTAAGCATCATGTAATTAAATATAAAATTTGAAACAAATTTGATATTTTTGTACCTTTTGCTGAAAGAGAAATTGTAGTCAGCTAACATATTCATAGTGATATAACCGTTTGGCAAATAAATGCATAAATGGGATGACTGAAATATGCAATACTGACACAGGAAATGTCAGGCTGCAGTGAAAGTTCGGTTTAGAATGAAGTCAAGGTTTGCATTTGACAAAGCTTGTTTAAAAAATTATATGAAACAATAAACTGTATACCATGACCACCCAATACAGGTAAGCTTAGGTCACCCTAAAAATATCTGTGAAAGCAATACTTTTCTTACAACACAGAATTTTGAGCATGAACACCACTGTTGTAATGACTATCTTTTTTGTCTTTAGTATTAACTATTCCAGATCAAGGTTTCACTCGAGTTATAGACTTGAGGCCAGATCCAGCTCACACCAATAGCCGTAGTTAAAATAAAAAAAAGTACAGATGAATAGGGTCCAGGAACTTGAACATATTACAAATGAAATGGTAACTACACTGCCAAAGATCAGTATTAACAGTTAATTAATAGGATTTGCTCTTCAGAAAGTGTCTTTTAATGTACTTCTATTTAGAATGGTTTATTCAACCTAGCTTCAGACTTCAGTGCTTGCAAAACATCCAAATATGTCCTGAAAGATTTGACCAAAGTTCAAGCAAAAATCACATCATGTTGCTATAAAATTCTTGTGATAAAACTGACACCTAGGAATCTGGCCTATAGGTTTTTTCTTGAATTTAGGATATAATATATATATATATCTGTGGTTAAGCCTTCTTACTTAATATGCTTCTTGCTCGTAAGTGTAAAACTAAGTACCCTTGCTGCTTAAAAGAGACAAAGGTATGCAGTATTTTCAGGGTGACCATAAATTATACATAACAGTAACATAAAGCCTGAACATTTAAAATACCAATCCTGGTACTGCTACTGCTATTTTCAAGAACTATGAACTTATAAGCCTTTGGCTGGGGACTATAACATCTGAAATAGTTTTAAAATTGGATAAGACAACAATGAAAGTTTAAGAATACCAATCTCATACAAATTAGATGACTAAATCAACAAATAAACAATTACTTGATATTTTTTTTGTTTATTCTGTAACAGGTTTAATTTTAGATTTGAAGGGCCCTGTAGTGTTTTCCATGAGTTCTCAAGGCCCTAAGTCACTTGATGTGCAAATTTTCTATGTGCAGAAAAAGAACTGTGGGGCTTGGTAATAATATGCCAAAACAGTACAATTTGTAGTTTAATTAATTAGTTTGAGTTTAATGCTTCTTAACAGCCACATCGGGTGGACAGTTTTAACATTCATTCCCGAGTAGGATTTGTTGTCCAAACCCCACAAAATTTAATAGCAGTTCAAAACTGGCACTGTAAGTTTATACTCTTTAGAGCTTCTTAGAAACTTCTTTTTTTAGTTCAATATTTCCTTACTAGCCTGCAGATAATAATAAATGTTCATAGTATCAGGTAAGCTTGCTTTATGTGAACCTATGTACTTAATTGACAAAAGGCAGTCATGCAAAAGACCTTCCATTCAAGGCATTTCAACAGCTCATTGACAAATATAACCATTTAGTGTATTCAGTTACATGCTGGGTTCTTAAATAACACTCAGACTGATCTATTCATCTTTTGTATCATTTTCAATGGCAATCAAGCACGTCATAAATTTTGTATCAGCTTTTCAGCAACCACTGTATTAAAGACATTTCAGCTGTGACAGACTGTATACCAAAAATACTGAGGTCTCTTGATGCACTTAATATGGCAATTATTTACATAATCTAACTAAAGGGTAGATCTGAAGATGGTCAAATGAATGTTTTTTTTTTTTTATTTGTGAAAGCTGACTTTAGTACTTTTATCTAAATCCCAGTAGCATAGCCATAAAGATTGCATCTCTTGCTAACCTATAAATGTGGTTTGTAAAAGAAGCATGCTTACTTTTTCTACCTGTTAAAGGGGCTGTGCTCCAGATGACAAAAAAGAGAGTTTTCTTGTATTATAAATTTCTTGTAATATTTATGACTAATGCTTAAAAACTAACTTACTGACAAAAAATAAGTCAGATAATAACATAATAAATTGATTTTTTTCCTTTCATAGTGCTATACCGTAACGCGACGGTATAACTATATCGTATAACATTTAAAGTAAATAATTGTTATTTCAGTTGCAGTGATATTGGTGACAGTAAAAGCATTGGAAAATTTTTGTTAACATGAGGGTCCAGAGTTCAAATCAAGCTGAAGCGAATATATATTTTTTTGTTCTATTCTGACTTTTATAATCAGTTTTGAAGTAAAATATCACGTTATAACCACACGGCATCTAGATATTTAATTTATGTAAAAAATATTTTTATATCAAATCTGGAGTACAGCCTCTTTAATGTTCAAATAACAAGGAAACAAACAATTCTGAATATTTGAAAAATAAATATTTTATCATGTTTCATCAGATGAAATAGTTTTTTTTTGTCAATGGCGTTATTATGATATTGTGAATTTACTTAAGTGAAGTTACTAAAGCAGAACTCTGTCAGTTTTTTTTTGGTTTTTTTGCTATTACATTTATATGTTGATTATTTCTCAACTAAAAAATGAACCTTGGAGAATTTAAATACAAGTTGTTTGTTTGTTTTTTCTCCTATTATTATGGAGCAGCCCTGCTAGTTGGTTTGGGGAAAATTCTATATGATCAAGGCTGACTGTCAAACTCCGCGCACCGGTTACGCTACGCTCAGTAACCACTGCCTTCACACGAATCACGTGATGATGGTTTTATCACATGATTGTGTCAAGATGGCGGATACGCCAAAGAAACCGTTAAAAAATTGTTTTATCTGTGATAAACAGCGACACTATAATTTGAGCTTTGGTGTCAAGTCTGCCGATATGATTGACAAAATTTCATTTCTGTTAAAAAAGAACTTAAGTACAGTAGTTACAGTAGCAAACTGGTTACTTGAATGATTTCTTTTTCAAAAGCGGTCATATCGTTTTGAAATAAACGATGTGATATAAAAATTATTCTCATAATATTTATGTCTCCGAAATTGTTTTTTATTTGAGTTCCCACCTAATACCATAAAGTCTTGAAACATTAGCAAAACTGTGTTTACTTTAAAAAAAAAATCAAAATTGAAAAAAAATCATATCGTCAAAAATCTTGACGAAAATGTTGTGACGGCAGAGATCTAATCCTGTAAGGGGAGATCACTGCGTGGAAGATTGTGAATATATTTCCTATAAACTTCACAGAAAAGTGTACAGAATTGTGGCTAGACAAGTCAGACTCAGAATGAGAATGTCACAGGACTTTCTGAGAATGCCTCCACTTTAACTTCTTCAAAGGTCTGGGCTGATAAAAAAAAATTATCAAGATTTTAGATGCCCCTGGGACTTTTAGTTTCTGATGATACAAGTAAATGGCAGTTTACTGCACTGATATTTCCTGGCAACAGAACTAATGAAGGCTATAGATTTGGATGGTATCTGGGACAGGATACAGAATACCTGGTCAATATTCCTAATCCAAAATGTATTGTCATTCTATAATCTGTTGTTTTCAGTATAAAATAATGTAGTGATCTGGCATAGAAACACTAGTTATGGTTCTTTAATTTCAAGAAAATGGGCTGACATCATACAATGTATAGTCTCATGATTAAATTTGGAGAACATAGCACATTATATTGTTTGGCTGTCACATAACACGAAAATGAAAAACATAAAATACATGTATCATCTTGAAAAAAGAAAAACTTTAAATACTAGTATAAAAAAAATATTGTTACTGATATCGATGTAGTATCTGTCATAAAATTAAATAAAAAATCATTTTGAAATTTATTTTACAGAAACAAGCATTGAAGATACACTGCAATAAAAGCTTAGTTCTTTCCTATTCAGTACGCGTACAGACTATTCAGTTTACATCCACATGCATGTCAACAATGTAACTCAGAGTATAAATGTTTACCTGGAAAAAGTATGCTACAGAAGCAGTTTCAGTAATAAATTCTAAACGAAATCCTTTTGCATTTAAACTAAAACTATTAATTCTTTTGTTTACGTACATGTATTTGTTTCAATATGCTTTTCTAAATTCTATATATGCTAAAAATGTCCACATGATAAAAGAAATATTTCTTTTTAAAAGTCTGGAGAAGCAAGGACCAAATTTTCTAAATAAGCAGCTTGATGTAAAGAAGTTTCATACATATAACTTAAAATATTTCCAGTTTTTACTATCTGGCTGTTTCAGTAAACTGAAAAATGCCACATAATCAGCAGGGATACCAGTCCAGTTATTCCACAAAGCGAAACAAATGTACCATTTTGACAACATGAATTACATATATGCAGTTAAAGTGCATGAAATCACCTGCAAAGGAACTAAAACATACTCATACTCAGTGCCTGCCTAGTATAGTCGGTATTGATTTATGGCAGTAATGAGTTGAAGTTGTACTTAGCAAGAACATGAATGCTGAATTTCTTGAAAAGTTTTTCATTTTGCATTGCAATATGTCACTTGATGCTTTTACAAACTACATTTTGTAATTAGTTGCCATTTTTTGATAAACCATTGTAGGAAATAAAATAAACAGGTAACATTACTACTTGCGGACAGACACTTCTTTGATACCAGCAAAGGTGATAATAGTAATGTGTGGTTAATTCATAAACATAAAACTCAACACTCAGCCATGTGTCCAGATTTCCCGAAATATGTCGGTCCAACGGACATGTCCGATAAATTTTCACTTGGTCCGAAATTTTTTCAGTCCTGATCGGTCCAACTGTCAGCATTTATCCCAAACCTTGTGTTTTCAAAATGCCGTTGTAAATGTTAATTTTACATGTTTTCATTAGTTTTTGTTGTAAATTTCATTCGGTCTTACAGATTTTTTTTCGGTCAGACAGATTTTCAGACCTTGTCAGACCGAATATCTGACACTTTTTTTAACTTTCTTGAAGTCTTTCAGAATGAGAAAGCATGTTTTGGTTCTTACAAACGTTTTTTAAAACCCTGTAACAATTTTGCAGACTTTCTTCTGCTTTACATGCAAACTATTCTAAGTTACCACAGAAAAATACAGACTGAGGGTACGAACGTGCTTTGGTACGAATGAAAACGTTGTAACACTCGCAGAGTATAATTCCTGTTTTTGGGATTAAATAATCTATAAGACTGCTGATACTTACTGCTTCTCTGGCTTGATTTGCTGTTCTGATGCTCTGATAGCTCAACTCTGCCATGACTATGAGAATATTAAACCATTTTTATTTCACACCGTTGAAATTCGGTCGTGAAGATATACAACAAGAATGGCTGATGTCAACGGAAGTCTCCAACCAGCTCAGGTGCTCAATCTAAAACAATACAGCTGAATGCTAAATTGTTTCTGATTTTTTTTTAATAATATTTCAAAAATTAAATCATAACAAAGTTTTATTTCCGTGAAAATTACGCAAAAAGCTGGTAATAATTGCAATAACTTTACCATCAAGATTCTGACCTTGACCTTTGTATATACAAATGCATTTTCATTTGGCTACCTTTGTTTTCAATTTAAACAGTTAAAGTGGTACCTTAAAAGACAACAGATGGTAATTATATGTTATAGATATAATGGCCAAATAAACTTCTAATCTTGCAATATTTTTACGAAGTTGCAGTTTGCTCCTAAAACAAATGATGTCAACTTCTATAAACATGATAAAACTTATCATACATATCAATACAGTCATCTGGTGCTTCAGGGCTCGACTCTTTTTTAAGCAGCTTAGAATTTTCACACGTCCTGCTGTACTCGTCCTGTAGCTCACTTAAAGAAAATGCTATGTATTGATGACTTTATATGATTCAGCAACTAACTTCGCCTTATGACTTAAAAAAAATCTGAGATTTACCCATGAACCAGGATCTAATAGCATTTGAAAGACCTATCTATCTATCTTCCATTAACGTCGAACCCCTTTCGGGCAGGGCTCGCGCTGGCGTTCGCCAACGGTGCCAATGGCTCCAAATTGCGAAAATTGGCTCCAAAAAAATCAAGATTGGCGAAAGCACGCTAAAAGTATGACTTCCGACATTTTTGGAAATCCCCGAGTCAAAAAATAGAATGTTTAGCTCAGATCGAGGCGGTTGACTGGTTTTCCGACATCAATAGCAGTAAACTAGTAATAAATCAATAGACGCGGTCCACGTGTTGTAATATCCGGTAATATGCACGTGAGTGTCAGTTTGTGGCAATAAACAGATTAAATATGTGTTAAGTTGTTCGTGAACCAATTAGCTCGATCATGGTCAATAATCACGGATGATTGTTTTACAAACAGCGGCTCAATCAAGTGATCATCGTCGGCACTTAACTTTTTAAAGGATAAATAATGCGGTTGATGGATTTAAGTGGAAATATTTGGTAGCAACTGGATTCAATTCTTTCACACGTTTTCGATACGTTTCTTTTGATTTTCATTGTCAGAAAAGATAATTATGAAAGGTATTTTTGAGTAAATGTACAAAGGTATATATACTGAATTTTAACGGAGGCTAATCAGATAGGCATAAAATAAATTTATGCAAAAAATCAAAAATGGCACCAAAACGTAAACTTGATTCAGACAGTTCAACTCCTAAAAAAATGAAATCAAACACAGCTAGAAATTTTTTAGATACTTGGAAAAATGGCAATTCTTGGTAAACATATGATCCTCAATTATTGTGGCTCTGCATTAGCTTGTATCATATGTAAATATCATGTACTTTGATTTGTTACAGTGCATAAAAATATTATGATAAATAAATTATTTTATTTATATTGATTTGTGCTTTTTTTTGTAGGAAAACACCAATTGTTTTAATCCGAGTCATTTTACTTGTCTGATAATCAAAGAGCATATTGGTTCAAAGTGCCTCAGAGAGCACCATTTACCAATGAAAATTCAAAAAAATTTCGACGCGGGAGGGGTACTCCCCCTCCCGCACCCACCCCCTTTTCCGCGTCGAAAATATATTTGGCTCAAGCAATTTTTGACCCAGAGCTAGCCCTGCTTTCGGGGACGTAGACGTTTCGCGCGTCGGGATCAAAAGAGAAAGATTATAGTGAATAAAAATGTAGAAATGAAAGAAGTAAAGATAAAATTTTTGGTTAAAAATATAAGAAAGTCTTACTTGCAGGGAACTAGGGTGAGACATGTTCAATGCTACTTACTGCAGCATTGAACTGCTCTAGGGTGGGGAGGTGGGCAACATTAGGGGGAAGTTGGTTCCAATGAAACACTGTTCTGGGAAAGTATGAGAACTTATAATAATCCTTGGTTGCAGTGATTAATCTATAACAGAGGGTGTGACTGTGGCGAGCAGAGCGGGTCATTGGGGTCAGATAGTGCTTGATTGGGATAGCAACCAGATTATGATGAATCTTATAAAATAATGATAACCTAGCATCTATACACCTTAATTCCAATTGCCGGAGTTGAATGGAATGGAGCATATCTGTTACACTGGATGTTCGACCATAATCAGATTTTATCCAGCGGGCGGCTCTACGCTGGACACTTTCGACTTGGTCTATTTGTATCTGGGTGTGGGGCGACCATATAAGACCCTGCATGAACAGACATGTTTTTTTATAGTAATAAAATTCAGTGTGTGTGGTACATACAGGAATTAAAATTTTATTATTTTGGGCTAGAAATTCCTCTCGTCCTGCAGGAAGATCAACTCACCCAGAGTCAATTTCTACTCTTAATTTGAGTGGATTTGTTGAGCACTGGGCTCCCCCATATTGTCGAGCAAAAGAGAGTTCTTTTTTTATGAAAAATTTATCATAAAAACAGGTGTTAAAATTGAATTTTCACTGAACAATTTCCAGTTCTTTCCACAGGTGTTTGGCACATACCTAGGATTGGATTATCTTAGGAGTATCTTGTCATTCCTATACAAGTTTCCACCTTAAATATTGTATATATACACTGAAAATAGAAAAGGTAAGTAAGTTCTTTTTTTTTCAATCTATATTATTGCAAATGAGGAGAATGTATGTCCAGGAATGACTAGGTACTGCTAAATACTATCACAGGTATGTGCCAAACACCTGTGGTTCTTTCCTGATCACAGTTTTTTAAACATATACACAAAAAAAATACCTTTTGCCAATGGAAATAGTGTTGATACATCTAGAGTAAACCACATAGATTAAAATAATGTCCAATCATCTATACACCTGTTTATTCATGTTGAAAATGTTAGTGTTGCATTAATTTTTTATTAGCTCGACTTTTTTTGAAAAAAATTGAGTTATTGTCATAGTCATGGTGTCGTTGCCGTTGCCGTTCCCGTCCGAAAACTTTAACATTGATCATAATTTTTTTATTCCTTGATGGATTGTCTTCATACTTGGACACAACAACCCTTTGGACAAGACCTTCAAGATGACCAGACTAAACTTGACCTTGACTCTTAAATGACCTTCATATTCAAGGTCAAAATATTGAATTTTGCTAAAATTGGCCATAACTTTATTATTAGTAGGTGGATTCTCTTTATGCTTGGACACAACAACCCTTTGGACAAGACCTTCAAGCTGACCAGACTAAACTTGACCTTGACTCATAAATGACCTTCACCTTCAAGGTCAAATTATTGAATTTTGCTTAAATTGACCATAACATTAGTACTTATGGTTGGATTTGATTTATACTTGGACAAAACAACACTTATGACAAAACCGACATGTTGAATAACTCAGATTTGACCATGACCTTAAAATTACCTTGACCGTCAAGGTCAGATGATTCAATTTTGCTTAAATTGTCATAACTTTCTCATTTATTTATAGATTTAATTCAGACTTGGACTTAACAACAGTTGTGACAAATGCGACATTATGATTATTTCAAGTTTGACCTTGACCTTTAAATGACCTTGACGGTCAAGGTCAAATCATTGAATTTTGTTAAAGCTGGCCATAATTATGTAATTTATGGTTGTATTTGAATCAGACTTAGACAAAACAACACTTTCATTTCGATTTCAAAAATGTCTCGCATGACCTATATTTTTGACCTACTGACCTACTTTCTTGTTTTGAGCTACAGCAATGAAATTTGGACTGTGTGCACAGTTTTTCATTTCGATTTCAAAAATGTCATGGCATGACCTATATTTTTGACCTACTGACCTACTTTTTGTTTTTGGAGCTATGGCAATGAAATTTGGACCATGTACCCAGTTTTTTGTTCCAATTTCAAAAACGTCATAACATGACCTATATTTTTGACCTACTGACCTACTTTTTTGTTTTTTAGCTACAGCAATGAAATTTCGACTTTGTGCACAGTTTTTCATTTCAATTTCAAAAATGTCATAGCATGACCTATATTTTTGACCTACTGACCTACTTTTTGTTTTTGGAGCTGTGGCAATGAAATTTGGACCGTGTGCATAGTTTTTCGTTTCGAATTCAAAAACGTCATGGCATGACCTATATTTTAGACCTACTGACCTACTTGTTTGTTTTAAAGTTACGGCAATGAAATTTGGACTGTGTGTACAGCTTTTCGTTCGGATTTCAAAAATGTCATCTCATGACTTATATTTTGACCTACTGACCTCCTTTTTGTTTTTGGAGCTATGACAATAAAATTGCATTGGTCCATTTCTGTGATATGAACCCAGGTGAGTGCTTTAGGGCCATTGGCCCTCTTGTTTATTAATACTTGGACAAAACAAGGCTTATGACAAAACCTACATGTTAAATTATTCAAGTATGACCTTAACCTTTAAATGACCTTTACAGTCAAATTTCTAATTATTGCATTTTGCTAAAATAGCCAAACTTCTGGTTTTATGGACGGATTTGATCTATACAGGGACAAAACAACACTGAGAATAAAAGAAACATGTTAAACAATTCAAGCATTACCTTGACCTTTAAATGACCTTGACATTACTTAACTCGGCTATATCTTTGTTGTTAATGGATGTAGTGTCTTCATGCTTGGACATAACTACTTTTTAGACAATACCTCCAGAGAAGGTTAAACTGAACTTGACCTAGACCTTTAAGGTCAAATTTCTGAATGTTGCTAAAATTGGCCTTAACTTTGTTATGTATAATTATATTTCCAAATGATGTTTCATTTGAAATCCCTTCACCACAATGTGCTTCCTCTGATGTGTTTTCCTTTTGAAATAGAAAAAAGTCGAGCGTGGCCCCCGCTTGCGGTGGCTCTTGTTCTACATGTAATTCGCAAACAAGTTCTGCTTTGTAACAAAAAAGTACTTTTGCATTTCTGGAAAACCAATCTTTTATTTTTTTAATCTTTTATTTAGAAATGGCATGGCTAGAAACAAAGTTAAAGCTTTGTGTTACAGTAACTGTTTTACAGATGTAAATAAAATACACATACGCGTTGATTGGTCAGTAAACTGAAGTATTTTTCATCTAAAATAGGTTTAACTATTTATTATATGACTGTCATACAATTTTCTTCTCTTCCAAAAAAAAAAAAATATATATGGTACATATATAATAGAGTATTCTATTATGTATGTACCATATATATATATTTTTTGGAAGAGAAGACCTATTTTAGATGAAAATAATTCAGTTTACTGACCAATCAATGTGCCGAGCATCTGTGGTATGGATTGGAAAATCCATAAACAGCATTGTGGGATTTCCACCATTGTTTTGGTCCCAGAGATTTTTAAGAGTAACAGATTTTTTACAAGCATGTAAACTTCTGCTATTAACGAGATCTCAATTGAATAGAAAATATGATTTTATTTGCAACATCTATAAAGTACATGTAGTCTTTGCAGTGACTGAAGTTGTATTTTATTTAATTTTCCTTATGATTATTTTAGGAAAATGAGACATCAGGCATTGAAAAAAGACAAATACCTTCTGATAGTGGAGAAATGATTATTGAGGCACCAAAGTCATGTGAAGAGCACACCTTCAAGAAGGCAAGATATCCTTGGCAAATCAAAGGACAGGTGACAGCAGCCAATAATGTTACAGGAGGAGAAACATCACAAGTCAAAACTGAGTGTGACTCAAAGTTCTGTAAGAATAATAATCAAATTAAAAACACAGTTGATACCAGATTAGAAACACAAAATACTACTCTTGTGGAAGGTAGTAATGACACGAAATGTAAATTAGACTTAGTGTTAAGTAGCAATAAAGAAGAAGATTTATGTAACAATGTAAAAGTAAACATGGGTGAAAGTGTTAATGCTGAAAATGTACATGCCAGTGTTAGTAACTTGCAAAGTACATGTACTAAACGTAAATGTAACTCAGATAAATGCGGAACAGATAATATTGATACAAAACGAGCAAAAACTTTACAAGATTTGAGAGTCGAAGGTCAGTTAGGAGGTGGGGTTACCAGATCAGAAAGATTTTCTAGTCTCCAGACAAGGCATGGTACAGCTACCAGTAATCCAGATTTCAGTCGTGCAATAAGTTCGATTTTACCAAACATTCAGGGATTAGACATTCCAAGTTTTATATGGCAGAAACAAGAAATGGGATGTGCAATTGTTGATAATGTCTTTAATAGAACACTTGAAGAAATGGGCCTATCACCTGATCCAGTTGTAAATTTGAATGCAAGTACAAGGTTAACTTTAGAAAATCATGGAATTGAATCAGCGATAAGGAATAGAGGTCTACGCCCAAGTGGCTCACAGATTGAAGGACATGTATTGGCCAATATGGTGGACTTGCAACAAAATGCAACAAGGGAAGACTTTGAACATACTCAGAACCAGTTATCTGTGATGTTAAGAAGGGCACAGTCTCATCCATGTGTGAATGACAATCATGTTGAAATCAAGCTTGAAAATAGTCAAGATGGTGACTCCAGTAACTGTGAAAAAAATGTAAATGAATCGCCAGCAGCCCACCAATCTACTAGCTTGAATTTGCTTGATTTAAGTAAAGTAATAAGTCCTACAAGTTCTGACAAACATTCTGGAAATAAAACTGAACCTGAGAATACTGTTTATGACAGTTGTGATGAAGATGAAATTCGTTCAGCAACAAATGATAGCTATGAATGTGTAACTATGGAAGATTCGGATGGTAGCCATGATAGAGGTGTGGTGCATATTGTTGACTTGAAGCATTCAG
This sequence comes from Cyclina sinensis, assembly GCA_012932295.1. Classification (NCBI taxonomy): domain Eukaryota; kingdom Metazoa; phylum Mollusca; class Bivalvia; order Venerida; family Veneridae; genus Cyclina; species Cyclina sinensis. The sequence continues at coordinate 6,563,494 of JAAONU010000017.1, forward strand.
AAAATGTTTTAGATCTTGCAGTTTCTACAGCCATTTTAAACCAAGGGCTCACATACGAGTCTGCATAATCAAAATTGATAAAGAGCAGGTGTTCTTACATTTGCGAAATCTTTAAAGTTTTCATGTTTGCAGATACAAGAAAATATATGCCTGCTGGCATATGTTAGACCTCACCTTGACCATTGCTTCTCTTTTGGAACACAAAAACATGAGTAATAAAAGCAATTTGGGCGGTTTCCAGTATGCTGCTAGAAAGAAAGGAGAAATTGAATTGACTTTGGTGCTCATACACTCTTTTGGTATAAGCTATGGAAGAAAAACAACATCAAACAATTAAGGATACACATATAGTATTATAACCTTGAGGGTGTAGGTATTTTTTTTTCCAAGTCTTAAAGGGGCTGTGCTCCAGATGACACAAAAAAGAAAGTTTTCTTGTATTATAAATTTCTTGTGATATTTATGACTAATGCTTAAAAAACTGACTAACTGACAAAAATAAGTCAGGTAATCACATTATAAATTGGGTTTTTTCCTTTCATAGTGCTATACCGTAATGCGACGGTATAACTATATTGTATAAGGTTTAAAGTAAACGATACTTATTTCACATGCGGCGATAGTGGTGACAGTTAAAGGGTTGTTAATATTTTGTTAACATGAGGGTCCAGAGTTCAAATCCGGCTGGAGCGAATATATTTTTTTTGTTCTATTTTGACTTTTATAATCAGTTTTGAAGTAAAATATCATGTTGTTATAATCACACGGCATCTAGATATTTAATCTAAGTAAAAAAATTTTTTATTTCAAATCTGGAGTACAGCCTCTTTAACCAGTATATGTGTTTGATATAAGAATCAGAGAAACGTTAGTGTAGTTCTGTATTACATATTATGTATTTGTATTCTCATGCAACTATAGTTCATTTGTTCGGACTTTTTTTAAAGTTCACTGTTTACAGATATGTGTTCTTTTGATTTATGGATGGTGCTGCACAAAACTATTAAAGTCAGTATAAATAAAGGTTTTAACTAGGGGTGGGAATGGTTATCCAGATTCTTGATTTGATTATTTGAATACTGTGAGAGTATTCGAATAGGTATTTTGTATAGAAAATAGTTACTAGGGATGGCAATAGTTAACTGATTAACCAGTTAAAAGTTGAAATGTCCGATTATCGGTTACAAATTTCACTTACAGATTATTTGAAAAATAACTGAAAGATCTTTGTTTTCAGCTTTAATCCTTCAAGCATAGGTGTGGCAAACGAGTGTCAGTCAGTATATCCGGTAATTGTGTAAACAATGCAGGTGTGATAAATTGCTTAAAATACTTTGTTTGACAATTTGACACATTTTTGTTGACATTTCTGACCATGTGTTAATTGCCTGTGTCAATAACTTCTACTTCCGAATTTGTATGAAACACTGTCGTCTTTGAACATGATACTTAAAGTGAATAGTTTTATTAGACATGTATTTCTATGTTCCTATTAATGACCCATGCAAAGATGTTCAGTTTGGCTAACATTTCACAAAACAAGATATGGCTATCATCAGTGCAGAATAATTCACTCTAGAGTTTCTTTGATTCACTTACGCAAGTAATGCGCATACTCTACACTTGTTATAAATACTGAATTAACAGCTCGTGTGGGCCGATTAGTTTCAACTTGGGCATCTTACTTGACCTTGAATATTCATTTGATTATTACATATCCACCAAATTTGTAAGTTATATAAATAATTAATTTCATGCGCAGGCTTTTCTTAAATTTGCTTCAATGTTGTTAATTTGGAACAGTCTGTTAATATACATGTAGGTCATGGAGGTCAGGTGCTCAAATTGAAAGTAATACACCTTTTACTGACCGTGAGTGACAACCATGAAATTAATTAGTGGCAGGCATCATTTGCTACTCGCTTTATTCTAACGGTTTACCATTTAACCGGTCAAAAGAACGAAAAGTTAACTTGTTAGCAAAAGAAGTAACCACTGCCGTCCCTATTATTTACTTAATTTGTAATCAAGTTATGTAGTTCTAAAGATTTACAATGATTTGTTTATGAAATCATTTTACTTCAGTATATCACATTCCTGTTGATAGCAGAAAAGACATTTACATGTACGCTTGTTAGGGTTAGTCTTAGAAAGGATAACAATTTACTTAATCTGACACTGAAAATTAGACAATATTCATTGATCTGTTAAAATCCATTCTTCAATGAAAAAAAACAACACTGCTACTCTTAATTTCGTACATCATATAAGATTAAGAATCAATTGAAGGTCATTGCAAAAAATTCAAAAACAGATCAGGAATGGTGAAAACCGTCTCTGGTAGGGGATGATGTCTGAGATATGCAACTGCCATAATTTTTTCATATATTTTTGTTTTCATTATTTTTCAGCCTGGAAATGGTAAAATCGTTTAAAGTGATACAGTTATTCAGATGCATAAGTGATTATTTGAATACCAATTTCAGTTCCAGTCTCTAGTTTTAACACAGTACTGCTTTTCACTCTATGATTTAAGTCTGTCAGTGATTTCTCTACCATCTGAAATATCTTCAAATCTTATTTTGATTCTGTGGATGTTGGAAATCATTAGTTGTGACATTATACTTGACCCTAATTGTATTAATAAAGGATATGTCTAATTAAAGTACCATGGTTTACTTTTGTATTTGTTAAATTCAGTTTATTGAATCTCTTATGACATTGGTCAGTAATGTAGATGGACAGTTTACTTAACTGGATAACGCTCCTTGAAATGATAAAAATATATACTCAAACTGAATAATGGACAAGTCCACATGATAAATTGAACACGAGTTTAAACTAGAGATGTTTGTAAAACATATATGCCCCCCTAGAGGCAGCAGCAATAAAAGTATAGGAAGAAAGGACAGGGACTTGTTTCAGTACATTAAAGGGAGAATGACAGGGGCTTCTGATATCAAAAGCTATTGGCCATGGCAAGTAGTTGAATGAGAGGAAATGTAGATTATGTCAATAACACTGGTTATAAAAAGTATAAAGTTCAATTACTGGAGAACACTAAAGAGTATAGGAACTGCATGGATAGGTAGGTAGGAAGTAATGTAGGAAGGTGGGTAGGTTTCCAATTAATAACTAACGCATGGGTCCAGGCTTCCTTTAATATCATAGGCAGGTTGGTCAAGGCTAGTAGATAATCCATATAGTTTTTAGGGTCACTTAGTGACATGATCAAAGGTCAAGGACATATTGACCATTAACAGAAAAATGGTTTCCTATTAATAACTAGAGAACCCTTGGGCACTTGCTCCTTGCTACGTGTATGCAGGTTGGTCTGTTCAGGAGATGACCCCTACTGTCTTTGAGGTCACAAGGGATAAGGTCAAGGTCACAATGGCCATAAAGCATTAAGAGAAAAACAGATTCTGATTGATAATTTGAGAACCCTTGGGCCTTGCTGTCTGAAAACTTCCAACCTACCCACCCTCCCACCTACCTACCTACTCTTGCAGTTCCTGTACTCTTTCCTGTTCTCCAGTAATTGAACTTTATACATTTTATAACCAAAGTGTCACTGACATGATTTTCAGCTCCTCTCATTAATCTTACTAAGCCCCAGGCATCCCCCACTTAATGTACTGACAAGTCCCTGTTCTTAGCCAGTTTTGAACTTTTTATGAAAGAATATCAGAAGGTTAGCTGTTTTCAAAGTTGAAATAACCATGCAAAACTATATATGCAGTGTATGGATGTAGCACCAGGTACATAAGTCATGGTCACTTAAAGTGAAAGTTGAAAAATATATGCAAAGTTATGCAGACCAAAAAAAATTCAATACTGCAGCCTAGAAAACAAGAAAGTAGGTAAATTTCATCCTATGTTGAAGTTGAATCTACATGCAAAACTGTACAGGGCAAATTTGATAGTCACAGCTTCAAAAACAGGAAGCAGGTCAAGGTTGACTAAGGTCAAAGTTGAAATCTATTTACAAATTTATAATTTTAAATTTATGTACAATGTACATGTATTACAGTTCAAATTTTATATTTGTAACTGCAAAACAAGAAGTTGAGTACTGAGTAGATGAAGGTTAAGGTCTAATGAAGGTCAAAGACAAATTGAAATGTTTGAGCATGAAGATTTGTCCAGTCATTATTAAGCAGATTCTTAGTTTTTCCACACCTCAAACTTCTTACCCTTAGGCCGTGACACTTCTGACCCTGGAGTCATAATTTGAACAACTTTGGTACAGAACAATTAGACAATGCAACATACAAAATGTCTAAGCTGTGTGTCTTACAGTTTAGAGAAAATTTAACAAACAAAAAACTTTATATAAAAGTAGTGACCCCAGGGCATGGTCATTTGACACCAGGGGCATGATTAAAAGAACTTTTGAACAGTACCACAAGATGTTACAAACCAAATTTCTAAACTCTGATTTTTACAGATTTAGAGATTCAAAAGAAAGTCCTACATTTGTTAATCTGACTCCCTGGTGAAGGTCACTTTTGACCCTGGGGCCATTATTTTGTTGACTTTGGTACAAAACAACTAAACAATGCTACATACCAAATACTGAAGCTCTGAGCCTTAGCACTTTGAAAGATTAAAAAAAATTTGCCTATGTAAGTTCAATAAATGACCCCCGAGTGAGGTGCCAGTTTTGACCCCAGGGCTATAATTTGAAAAACTTATGTTGAGGAGAACAACGCCACACACTATAATTATATGTAACTCTAGGTCTTGTCTTTTCTGGCAAGAAGTTTTTTTCCCAAGGATTTATATAGACTAAGAACATGAAAGTTTGTATCAGGAAGATGCAATACATTGTGGAAAAGACCACACAGAGTGGGATACAAACTCCTGTCTTCCCACAGCAGAAACCAATGCTCTAACCATTGAGCCCTTAAACAGTTGTCAGAGATTGTATTTATTCAATTACAGGCCAGTGTGTACTGAAACAACAGAGTGTCACCCAAAGAACATTTTGTCCCAAATTATCTACAAATTTGGTTAGCAGTTCCTAGGAAGATCTTTAAAGTTTCCCATATAGCTTTATAAGAAAAATAAGACCAGACCATGGCAGCCATTTTTTTTTCACGAAATTATATAAATTTCATAATTTATATAGATTGTCACCCAAAAACAATTTTCCTAAATTATTTTTAAGCCTGTCAAGTGGTGACTGAGAAGAAGTGTTTTCCTTAGTTGCCATAACAATGAGAGTTCTGCTTGAAATAAAAAATCTTTGAACAACTTTGGTAGAGCCTCAACCTAGTTACATCAAATTTTGCTTAGTGGTTTTAGAGCAGATGTTGTTTAAAGTAAGTGGTGGGTACTGACAGAATGGTACCCTCAGCCTCTAGTTAATGGGAGCTAAAAGGCCAGGTACTTGTACTGTAATGTCTTAATCATAGTTCCTTAACTTTGTCAGACCTGTCATCAAATCAAGTTACAATGAATCCTGCAAGCATCAAACCATGTGGATAGGGCAACATCTAGTTTAAAAGCCAACAGTGATCCCTGAAAAGAAAAAAAAGGTCATGACTTGCCTGAGAGTATTGGATTATCTGGTTGGTTAAGACATTTTCCTGAGTTTTAATATAGATTATTGGACTTTGAACTTGGATATTACTGTTTTTAATGTATGGATCAAGCTGAAAATTATCAGTTCACTGTAATTCTGAGCTATCATAAGTGAAAACCAAATTAAGGTAGAATATTATAGTAAACAAATTGCAAACATCTCTTGATGCCCCCTGCCCTCACCCCTTTCCTCTGCTAATATGCTTTCTAAAAACCTAGTGTATAACAAAATAACAAACAAGTAAATTAACAACATTTATTTATCAAAAATCATGACAGTGTCTCAATATTTCGACTTACAAAGGCAGATCAATTCTTTAAACCAACATTTTAAGTACGTCTGTCATTCATGTACTCAGAAGGCAGATTTCAACCATTCAAAAATTTAACACAATATTCAACAACATGGATACAATTATTTGACCTTATCAAGACATATTAATTATAATATAACATGATAAAAAAGGTAAAAAAAAAATTATATTAATCTGACAAAAAAGCTTCAGCCATATAAAAGGAAGTAACATAAAAAAAATGTAAATAATATCCCCTATGTAAGTCTCTTTTCTAGCTTTGAAGATCGATTGCACTCCACCTCCCCCGACCCAACCCCTCCCCAACTCCACATCTGCCAGGACTTATTTTTACCCCAACCCCTTACCCTCATTAAAAAGCATTCCATCCAATCAATTCATTTTGTTGAGATAAAAGAATGCTGATAACTTATAACAAAACTAGACTTGTCCGCCAGACACTGATGCCCCAACAGCTGGGAATTTGTCACAGAAAGGGAATTCATTACCAGGGAAAACAATGGATTTATAGTTATTTGCTTGATAGGCTAAGAATAATTGGCTTTACAAATAAACCTCTTTCAAAATTTGTCAGCTGCTGTACCTCTTTCACAATGTCTTACTTCGATAACTCATAAACATTGCCTTTCTTCCATAACTCATTCACCTATTTAACAATATGGTAATTATTTTAAATAGCTATGAAAACATTGGATTTCAGTATTACTTAGGCTTTTATATGTATGTAATAAGTATGCAAACATTTAAACATGGGTACTGGAGAAGTTGCGCACACAAGAATTACTATATATGGCATGTATGCAAAACAGATGTCAAAAATCCAGTGAAAACTGATCAGAGAAAAAAATTTCTACACTTCTTGCACAACTACGCATTGTGGTCTATTATGTGTGTGAGTTTGGTTCCAATCCATTCATGTGTGTAGGATGTGTCGGGCACACAAGAAACTGGACGTATGTATGTATAGACGGACAGACATATGCAAATCTATATGCTCCTGATCTGCATCTGCTTACGCAGATTTACCCAATCATACATGTATGTGGTTGGGCACTTATAATTGCTCCTTTGTTCCATATTTTGCAGCGTTTACAAAGAAATGATGAAGTTAAGATAAAATATGATTACTTAAACCATACCAGTCCCTTTCATCTAAGAAAAACACACAGATTATGTAAGAATAACGCAAAGGAAATTACCCAAGGTGTTCCCACAGTGAGATTTCCACTTGTTTATATGCAGTTTAAAATTAGGCTTAAAGGCTGAACAAAATAATAAAAAAGATCAGATCTATAAAAGCAGTTCAAAACGTTAAGCATAAAAAATTAGGCTAGGGGTGATATGGACTCTGTATAAGGACGTTCGAAAAGAATGACATCGAGGGCTGGCACGGTAAACTGCATTAACGAAACGTAACATTTTACATGTTGGTGTACCTGCATCGAGGCTGGCATGGTAAACTGCATTAACGAAACGTAACATTTTACATGTTGGTGTACCTGCATCGAGGGCTGGCATGGTAAACTTCATTAATGAAATGTAATATTAACATGTTGGTGTACCTGCTGTTTGAGAAAGCACAGATTTTTCTGTCAAGTGTAAGCATGTTAGGGAAAAGCAACTAAAAAGAGAAAGCAGTCTTGCCAACAGCAGGAAAGACAAAAGGAACTAAGGAAAGCATTCAGTGAAAACCAGCAGACTACAAGTAGTTTACAGATAGCATCTGCAGGAATTTATGCCCGTATGTAAATGAAAAATGTTATAAATACCGGTATTTAATATTTATAACATTATAACATTATAACATGTATGAGTTCCAGTACCTTTAGTAACTACTTAAAGATTTATTTACTTAGAGAATATATCTACATATATTTAATTAGTTAACTCAATGTTAAGTTGTATTGTAATACATAATACACAACAGTATATTACACAAATAGTGATTTAGATTCCAGACTCCTTCGATTTATATAGGAATGACTAAAATGGCATCATCTTCAACTGGAAATATTTGAGAGTTTATGGAATTAAATGAGACATGCATTTTAAACTTTTTAAAGGGAAATCCTATACCAGAGGACTAACAAGATGCAGAACTGTTACGTTTCATAGGTGTGTAACATACAGTTTATTACTTAATCTAGATATCAGATGATTCATAGACAAAAACATTACAGGACAATTTACTCTAGAAAAACATTTCACACCCAGATTGCTGTTAATCACAGAATGCTTCAGATTCATGAATTGTGCAACATGAAGGTGGATCAATACAAATCTATCTAGCAGAATTCTGACAAATATCAGAACATTGCGATTTCGGAGACAATTTGAACAACTATCTGTAAGACAGGTTAGTTTGTGGCATAAAATCTGAAGTCACTAAGAGAATACACTTTCTGTTAAAAACCTGATGTTAGGAAAGGCATATGAAATATCTGTTGTCATGGAAACTGCTGCCAAAGATGCCAAGGAACTACAATCAAGTTCAAGGTACGAGGAAATGAATAAAGTTATTAAGAAAAAAAAAGACGTGCAAATCAAACTAAATGTTTCAAGAAGTTTGACAACCCATGCTACAGATGTGCAAAAAGCAATCATGTTCGAAGTGAATGCTATTTTTCTAGAAGCAGATATGAGTCTGTGGACACGTCATCAACGAAAATGGTCTACTTAATCACAAAACAAAAATGACGCAAGTGTCAATTCCCCTTAAAAGCAAAATATGACACACATGCATGGCTCGGTATGGCACACTATTTTGCTAAATTTGTTAAGGATATAGGATTCATGTCTTTTCCCCAAAGTGTGCTTACTTTTGAAAAACTGAATCGGATAAATAGCATTTCAATATGGCCAAATGCTTTAACTTTGAAAACCCAGTATTTAACCGGAATACTGGTGACATTTATCAAGAATATGAGTTATTCAAACAACATGTAGAATTTGTCTTCAAAGGCCTACAATGTAAATCCGAAGCAAAAGATCATACCATTGGTGGGGATTATGGATAGGGTAACAAGGCCATGAAATTTACAAAACATCCAGTGGGCAGATGGCACACAAGATGACCCAACTGTGATACTGACAAAACTTGGTAAATATGTCAGACCAAGGAAAAACAAGCGAATTGCCAGGTTCTGTGCATCTCAAAGGAGACAGTTGAAGGGCGAATTTTTTGACAATTTTGTTAAAGACTTGCGCATTCTTCTCATGGACTGTAACTATAAAAATTCAGATGACATACTGATAGATTTAATACCAGTAATTAATGGCGTTTCACACCTGAAAGTCCAGGAGAGACCGTTGGATCAAAGATCAAATCTAACCTTAGCAAAGGCTCTAGAAATAGGTCAACTATCACAAAAACAGCTGAAACTGATAAGAAAGAGGCAGCAATATTAACAAGACTGCTACAAAATGCTTTAAGACACCCATTTAAGAAACAGCAAAACCAAGTTCATGTACAAACCCACACTGTCAGCAGTTCCTCACATGAATGTAAAGAGGTTAAATCTAAGTGTCCAAAACTGTGGAACAATTCACATGAAGTGAAAATGCCATCACAAGGCAAAAGGAACAACTTGCAAATACTGAGAAAAAAACAGATCATTGGTTGAAAGTCTGTAAAAGACAACTAAGAAAAAGGATTAAGTGTTCAAACATGAGCAAATCTCAGATTCAGACAGTGATAAACAAATTTCCGTACACATCAACACTATAAATGTGAATTCAGTTCAAAACTATAAATGGGCTCTTAATTTGAATAGTTCTTGGAAGATACTTTCATTCTGCATAGATACTGGGGCAAAATGCAACATATAAGTTAATTCACCCTGCCCTTCTTTCTAGCAACCTGCCAGCCCTTTAAGACAGGAAACTGCATCTGCAAAGTCCATGTGAATTAAATGAGTAAATAGGCACTGGTCTTGATTTTCAAGTCCCTTAGAGTTTGAAAGGAGAGAAGACATTTCTGAATCAATCTTTAAAACTGAATCAAATTCAATTCTAAGTACATGTATGCCTTTATTTGCAGTTCCATGCTTCTCCAGCATCACCCTGCCATTTTAAGATCCTAACTCTATTCTGGGACTCATCTCTGCACTAAAATACAACTTTAACAAAAACTTCATTTCCTCCAAGTTACAACAAATACTTTTAACTTCTTACAAACATGAAAGTTTGTAACAGAAAAATACAGTGCATCTTGATAAATGACCACCCATTGTGGGATTCAAACTCAGGTCCTCCTGCATCGAAGACCAGTGCTCTAACCACTGAGCTCAAGAATTGATTCTTTCTGTTAAGAACTTTCAGGTTCGTAAGAAACTGAAATTGCTGTTAAAAGCATAACAATTTAAAACTTTTTGTTCAAACTGAACTAAATCATTTCAAGACTTCAATATATAATTATATATATAATGAACAGGCAATTCCAAATTAAAATGCTAACACTGTAAGAGTTATACATATATGGTAACAAGAGGGCCAACATGGTCCTTTATCACTCCTCTGAGTACTACTGGTATGAATACAACCTGAAAAAGCTATTTATCCAAAAAAAATGTACTAATCAGATGAGATGAAAAATTGCAAAATTATGGTTTGCTTGTGTATAATACCAAGCTTTTCCAGTCATTTTTCTTTAGGAGAAGTAAATAAAAAGGTGAATCATATTATTTTCAATGTATTTCTAGTATTGTTACTGTAAAAAGCCCAGAGACATCCACAGAAGATGACTGCCCCAACAGTTGTACTGCAGGCAGAATAACAGACAGTTCAACACGAAATTTTCTCCATTACATTTATATTTTGAGCTAAATATCAAGACCTTTTTTTCCTTTCACTTCTGTTCTCTGGATAACTTTCTTTCTCTTTCCTTCCTAAATTTTTCAAACAGTATTTGCTGTTTCTGCTTCTTTTTCAACATTCCTACCCTTACACGACTGGAACAACCTTCTATTTCACTACTACTGTCACTCATTTCTTCACTACTCCTAGATGTATCAGAACTACCACTTTCCCAATCAGAGCTGTCTAAAATAAAATCTGATAAATTATCAGCATCTTCAATGCCTTCTTGGGTATTTTTTGCATTCCTGGAGTTTTCAGATGTTTTTGAAGAAGTTTCAATTTTTATATTGTCACCAGTTACCGAGTCAGATGTTTTGATGACATCAGAACTACCCTTACCTCCTTCTAGATTTTTTGAACATCCATAGTCTGACTTAACAATACTTTCAGTTTGCCTTCCTTCCTTTTTGATTTCAAGACTGTTTTCACCAATTTCTTCTTTAATACTGACAGAACATTCAATACAACTTTCACATTCTTGTTTTACTTCAATATCTTCTTTATTTTCATTTGTTTCATTTTCTATTTTCCTTTTCATTTCATCATCACTGCTATCATTTTCATCACTTTCTATGATGCTTTTATTACATTTCTTTTTTGTTCTTATTTCCTCAGTACTTTCATTTTCCTCAGTTTCTTTATCACTTCCCTTGTGGTTGTTTTTTACATACACTTGTTCTTTATTATCATCATCTTCATCACTATGTAAAAGACTTCTGTTGTGTTTTATTTTCCCCATAACCTCCTCATCACTATTATCATTTTCCTTATTATTAATATCATCATTTTCTTTACTGTCATCATCTTGGTCCTTATTCCCTACATTTTCATCGCTATTATTTTCATCACTTTCAATGACACTTCTATTATGCCTTCTTGTCTTCACTGTAATTTCATCATCATTATCATCATTTTGTTCATCAACATCACTGTCACTATCTTCATTTGGCTCACCCTTAATTTTCTCTTTATTGTCTTTGATCTGAAGTTGTTTGTTTAACTGACACTTTGAATCTGACCTGCGGGTTTTGACACAAATCGCTGAATCCCCAGACAAGATGTCCTCATTAATTTCAACTGATGCTTTTTCAGTATGAACCTCCGAGTTGCCTGAATCTGAATCTTCAGTCCCTGATCTATTGACAACTCGTTTATGACGACTTTTTATTTTTCTTCTACTCTGTAAAAAAGGATTTATCTATATAATCAAATTATTTCTGCTTTCGTCCATATGGTTAACTATGTTAACTAAAAGAAATTAACTTTAAATACAACTAGAAATGGTTTTTGATTGAACAAAAACATATGTCTCCCCCCAGCCAGTTGCTGCAGGCAGTATTGAATCAGACGATTGTAAAATTTGACATTTAACCTCCAAGTGTGACCTTGACCTTGAGACACCACACCCGCAAAGTGGGTTCTGCATGTCGACTTGATGAGGTGAACATCTGACCCAAGTTTCATAAAAATCCTTCTAGGGCTTTGGAAGATACAGAGCGGACAGGATTTTGTGGCATTTGACATTTAACCTCCAAGTGTGACCTTGACCTTGAGACACCACACCCGCAAAGTGGGTTCTGCATGTCGCCTTGATGAGGTGAATATCTGACCCAAGTTTCATAAAAATCCTTCAAGGGCTTTGGTAGATACAGAGTGGACACGATTTTGTGATGGACAGACGGACAGACAGACAGACAACCGGGGAAAAAACAATATGTCTCCCCTGATGAGGTGAACATCTGACCCAAGTTTCATAAAAATCCTTCAAGGGCTTTTGAAGATATAGAGAGGACACGATTTTGTGGCATTTGACATTTAACCTCCAAGTGTGACCTTGAACTTGAGACACCACACCCGCAAAGTGGGTTCTGCACGTCACCCTGACGAGGTAAACATCTGACCCAAGTTTCATAAAAATCCTTCAAGGGCTTTTGAAGATACAGAGCGGACACGATTTTGTGGCATTTGACATTTAACTTCCAAGTGTGACCTTGACCTTGAGACACCACACCCGCAAAGTGGGTTCTGCACGTCACCCTGATGAGGTGAACATCTGACCCAAGTTTCATAAAAATCCTTCAAGGGCTTTTGAAGATACAGAGCGGACACGATTTTGTGGCATTTGACATTTAACTTCCAAGTGTGACCTTGACCTTGAGACACCAAACCCGCAAAGTGGGTTCTGCACGCCGCCTTGATAAAGTGAACATCTGACCCAAGTTTCATAAAAATCCTTCAAGGGCTTTGGAAGATACAGAGCGGACACGATTTTGTGACGGACAGACGGACGGACGGACGGACAACCGGGGGAAAAACAATATGTCTCCCCCATTTTTGGGGGGAGACATAATATCACATAATACAAAAATAGCCCTTGCACTGTGTTATACATAGAGCATATTAAATGAGTGGTCATGAAACGCAGGTTTTAATGCAAATTATTTGAAAACAATAAAAACGAGGCTCTGTCAAGTTTTTATCATTTTTTAATAACGAGTGCAATAAATCCCATATTACATGACCATGAATATAATATTCTATTTGTATCATAGAAGTTTTGTAAGTGAATGGTGACAGACAGAAATTGTTTTGCCCATAACATGTGTGAATGTCATAAGCGCATTGTTGATGACGTAGATGTCAGTGTTATTACACTAGTGTAATTTCAAAAATATAACATCGCTTTAATACACACACACACGATATCGTCTATGACATAAACAGAAACAAGAACTGTCACTGTAAGCTGACAATGCCCCCGAAGTGGTGCTTTGACTTTGGGCTGAGGACCAGTCACTCAAGGGACAAGGTCAAATAAATATAGGTCAGTGTGAAAGTCTTGTCCACAGGGGTGTTGTGTCCAAGTATGAAGTAAATAGATTTTCTAATAAGGAGGTTATGGCCGATGTTAAAGTTTTTGGACAAACAGATCTTCAAGATAAAAGTCATTCAGGGGTCAAGGTCAAATAATATAGGTCAGTGGGAAAGCCTTGTCCAACGGGGTGTTGTGTCCAAGTATGAAGTTAATCCATTTACTAATAAAGAAGTTATGGTGAATGTTAAAGATTTTGGATATTAGGAACTTCAAGGTGAAGGTCATTCAGGAGTCAAGGTCAAATAAATATAGGTCAGTGGGAAGGTCTTGTCCAAAGGGGTGTTGTGTCCAAGTTTGAAGTAAATCCACTTACTAATGAGGAAGTTATGGTCAATGTAAAAGATTTTGCACAACTGGATCTTCAAGGTGAAGGTCATTCAGGGGTCACTGTCAAATAATTATAGGTCAGTGGGAAGGTCTTGTTCAAAAGGATGTTGTGTCCACGTATAAAGTAAATCCACTAAGTAATAAGGAAGTTGTGGCCAATGTTAAAGTTTTCGGACCAATGGACTGACGTCCAGCTGAAACTAGATGGGGGCCTTTTCTTTTGTTATTTTCTTCTGTTTAATAGAGGGCCATTGGCCCCTTATACTATTGTTATAGAATGAACTCTATTGATCTCTTTTGTTATGTTTACAGTTAATGGCTCTTCATTTATTTTCGGTAGTGCGGACAGACTGAAGGACGGACAGTTCAAAAACTAAATGCCTCCCTTCAGGGGCACAAAAAGTATTCTCTGAGTTTTAGTTTCTCTGAGTTCTGGTTACTGTTTTGAATTTAAGACTTGCATATGAGTTAAAAGTTTCTACTGGTAAATTACTGTATGAGTGACTTTTGCAAATGATCCTGCACTGCCAAGTTGCCAGGAAAAACTTGAGCTATCACTAAATGTGATTAATATCCCCGCAAGACTGCTTCAGAACTGAGGAAGTTACTAGCAACAGAATACTTTGTAAAAGAAATGAAAAAGAGATATGGTTGTGGGCAATTAAAGATAGTTGTGGTTCTTGTACACTGCATTTCTTTTCACTGTGGCTGACCATTGTATGAAGTTGCATTGAATTCCAACCATTACTTTTCAAGTTATGCTCCAGACAAGGAAAACCAACAAAGAGCAATAACTCCACAAATACTGAAGACAGAGTTATGGCTCTCATACACTGCACTTTCTGTCATTGTGCTTGACCAGTGTATGAAGTTGCACTGAATTCCAACCAGTAATTTTCATGTTATGCTCCTGAAAAGGAAAACCAACAAAGGGCAATAACTGTGCAAATAGTGAAGATAGAGTTATAGCTCTTGTACAATGCACTTCCTCTCATTGTGCTTGATCATTGTATTAAGTTGCACTGAATTCCAACCATCAGTTTTCAAGTTATGCACTGGACAAGGAAAACCAACAAAGGGAGATCACTGTGGAAATAGTGAAGATGGAGTTAGAGCTCTTGTACATTGCACTTCCTGTCATTGTGCTTGATCATTGTATGAAGTTGCAATGAATTCAAACCATTACTTTTCAAGTTATGCGCCAGACAAGGAAAACCAACAAAGGGCAATAACTCTGCAAATACTGAAGATGGAGTTATGATTCTTGAACACTGCACTTTCTGTCATTGTGCTTGACCATTGTATGAAGTTGCACTGAATTCAAACCATTTGTTTTCAAGTTATACTCTGGACAAGGAAATTGGAACAGACAGACCGCTCGACTGTCTGACCAACCACTGGGTGACTCCTATGGGGGTGGGGGTGGGGGTGGGGGTGGGGAGTTGGGGTATAATGATGAAAACATAGGGAAAGATGTCAAAGCAAAATAGAAAAGAATCATTACCTTTGGTCTATTGTCTACCTCTTCATATGAGCTTGACTCCTCAGATAAGCTGTCATCAAGGAAATCATCCATTGATTCATCTCCACTAGTTTCATTAGGATCATAATTGTAGCGATTATTTCTGAAATGCAAGAAGCTTTGACATATTGCAGAACTATGACAACATATTGATGTGCAGAATTAATGGAAATTTAACGTTCTTAATATGTGAACAAAGAAAATATATTACTTTAAATCAAAAGGAAGAAGTGGTGCAATTTTTTTGGGGCATATTATGAAAGCGGCTGTTGATGGAAGTGAGTACCTGCTTTCAAATAAAGGCTGGTTAGCTTTCAATGAACCTATGTTAAATTTTTGAAACTGACTGCAATTGCAAGTGCCTGATGCACCCCACCTACAGCAATTAATGTTGAGAATGTAAGATGGACATTTTATTAGTTAGTTGTCATTTAGCCTTCTTTCAGTACATGTTTTCTTGATTATAATAAAATAAGAAATACCATACTGCTTTGGGTCTTGTCATTTTCCTGGAACAACTTTGGATCTGGTATTTTATACATGTAAACACACACACAAAAACAATCATCAACAAGAATTTAACACTATAGCAAATAATTCTGACTTACTCTTTAGTGAAATTATTCACCAGCCGTTTTGGTCTCAGATGTTCATATTTTCCAGGAGATTTTGAAGGAGTAATCTTTTTCCAGACTTCTTCTCTAGTCGGCATATGAAACTCCTTACATCTTTTCTTCTGCAGTCTTTCTGAGCTTCTAGAATTACTCTGAAATTCACAAAAAAGCTAGGGCCTTCAAATTTGTCAGCAGTAGTCTGTGAAATAAAAGAAAAGCCCATGGCCCCTCACTTGTAAAAAATTTTTGTCAGGCCTACAAACATTTTCAGACCACATGCCCAAAGGATCAGTAAGAATTAACCTTCATGATCTTAGTTTTTATTGTTTGGGCCTACAGAATTTGATTTGGGTCTGTTGATTTTCAAGAGCCAAAGACTTGAATGGTCTAGACTTTTGGAAACAGAATTAAGCAGTGCTAGAGAAGTCTTCCTACCTTATTACTGGTGACTAAACTTCCCACTAGATATAATCTGATGTCACTTATACATGGTGAGGAAGTCTGCTTCTACCAAAGGAAGTCACTCAACTCAGAAAGTGACGGGAAATTTAAATGGATTTATCTGGTTCTTCTACACATCAAAATTATAAGATGTGTAATAGGAACTGTCACGGAAAGATGACAGTGGACGACAGTTCATTAAGAGTCAAGGTAAAACAAAATATATATCATTTTGAAGATCTATCCCAAAGGATCATGTGTGTGAACATTAACTGAATCTGTTCATTCAAAAGAACTGATTCTTTTGGGGGGACAATTTCAACTCAAGAAAGACCAAGAGGTCATTTCGGCTTCAACTTAGAAAAAACATATATCATTAGGAAGATCTCTGCCAAAGGACTGTTGTGTGTAAACATGAACTAAATCTGTTGAGAAATAAAGGATACATAGTTACTTTGTTGTGGACATTCCATATACTGGTAGTGTTTTATTTCTGAATATTCAGTGTGTAAGTAAAACTGCTAAACATTAGAGGACTTCCTTAACAAAATTACAAAACCCTCCTACATTATATATAACTATCGAAACCTGTGTATAGTGGATAATTCAACTTCATCTTAGTATCTTGACTGCAAACCCATTCCAAGGACTGATATTTTAAGATGTCTGCCTTTTACAGAAGGCAGGTACTTACCTGTCAAAAAATCAGCACAATATTCAACTTTTTAAGTATAATTTATTTGGACTAATTTCAACTAACTTTAGTCAAACTTAATTCAAAATGATATCTTCAAACCAGTGTGCACTTAGCAACAGTGAAAACAACACATTAGCTGCACATCATTTAAGAACAGTGCAGTTTTTGAACTTTAATTTGCATAGATTTGTCATCAGGTTTGGTAAAATCAAATTGTAAATAATATTTTTATCCAGCTTTTTGACAAACTCCCAGGTTAGTTTATTTTGACAGATACTTGTTACCCCGGACAATACCCATCCCTTCACTTTGTCACTCAGGACAAAATCATTTGTACGGGGTGAAGAGTCTGGAGAATTGTCAGGACTGTCAAAAATACAGGAGGGGACAACATGTCTGTGGTTATAATAGTCTATCAAAATAAAGTGGAGAGCTGTCCAAAAAAGCCCATGTAAATAATGGAGTGGGGGTCCCATGCAGAGAGGGGAGGGGGGACTGGGGCAAGTACTTACACATCCCATGTAAGTTAAGTAAATAGTTTATTTCTCTGCTTAAGAAGTTTTTTCCTATATATAAGCAAAATCAAGTGACCTCCAGGGATGGGGTTAATTTTGACCCCAGGGACATCAGTACCAACAATCTTTGCAAGGGTTTTGCTGGTTATCAAGTATTCCAAGTTAGGAGAGATTATCTTGACACTTTTTGAGAAATGGACATAACAGAAAGGTTAACCAAGAAATTTTAAGTTGAAAAAGGGGCAAAACTTTGCAAAAATAAATTTGAGGGTTATCATGTATTCTTCATCTGAAGTAAATAGTTCTGATAGTTTCTGAGAAATGGACCTTAACAAAAGGGTTGAAAAACCAACAAAGGGCAATAATCCAGTGAAAACTGATCTGAGAAAAAAATTCTTCACTTCTTGCACAACTATGCATCGTGGTCTATTATGTGCGCGAGTTTGGTTTCAATCCACTCATGGGTATTCGAGGAGTTGCGCACAAAATATTTACTATATATGGCATGTAGGAAAAGCCAACAAAGGGCAATAATCCAGTAAAAACAAATCCGAGAGAAAAATTCTTTCTTTCTTGCACAACAACCGATCATGGTCTATCATGTGTGCTAGTTTGGTCCCAATCCATCCATGAGTGTAGGAGGAGTTGCGCTCACAAGAAATGGGACGTATGTACGGACGTATGGGACGGACGTGTGCAAATCTATATGCCCCAACACTATGTGGTGGGGGCACAAAAATTTACTCATTTTTTTCTGGTTCTTGTAAAAAGATAAATATTATATCTGTAATAATAATCATTACTCATCAATTACTGAACAATTAGCGGGGTGACTTCTACAACTGCAGTGTACATTCTAAAAGATCAATCATTTTCAATTTGAAAACAACATACAATACATTTTTAAGGTTTCAAATCCTTCAAGAAGTTTAAACGAATATAATATGAAAATATTTTGATTCAAAATCACTTAATTGGGTAACAAACTGACCATTTTATGTGGCACTGAAAAAAAATGTTATCATAAATCAATAGGAAAATGGCATTTATTTCAACTTTTGCTAGAATGTTGCTAATGGGAAGATAAGAAATAATCTGACGCGGTACTGAGAAATGAAAATCGTTTGTATTTGGTCAGGTAGTGGAATTTGCTGTAAATGCAATATAATACATGTATGTACTGAAAATAAATGAACTCTGGGATTTCCACTATCATTTTAACCCTGATAATTTGAACAAGTTTTATGGATTTTAAATGTTCACAATTAATGTTTAAGTAAGAGCTCTAGGAACAAAAAATCGGTAGAACCGATGGATGCTCCCCGAATAAATGCCAATTCCAAAAGGGCTATTGTTTAATATGTAATTTTTTTAAAGTATGAAAAATAACAAAGGGCGATAACTCCTAAATTATGGAAAATAGAGTTATGGTTCTTGCACACTGCACTTCTCCTCATAAAGATCTATCTACCAATAAAGGTTCATGTCAATATCTCTTATACTTTGTGAGATATGCCCCGGACAAAAAATAAGTATGAGAAATTTCAAAAGGCAATAACTCAAAAGTTAATAAAGCAAGAGTTATGGTTCTTGTGCACTGCACTGCTCATCAATGAGATCTATCTACTTATAAAGTTTCAATTTGATAACTCTTATCCTTTGTGAGATATGCCCCAACAAAAAATAAGTATGAGAAATTTCAAAGGGCAATAACTAAAAAATTAATAAAGCAAGAGTTATGATTCTTGTGCACTGCACTGCTCCTTAATGAGATCTAACTACCTATGAAGTTTGGTCTTGATATCTCTCATAATTTTTGTGTTATGCTCCAGACAAAATTATGATGGACGGACGGAAGAACAGACGGAAGGATGAACGGAACGGACAGACAAAGCGCCACTATATGCTCGCCCTTCGGGGGGCATAAAAATCTTGTTTACTTTGTTTTTATCCTATACAATATTAACGTTCCTGACACATGCCTGCCTAATATAGTCAGTAATGACTTCAGGCAGTACCAAGTTTAAGTTGATGTTGAAGTGAATTTTCAATGTTATATCAGGGCCTTAATTCAGTTAAGGTCCTGATTATATAGACTTTGCCTGAATTAATCATTTTTGCAGTGAACAAAACACACGTAAACTTGAAAAGATACAAGAAAGGGCTTTAAATTTATTTACAATGATTATGTCTCAAGCTATGATGAATTATTAATTAGGTCTAAAATGCCAACCTAAAAACTTAGAAGAATTAGAACCATGGCTCTTGAAGCATTTAAAATTGTAAATAGACAAAATCCTGTGTATCTTAATGACTTGATATGCATTAAAGAACACTCATATTCTTTTAGGTATTCCAAAACAGCTACTATACCACAGGTAAGAACCACAACTTACAGTTTACATTCTTTCCGTGGAATAAGCTGCCATGACATTTTAGGGAAGAAACAAATTTTAATCATTTTAAAAGTATGGTTAATACCTGGAATGGAGAGCAATGTACATGCCTGTTTTGTATCTAGGGTTTAGTTGCTGTTTTGTTGCTGTTCTGCTGCTTTGTAGATGCTTTTATTTGCTTTTCTAATTTAAAAACTGATCTTTTATTTTAGTTTGCATACTGTTAAGGCTTTTAGTTCTGTATTGTTATTAGTTTAGAATAGCAGAGCTACTTTTGCTTATCTTACAGAAGTTCTTTAGCGTATTGTATTTATATTATTTCTACAGCAATGCCTATCAACATGCATTAGCTGAGCTATAATGAAATGCTCTACTTATTAATGTTAGAACGCACCTGTATAGTTAAAACATTGTATTGTTAGGGTTAGGGTTAGATATAAGTTTTTTAATTTTAAATTACTACAGATCTTAACCTGTTTAAATCGAATGAAGTTTTATTACAAGGGGTAAGCACATTATATTTAGTAAGCTTTGTAAGGTTGCATATAATACATAAAATTAGTTTCATCAATGATATTTAATGATATATAATGATTTTGTATGTGCATGTTGTATGATGGGGTGTTGGTCGTTTCGTCAAACTGTCATTTCGTCAAACTTATTTTTCTGTACAAAACAGGTAGTTTGTTTGTCAAACTTAATTTTTAGAGTAGATAATTACTGATTTTACCGAAGTGTCAAACAGATGCAATCACATGCAAACAGACTATTAACGTTAAAGCTGTTCACATTAAATGTCGCGCAAAGGTACCACTGATAAATTGTTTGTCTTACCGGTAATTATTCAAATTAGATTATTATCCCGCTAATTAGGTTTATTGCACATTCATTTTAATCAGGGCCTCAATTAAGGCCCTGTTTTAATGAATCACAAATTAACACACTCTAGCAATCAATTATAATTTGATTTCAATAGGTGTGAAATACTACATATTATTAATTTGACGAAACGACTTTTTGCTTGCTATATAAAATAAGTTTGACAAAATGATAGTTTGACGAAACGACCATAATTCGTATGATGAATGATGTAATTGATAAATGTGCTGTAGTCTCAATAACTCGCCTTCAAAAGCGGACCCATTTATTAATCTGATATTTTGCGTTGTCCGCCTTTAGCGTCTCAACCAGAAAAGGTCAAAACTGTGGTGGAAATCGGCAAGAGTGAAGATTTTCAGAAATCGGGTTTTATCAGTTGTTTCCAGGAAATCTATAACTTACATTGTTGACTTATTGTTTTAAAACATATTTGCCATCAAAAGAAATAGTAAAACATTATATTTTGTGAAAAATCTCTGTTAAACCCATTACCGTTTCATCCCCGTCTCTCAGGTTTACATCGCCATGCGGGGCGGAGCTTCCTAACATGTTAAACCAATGAAAATAATATCTTCTTTCAAAACAAATTTGGACAGTAAGGGAGGGTGTACGCGGAAAATGTATTAGAAGCGTGTATTGTTACGTTTGACAAAAAGCATAAGCTCAGACAAGTAACCTCGAGAAACGGCCAACTGTGACAAAACTTTTAATATTTGTACTTGTTTATTATGTAACTGTTGCATACACTGTGCAGCTGCTTGTA
Organism: Cyclina sinensis; assembly: GCA_012932295.1. Classification (NCBI taxonomy): domain Eukaryota; kingdom Metazoa; phylum Mollusca; class Bivalvia; order Venerida; family Veneridae; genus Cyclina; species Cyclina sinensis. The sequence goes on from JAAONU010000017.1 coordinate 6,585,283, forward strand.
TATGTACTGGAAAAATCCAACCTAGAGATCGTTTCTTGTTTTAAAAAAAACGACGGTAAAAAAACTTGATTAAAAACGACATGAGCTCAGACAAGATATTCCGCGCAACAGCCGATGTATTTGTAATATTTGTACTTGCTTTCTATGTTATTGTTTAATATTAATAGTGTGCAGCACAGGAAAATGCATATTCAAATAAACATTAAAGTTATAATACTGCCCAAAATCGTAATAAAAAATAAACCTTATAAGAACAGTTCGTTTAAAAACATCAACTCTCAATATGTATGATTATTTTTCGCGGATGGCAAGATATGTTTGCGATACAAAAGGATGAAATTGTCAAATTATTTAATGACCCGCCAACCATTAATTCACTTTGGAAATGCCGAACACACTTCGTCCATTTCCGTAAATCAAGCCGTTAATATCACCTGATCAAATTTGAATGAGCGATATAAACAACAATAGCGGATCAACCAAAACAAACTGGGAAACATGGTCGCACGTTTCTTACAAATTCTGAGAGAAAGAGGCAAAAATGCAAAAGAAAATACTTGAATAAGTTCCATCTACTCGATATAGACATCATGATCGACTTTCTATTTATATGCCTGCCCGGTTTATCAGAGTTGACAAGATGTACCCTACCCACAACATTCAATATCATCCGAGACCTGTTTCTAAAAATAACTTACGTATGGAAATTAGCATCTTCCGACTAAACTCGGGCGCATTCGAGGAATGGCGGTGAAGGTATAGAAAGCGAAAGTTGACATTTTTATATCCGTTGACATCCGCGAAGCCGGTCACGAAATTAGTGATATTAAGCAGTTTTTTTTTTCATTTTCGCAAAGTCTGTATGCATTAATGTGATTTTTTTCGAAACTGGCGATAACGTTATATTTTTGTTCCTGGGTATTATTATAACTTAAGAATTGATCTGTTGTATTAAAGATATAGCAAGGTATTTGCGAGTTGGCGAATTCCATTTTTTTAAATATTTTTGACCCAAAAGACAGTACTACTTATGGCGGAAACAATTTGAATTATTCTGTATTAATGTTACATAAATTGACAAAAATCCAACAATGTTGTCTACAATGCGTGAAACAGCGTTAAACGTTTACGCGCAGTACAGGTTATCATATAGTAGCGCCGTGTTTACATCAGCTGTCGATATCCAATATGGTATAGCTAGGTAGATTTTAGCGTGTTAAATCAGTTTGAAAGTTTAACTGCCAGTGTGAACGATTGCGTGGATGGATTTTCTTCATAGATGTCTCATCTGATGCAGAAAATGACAAGCTTTCTGTACATGTACAAATTATGCCGGTAAAACCCTATTTTATAGCTATAAATCGTGCCCAACGGATTTCGTTGGGCATTACATATGCAAAGAAGAAAACTTTTCCACCACAGTTTTGGTCTTTTCTGGTTTGTACTCTGAAGGGGATATTGACCTATCATAAAATAGCACAATATACACCTTTTAGAGTACAATTATTTGGACTAAAATGTGCTGTTGCTTGTTCAGTTTGTTAATGTAATAGTTGGTCAAAAGCTCTCATAGCTTATGTTACTTTTTTAATTACTTCACGTCTGAAAATAAAATTTGTATTTATATTTGAATGAAATCTATCCAAAATCTGTGAATGTACAAATGTTTCAACTTACTTAACTATGGTCATGTCCAGCATAAATATAAACGAAGCAAAATAAAACCGTTTCATTTTAATTGCACATTTAACAGTAACGTTTGATGACGTCACGTGCATGCAATAAATTATCCTTTGGCTCTGGGTCATTCTAACAGAGATCTATAAGCATGATTCTGCCTGGCTGTAAATAAGAAGAAAAAAAACCATCCGAATAGATAGTATCCGAATTTTATACAGCTCAAAAGAAACAGGAAGTACGAAAAAAAGCATTTGAAATTAACCTGTTTTGTAGGCTGCGAATCAGGTGTCTTCTCGTTAGCTGGGTCTCTTTCATCATTTGACGAACTTGTTTCATCTAAAACCACTGATTTCTGTCTCAACTTTCTCTTCCTGATAACATTCGCCATTATCTTGTTGCTTCCCTTTGTTAACATGTCTACTAGTTTAAATATTTGAATGACTTCCCCTTCATCTAAAACCACCATTTGTACCTGCGTGTCTATGTAGACCTCTTGAAATGGAAGAATGAAATTTGTAATTTTGATAAGTATTCTGACTCTTTTACGACCACCTGTGTTTGCATTTTATGACGATGATTTTACAGAACAAACTGCTTCGATAGAAACTTTAAGACTTGTGCAGGTTGGTAAATTTAGTGCTCGAATCTATATACTGTAGATTCTGTCTGAACGAAATCTATCAATTCTTCATTGAAATTGAATATATCTTGTAGAATCAATGATTTGTCTTTCCAGCAGTATTAGTTTGATCAAGTTTTGTGTGAACTATATGTGACAGGTAAAAAATTCTGGCTAGATGGGGTCTTGTGCCCAGCGCCATCTGCTTACAGGACAGACACTCTACCAGCTGAGCTACCAAGCCTTTGTGTGTACTATACATAGCAGATGGTGAAAAATCATGGCTCGGCTGGGACTCGAGCTCAGGGTCTTCCGCTTACAGGATGGACACTCTACCAACGTTTGCCAACTCAGCTACCAAGCCACTTACCTAATAAATTTATCACCATATACCTGAACCTAGTCCAACTGATTGTAGGCAAGTCAAGATATTGTGTAATTTTTTGTACATCTAACATCTAATGATACAGAGAAAATGTAGACAGACACAGACATGCACAGGCTGACAGACAGGAAGACAGACAGACACAAACATGTCAAAGACAAAAAACTGACAGACAGAACACAAACTGAAAGACCCACAGAAAGACACAGACACATACTGACGCAGACAGAGTGACTGACAGATAGACCACAGAAACTGACATACTGACACAGACAGACAGGGACACTGACACAGACAGAGAGGCTGACATACTAACACAGAAAGGTAGACTAACAGACAGACCACATAAAGAGAAACTGACATAAGGGCACAGACAGAGAGACTGACAGGCAAAGAGACTGACATACTGATACAGAGGTACAGTCAGACCACAGACAGAGAGACTGACATACTGACACAGACAGAGAGACTGACAGACCTCAGACATGGAGACTGACATACTGACACAGACAAAGATACTGACAAATTGACACAGGCAAAAAGACTGACAGACAGACCACAGACAGCAAGACTTACATACTGATAAATACAGCAAGACTAAAGGACAGACCACTGATAGACCGACCACAGACAAAAAGACCACAGACAGAGAGACTGACATACTATCACTGACAGAGACTGACAAACAGACACCGACAGAACAGAAAAAGACAGACCACAGAAAGGGAGACTGACAGACTGACACAGACAGAGAGACTTGCATACTGAAACAGACTGACATACTGACACAGACAGAGAGACTGACATACTGACACATACAGCAAGACTGACAGACAGAATACAGACAGAGAGGCTGAGACTGAAATAATAATACAGACAGAGAGACTGGCATACTGACACAGACAGAGTGACTGACATACTGATAAAGTCAGAGACACTGACAAACAGACTACAGACAGAGACTGACATACTGACACAGACAGGAAGACAAATAGACCACAGACAAACCACAGACATACTGACACAGACAGAGACTAACATACTGAAATGGACAGAGAGACTGACATACTGACACTGACAGAAAGACTGATATACTGACACAGACAGAGAGACTGACATACTGACACAGACAGATATACCGACAGACAGTCCACAGACAGAGACTGACAGACAAACCACAGTCAGTGAGACTGATATACCAAAACTGACAGAAAAACTGACATACTGACACAGACAGAGAGACTGACATTCTGGCACAGGCAGAGACACTGACAGACAGAAACTGACTTACTGACACAGACAGAAAGACTTACTTAATAATACAGACAAAGAGACTGACATACTGACACAGGCAGAGAAACTGACATACTGACACAGGCAGAGACACTTACAGATAGACCACAGACAGAAACTGACAAACTGACACAGACAGGAAGACAAACAGACCACAGACAGAGAGACTGACATACTAAGACAGACAAGAACACTAACAGACAGACCAGAGACAGAGAGACTGACAGACACAGAGACTTGCATACTGAAACAGACAAAGAGACTGACCTACTGACACAGACAAAGAGACTGACATACTGACACAGACAGAGAGACTGACATACTGACACAGACAAAGAGACTGACAGACAGGCCACAGACAGACAAACCAAAGAAAGAGAGTCTGACATACTGACACAGACAGAGAGACTGATAAACTGACACACACAGAAAGTTTGACAGGCAGAAAGCCAGACAGACAGACACATCAGATAGACTGAAATACTGACACAGACAGACAGACTTACAGACAGATACATAGAGTGACAGAGAATCATAGACTGACTGACATACAGAAAGATATACTTATAGACTGAAGGAAAGATAGAGAAAGGAAGGAAGAAGACAGAGGGAGCTGTAAAATATCCACAAGATGAAATATGAAATTGAGACATGATTGAGTATTGGTACATTGTATTCTTACAAAATTATGGTGAACTAGGAAAACATTCCTCAATCCCTTCAGTACTGAACAAAAGATGCAATACAAATAAAATGCATTTGTAAAAAAATCAGGTCTTGCATTTCAACTGTATAACTGTCTCAGGTAAATAGATTATTTTAAAGTAGTCTTCTTTATTTCAGGTTTTGTATAGGCATGGAGATCGCAGTCAGATTGACAAATACAAAAATGACATATACAAAGAATCAGACTGGCCTCAGGGTTATGGCCAGTTGTCCACACAGGGAATGCAACAAGAGTTTATGCTTGGTGAATTCTTTAGACAGGAGTACATAGAAACAGGATTCTTAGATGATGAATATACAAGATCAGAAGTGTATGTTCGCAGTACATCATTTGATAGGGCATTAATGAGTGCATATTGTGTTTTAGCAGCACTTTTTCCACCAGTTCAGGAAGATAGACACTCTTGGAATTTTGACATAGCTTGGCAGCCTGTTCCTGTTCATACCGTTCCTATTGATGAAGATTATCTTTTAGTCTACAACTTTTCATGTCCAGTTTATGAAGAGGCAAGTTCAAGGTCACAAGAAATAGAATCTATTACTGAACAAACCGTGAGCAATTTTAGTGAATTTTACGACTATGTTTCTGAGTACTCTGGTGAGCCAAATACTTGGGAGGGTATAGGCCGTGTGTTAGATCCAATCTTTTGCCAAAATGCCAGTGGTTTTGAACTGCCAGACTGGGTTACGTCAGATGTTTTAGATGAGATTGTGGAGTTAAGAGATATTTACTCTACTGTAAGAAGTTTTCCAACAGACTTTGCCTATTTGAGAGGAGGATTACTTGTTGGGGAAATGTTAGAACACATGATCAACAAAAGTAAAAATGATGAGTCAACGCCACAGAAATTGTTTATGTATTCAGCACATGATTCAACTGTCATCCTTTTCCTTACAACTCTTGGTCTTTTTAATTATAAACAGCCACCATATACAGCTTGTGTAATTGTCGAGTTGCATGAATTACAGGCTGGAGAATTTGCTGTCCAATTTTTATACAAAAATGAAACTGATGAAATTCCCTATGTCTTGAAATTACCCGACTGTGATGAACTGTGCCCTCTTGATACATTTGCTCAAATAATGAAACCATTTATTCCAAAAAATATAAAAGATTCATGTGGATTGAACAGTACCGACAATATACAAACAGTTACTGAACATTATTCTTCAATAGCTGTTATTGTTTTACTATGTTTGATTTTAATCATGGTCGTTGTATTTGTCATTTTTTGCTTTTTAAAGAGAGACAAGCTTGTAAATACTCATGACTATATGCCAGTGCCATTGGAAATGTCAGAGACTTCTTAAAGATTATTTTTAGGCTGTGTGTTCAAATTCAAAGCGTATCAGATTAGTTTACTTTGGTTTGCAGTAACACATATCAGACAAGAAATCTGAGAAACTGAACTCATACTGACCTTTTTCTAGACTTTCCTTGGCTCATTATATGTCAAGTTATCACCATGTATTTGTCTGTCAGTCAATTACAAAACTTTCCTTGACTCATAATTATGTGTCAAGTTATCTCCATGTATTTGCCTGTCAGTGAATTACGAGACTTTACTTGGCTCATTATGTGTCAAGTTATCTCCATGTATTTGCCTGTCAGTGAATTACGAGACTTTACTTGGCTCATTATGTGTCAAATTATCTCCATCTATTTACCTGACAGTCAATTACAAAATCAGTTGGTAAATCTACTATGAGTACTTTCTTGTAGTCAAACTATTATGACACATTTTTAAAAATATTTATTTCAAGTACAGCCACCAAGAGTGTCTTAATTAACCAGTTTAACCAAGAAGAAAAGCTGAGACAAGCATTGTTTGGTCTTGCCTTTTGTGCTGTAATTCAAAATTGATGGTTCAGTGCAAATCTGTTGTAACTACATATAAAATAAAGAGATATGATAGTATTGCACGAAGCCCTCGTATCATCATAATTTATTATTTAATTTATAATTTATAATTCAAGGTTATAGTTAAGAACTTAAGAATTATTTTCTTAGAAACCTGTCTAAGTTTTCAGTGTCTTCTTAGGCTAAAAAGTGTTTTTAAGTGACCAGTCAAATGTTGTAAATCAGGAATTAGAGTACCAAATCCAACCAATGGCATGATTTGCCAGTGACTTTACACACATTACACTTTCTTGACTGAACTTGCTTCCTTCAAAGTAAAATGTAGGTTTAACCTAAATGTCATAGTAATATTAGGCCTCTGTGAGTCTTCTCTTTGAGAGGCTGGTCAAATTATATCTTAGTTATATCCTCCTCAATAAAAAGTTTTTTCAAGGGGGGTTGGGAGAAGGGAGGAATCTGTCTGTCCATAGACACAATTGTTTCCACACCTTAACTTGCTTTCCTTATCTACCTGCATGAAAACTAACACATGCATTTTCACTCAATGATGGATGATCCCTATTGATTTTGGGGTCAAACCATCATGGTTCAAGGTCACAGTGCTTCAAAATAAGGAACAATTAATGGACAAATACTTGTTTTTCAGAAAACTGACTCATGGACTTCAGTCACATGAAGGATGATCTCAGTAGATTTTGAAGTCGAATAGTCAAAGGTCAAGGTCATTGTGGTTCAACATAAGTAAATGGTTTCCATACAATAATTTGCTTTCATTATCATCTACCAGCCTGAAAACTTACATTGCCATGTGGACTTCTATCAGATCAAGGATGATCCCCATCTATTTTGAGGTCAAACTGGCAAAGGTCAAGCCACAGTGGTTTGACATAAGAACACAGTTTCTTAATTTGCTCTCATTATCTACCTGCCTGAAAACTTACACACATATTTTCACTTGATTAGGGATGATTTTTATTGATTTCTAAGTCAAACAAAAAGTTTAAGATCACAGTTCTTCAACATAAGGAAACATTTTAAAAACCATAACTTGCTTTCCTTATCATCTACCTTCCTGAAAACTTCAACATAGATTTCAGCCACATCAGCTGGTCCATAAGTTGGTTTAAAGTATCTGAAAAACAATTATTGGTTTTATAACCTTACAACAAAGTTGTTTTGATGACCCTCCTACAAATTCACCTTTGCTACAGGTTAGTTCCCAGTTGTTTTTCAATCATTTTCAGTGAAATGTCTCTCCTAAAAGTCCCATTCCCACTCTTCAAATGGCTTCCCTATTACAACAAAGCAGAATGTGGGGTGTGTGTAATGGGGTAGGGGAGGTATTAATCACTCCTTTGACAGCTTTAGATTAAACATTTTACAGAAAAAATCTCTGAAGAATGGTTATTCAGAAGTTACTGTAACTTTTTCTCAAATAGGTAGAAGACTACTTTTTAAAAAAATTTCTGTTTTAATGAGAACTTCTTTTTGCTTTCGTCACATATTAGTAGAATGACCAATTCATATGGAATCATCTCTCATTTGTTAGATTCATTTAAAATCTCATGATTAAAAGTTGATTTGATAATGTGCAGCAAATGTGTAATGTTTTTTTTTTTTATATGTGAGACGTTTTTATTTCAACAAAACATGTAAAACATGTATGCATAAAGTAAGGTATTTTCATCTCAGGCAGAACAGTTCAATATACATATCATAGATATAATTATCTAACAGCTTCATTGTTGTACCATTATCATTTTTATACACTCGCTGTACGGGACGTATTATTGGATCAACCATGGCGGGCGGGTGGATGGGCTGGCGTCCAGATGTTTGTCCAGAGCATAACTCCTACACTATCAAAGCTATTGACTTGAAACTTCATAGGTCGATAGATCTTATTGAGACGGAGTGCACTGCACAAGAACCATCACTCTGCACTTCTTGATTTTGGAGCTATTCCCCTTTGTTTCATTTTCTTGTCCAGAGCGTAACTCCAACACTATCAAAGCTGCTGACTTGAAACTTCATAGGTGGATAGATCTGATTGATATGAAGTGCTTTGCACAAGAACCATTACTGGAGTTATTCACCTTTGTTTAACTTTATTGCCCGAAGCATTACTCCAACACTATCAAAGCTATTGACTTGAAACTTCCTAGGTGGATACATCTTATTGAGGCAGAATGCATGCACAAGAACCATCACTCTGCACTTCATGATTTTGAAGTTATTCCCCTTTGTTTAATTTTCTTGTCCAGAGCATAACTTCAGCTATTGACTTGAAACTTCCTAGATGGATAGATCTTATTGAGATGGAGTGCAGTGCACAAGAACCATCACTCTGCACTTCATGATTCTGGAGTTATTCCCTCTTTTTTTTGTCCGGAGCATAACTCCTTCATTATCAAAGCAATTGACTTGAAACTTGGTACATAGATAGTACTTATTGAGACGAAGTGCAGTGCACAGGAACTGTCACTATACACTTCATGATTTTGGTGTTATTCCATTTAGTTCAATATTCCTACTTGAGGTTTGTCTGGACCATACTCCTACGTTATCAAAGCTATTGACTTTAAACTTCATAGGTGGATAGATGTTATTGAAACAAATTGCTCAACTGATGGGCAAATTTTGCTCTGCTTTGCAGTGCTCTTGTTAGTTATAATCTTTGTCAGGAATGCTATATTTAATCTTATCATATTCATATTTATGAATAATTCTACAAATTTTAACAAGTTATAGTGTGCATACTGTTAAAGTATATATAATATAAGTTATAATAATATGTAAGTTCTGAATGAAAAGTTTGTATGCTGTTTTTAAAAAATGTTGAGTTGAGGTTAAATAAAGAATATTTAAAGTTATAACAACTTCCATTCAGATCTTTCATTTAAAATGCAATAAAGTGAAACTTGATAGAATGAACTACAAAACATTCATCTAGAAACAAAGATGCAGCTAAAAATATGATTTTACAGAAAACTGTTACGTACACCTTTGGTTGAAAGTTGGAAAAAAAAGTTATTTTATGTTAATCATATGGACAATTTTTATGACACTTCATACAAAAGACACAGTTTAGTTACAGGTAGACATTGGAGCTAATATTTATTAACATAAGTTTATAGGCTTGTACTCTGTGATACATAAATATTGTTTTATATTTTGAAAAATTACTATAATCATTTATGTTAAAGGTAATGTGACACGACTATAGCAACTTTGTCTATTCAAAATAATCATAATGTTCTGATTAAAATGGTTTAATTACGAAATTATGAAAATATTGCTTTTGGTAAGAAAAAACGTTTTTGATTATCAGCTGTTTCCGTTCTGACATCGGTAGTTTCCGCCACAATTTTTGGCTGTGACATAGTTTTCATACTGTATGAGGCAGTAGTGCAGAATTACACTGCTCATAACGCATCCATTTTTAAATGCAAAAATAATGCTAAACCACAAGTGCAAGAAACACAATAAAGGCACACTTATATCAATAACATGCTATAAATTGTAAATTAAAAAAAATGTGATTTCTTCTCGATTTTTATAATGAAGTTCAAACTTTGTGCCGGGAGAACGAGTTGTACTTTTACCTTAGCAGAGAATGTGGTTAATAAATGTTCCAATTTCCCAAGTTGTGGTTCTAAATAAAACTATCCTCCAGGTATTGTGTAACACTTTCTCACTTGATGATTACATCATTAACAAATTCTTTGTCATTTAAGTGTAGTAAAATTGAAGTGAATTTAGGTGACATAATGTGTTAACATTTGTTTCACTGGAATGGAAACACTACAGTGTATCTATCTACATGTATTTGAGATTATTTATCGTCAATACCCGTTGCCCATATGACCGACATCCCCTGAAGAGATTAGTTATTTTATGTTGTGGGGATAGTGCAAGATACAGAAAGCATCCCATTCCAGAGGCACTCCTGGGTCTTTTGCATGCTCGGTGTATAGCACTGATACATGGGACCTCAGTTTAACGTCTCATCCGAAAGACTATTAGTTATGTTTGTGGAGGAGCGTGGAGACCCCTGGTTTACCAGTCCAGCGCGTTACCACTACAGTGTATTTTCACGTTTTGTTTGTTTTGGTTTCACGCCGATTTCAACATCTAGGTTATATCTCTGCGGTCAGTCCACCTATCCGGTTTTCCTGGATAACTAACCAGTAATTGCCAATTTCTCCGCAAGTGACTGACTACTGTTCCCTCATGATCTACTCTGGATCAGCGGTGAGAGACAAATGAACATTAGATACAATGTCTGAGATCAATTGTCATGGAGAAATTTTGCCCTGCCCAGGGGTCAAACCAGCGACCGATGTATTACTAATCCAGTGCTCTATATATTGAGCTAAGCGGGCAGGCTTTTGTTTTCACGATGGGATATTGTTTGAAAAATAATAATATAGCATGTCCATCAAGCAGAAATTTGTGTCTTCTTATAAATTAATATCCAATGAAATGTCAAAGATCCATATACTGTGGGATTTATGCAAATAAACCTACCCAAATGAGACCCTTGTTTATTCTGCGTAGATGTCAAAACAAAGCAGTTAACTTTTTTTATGCCCCAATCAATGTTAAAGTTGAGACAATTAGCAATATTCTATGGCAAGTGATCTTACAAATTGATTGAATTACTTTTGATCAGTCACACTTGTGAAAAAATTATGTAATAGTTGCATCCAATTAGCATGTCTCAATGATTTTCACTTAAGTAAATGATGGAGTCATAAGACAAGTACCTATGTTTTAAAAAAAAAAGAAAAAAAGAGGGAGTGGGGGGACTGATTAGGAGGGAGGGGGGTTTGAAGGTGGATGGGGTGTCAAGTACCTATGTATTAAAAAAAAAAAAATTTGGGCCCGGGGGAGGGGTTTGAGGGTGGATGGGGAGTCAAGTACCTCTGTATTTAAAAAAAAAAAAATTGGGGCCGGGGGGCAGGGACTGGTTGCGGGGTTTGAGGGTAGATGAAGACTTAAGTACCTATGTATTGAAAAAAAAAATCGGGGGGTTGGGGGGGGGGGGGTTATTTCAAAGCTTTAGAAGATCTTTTCCAATAAAGGAGAAAAAAGAATTTTTTTGGTGGGGGTTGACGGGGGGGGTGTGAAGGAGTCAAGTAACTTCATATCTACATATTTTAAAAAAAGAAATGATCTTTTGTGGGGGGGAAAGAGAGGTGTAACACGAGGGGGGAGGGATCCCCATATGGGGGAGGGGGGTAGTCAAGTACCTACATATTTAAAAGAAAATAAAATAAAAAATGAAAGAAAAAAATGGGGGTGGAGGTTACTGTGGGAGGGTGGGGGTTATGGGGGTCCCCATGCAGGGGGGGGGGGGGGGTGATTACCCATCTCATGTCAGTTAATATTTTATTTCTAGTCTTAAAAAGTTTTTTTCCTATAAATAAGTATAAGCAAAATCAAGTGACCCCTAGGGATGGGGCTAACTTTGACCCAAGGGACACGGGTACCAACAATCTTTGCACGGGTCTTGCTGGTGATCAAGTATTCCAAGTTTGAATGGAATATCTTTGACACTTTTTGAGAAATGGACATTAACAAAATGGTTAACCAAGAAATTTGAAGTTGAAAAAGGGGCATAACATTGCCAAAATAAATTTGAGGGTTAAATGCCCTTGAGAAATGATGTTGTCTTAAGCGATACAATTTTAAGGATTACAACTGTAAAGTTTGATGGAGAAATATTAAGAAATGGCATAGTAATAGCCAATGTTAAGTTTTCGTGACAAAATCCAAGTACAAAAAGGGGCATAACTCTGTTATTTGTGACTTTGACCTAAAGATATTGGCATCATCAGGACCCTGTTGTCGTAAGCAATAAAATTTGAAAGTTTGATGAGGAAATGTTAAGAAATGGCAAAGTTATAGCCAACATTAAGTTTTCATGACAAAATCCAAGTACAAAAAGGGGCATAACTCTGTCAAAATGTGACTTAACCTAAAGATTTTGGCATCATCCCGACCCTGTTGTCATAAGCAATACAATTTGAAAGTTTGATGAGGAAATGTTAAGAAATTGCAAAGTTATAGCCAACGTTAAGTTTTCGTGACAGCTGGATGGATCGAGGGACAAAGCGATCCCTATGTATCACCGTTTCTTCGAAAGGGTGACACAAAAACAGTGGAAAATTATATTCAAAGTGGAATCCAGAATATTACGTTGTAATAGGACAAACAGGACCCCAAATTAAACTGAGGTCAAAATACAAGAGAGGTTATTCGCAGGAATGTGAATCAAACAAGACCTTTATAAGAACTGTTTGTTGTAGAATAATAAACAAACTGGGGAAACAGACATGTAACTGTGCTGTGTGTATTACATCAGTGTTAAAATAACTATTATTTCCAATTTGTTTTGACCATTAATTTTAGTTAGAATTCAACAGCTACTTATTTAGACAGGACAAACATTAAGATAGCTATAACTAGAACTGTGTCCATAGAACACGGATGCCCCCACTATGCATAAGTGCTCATAAACAAGAGCATGTATATCCTGTATGTAAGATTTTTTCTGTACATATACCTAAAATGATCTACAGGTAACCTTATGTACATGCTAAATTAAATTACAAATGTAAAATTTATATGTTCAATTATTTATATGGTATATAGTGAAAAAATCAACAAAGGGCCATAATTCTGTTAAATATGGTCACAGCAAAAATTCCTTCCTTTACTACCATCTACAGATTAAAGCTGTTCATCCCTGGAAGTTAAAGCAAAATCTGCCATCCGGTTTAAGAGGAGTTGCGTTCACAAAATTTCTATATGGTATATAGTGAAAAAATCAACAAAGGGCCATAATTCTGTTAAATTTGGTCGCAGCAAAAATTCATTCCTTTACTTCCATCTACACATTAAGGTTGTTCATCCCTGGAAGTTTAAGCAAAATCTGCCATCCGGTTTAAGAGGAGTTGCATTCACAAAATTTCTATATGGTATATAGTGAAAAAATCAACAAAGGGCCATAATTCTGTTAAATTTGGTCACAGCAAAAATTCCTTCCTTTACTACCATCTACACATTAAGGTTGTTCATCCCTAGAAGTTTAAGCAAAATCTGCCATCCGGGTTAAGAGGGGTTGCGTTCACAAAATTTCTACATAGTATATAGTGAAAAAATCAACAAAGGGCCATAATTCTGTTAAATTTGGTCGCAGCGAAAATTCCTTCCTTTACTAGTTCTACCATCTACACATTAAGGTTGTTCATCCCTAGAAGTTTAAGCAAAATCTGCCATCCGGTTTAAGAGGAGTTGCATTCACAAGAGTATATAGTGAAAAAATCAACAAAGGGCCATGATTCTGTTAAATTTGGTTGCAGCGAAAATTCCTTCCTGTACTACCATCTACACATTAAGGTTGTTCATCCCTGGAAGTTTAAGCAAAATCTGCCATCCGGTTTAAGAGTAGTTGCGTTCACAAGATTTCGGGACGTACGGACAGACGGACGGAAGGACAAGAATGCTATATGCTCCTCACTTTGTGGGGGCATAAAAATTCTGGTGCTAATTCTTTTGTTGCCACAATGTTACAGTGACAGGAGATAAAGTGCTGATTCTAGTTTAATTGACAGGACATAATTGTTTTATGCTATCTGTAAATTCTAAAGTTCATGCAATTTTGATTTATTACATGTCATTAATCTAAAGGTGGGAAGGAGTGTAATGTATACTAAGCTACAGCTCTGACTGACCAATCAATAACTGATAAGCTCCGCCCACTGTATAATGCATGCTGTGTATAATGCCTCTCTGATACTTGTAGAATGGGAGAATAGATTTAGTAACCTATATTTAGAGTTGTTTATAAGAGTTTCTCCCAATCAAGAAACAAATATTACATACATATTACAGATAGCTTTCACCGATTTCAACACTTTGGGGCCAATGGCCCCCTTGTTATGTGTAGCATTATCAAGTGGTACTCTATCAAGTTTGTTAAAATTAAATCACTGAATCTATACTGACTCTGTCAAGGAAGATACATGCTTACATAAAAACATATTGAAAATTTTTAAAAATCCTTCCAAGGTTCTGAAATTTAGCATTTTAGCTAAAGATTATTCAAACTTTGGCTCATTGGGTCATTACTGGCCCCACCCTAGGAGGAGTTGGAGCAAACACTTTAAGAATCTTCTTGTTAGAAACTGCAAGTCTGAGACTTAAAATTTGGTGTGTAGCATTTAATAGCTGACCTCCATCAAGTTTATTCAAATTATGTCCCTTGGGTTATGATTGACCCTACCCAAGGTGTCCTGTGTTTTACATAGAAATATATAGAACTAGAAATGTGTCTATAGGACACAGATGCCCCCACTCAACCTAGCTACTCATATAGCTAGCAATATGGCCACAAGATAGTGATACATGCTGAATCATTAATAAGATTGGTTTAACAAAATGACAACTATAAGAAACCTGTTGTGGTGTGAAGACTCAAAAGACTGTCTCCAGCACTGACCAATGGATGAATATTATCCTTCAAAATTCTGTATGCATAGTTGGACATTCTTGGAGTTTGCAGATGTTAAACAGGTGTTTTCATGTTTAATTTGTACTAAGTTCCTAAGTTATATGTTCTGTAAGTCAGGCTGTTTATAAAATGTCCATTGTCATCTAAATAGCAAACAATTTTAAGCAATTGTTGGAACAAAGTTTCACCATTTTCATACTTAAATGTTGAGTTCTGCTTAAGCCGGTGCTAACGGGCATGGACGGTAACTTGCATTTTCCATTACTGTCCATGAACATGCTCAATCAAACTGAGTCTGCAATTTGACCATTGGAACAGCATTAAACTCACTCAGAAGAAGGAAAATTTTTTAGGTATCAAACTCTAGGGCAACAATGCTGTGGTCTGAGAAGTAGGTTGACAGGCAGGATAATCTGGGTTGTAGAATATTATTCTGTATGTAGACAAGAGCAAGTGTAGAACCACCTCTGTGAGTTGGGAGCTGCACACACTGGGAATAGTTATTCAATTTCTGTGACAGTTTTGTATAATTTGTAGAATTGAAAGCTACCGTAAGTTGAAATCTCCAAGCAGTACATCTGGAGAGGCTTGGTCTACAATATGTGTTAGATCATTAAGTCTGTTTTGTTCGAGGATGGAGATCTATAGAGAAGACAGAATAACCTTGGACAGAGCTCTGATGAGATGGTAACTGACACTTGTTCCATATGAGGTTGATATAAAACACTGGAAGTTGTCACTGGCAACTTATCTCATGTGTAGAACAAACCATGGCAGTTGTCTTCCTGTGACATAGGCAAAAATGTCAAGCTCCACCCAACACGCTGATGGTACTGTACTTGATTCTCATAGACATTTGCTTCAGTCAGACACAGTATGTCAACCCTGCTCTAGCTCCAATGATTTTGCAGGTACAGGCGACACAAGTTGAAAATTGCAAACTTTGATTATGTAAGGGGCCATAACTCTAACAATTCTGAATAAATCTATACGGAAAACCCCAGATGCACAACTTAACATGCTGATCAACATTCCTGTAAAGTTTCTTGACTGCAGGTGCAGCGCTATTGCAGGTACAGGTGACACAAGTTGAAAGTTACTATTTTTGACTAAGTAAGGGGCCATAACTGTAACAGTTCCAAATACATGTAAATCTATACGGGAAACCCCAGGTGCACAACTTCACATGCTGATCAACATTCCTGTAAAGTTTCTTGACTGCAGGTGCAGCGCTATTGCAGGTACAGGTGACACAAGTTGAAAGTTACTATTTTTGACTAAGTAAGGGGCCATAACTGTAACAGTTCCAAATACATGTAAATCTATAAGGGAAACCCCAGGTGCACAACTTCACATGCTGATCAACATTCCTGTAAAGTTTCTTGACTCTAGCTCCAGTGCTTTTGGAGCTACAGGTGACACAACTTTTTGGGACGGACAGACTGACGGACACACAAGGGCAAATCTAAATGCCTTCCCCAAAGAGTAGGGGCATAAAAAGGTATGAAACTGCAATGTTCAGACATCTGAAAATTTGCACAAATCATTGTATAATGGACCCATGACAATATTCTATAAACTTTGACTCTGGAGTCATTTTTGCTTGAATACTTTACACTGGCTTTTATAGGTAAACTCATTAAAAATCTTCTTGTCAGACACTTGATTAAAACTTTTATGTGTAGGATTATCTTACTATTGGTACTCTACCAAGATTGTTAAAATTATGTTCCTGTTGTCATTATTGGCTCACATATTTTACTTAGAGCAAGATGTGTCAGAATGACATGTATGCCCTCACCCTGAAAATTTGAAGTTTGCAGGTTGTGAGTCAAATGTTACTCAAGTTATTGAGTGAAAACAGTTTTCAAATTCAAGATAACTCTGACTTTTGACCTACTGACCTTAACAACAATAGGAGTTTTCTACTCAGTAAGGGCAACCACTCTATGAAGAATTAAGGCTCTGGGTCAAATAATACTCAAGTTATTAAGTGGAAATGGTTTTCAAATTTAAGGTGATCATGACCTTGACCTTTAACAAACTGACCAAACAACAATGGGATTTTCTCCTTAATAAGGGCATGCAACCACCCAGTGAAGTTTGAAGGCTGTGGGTCAAATGGTTCTTAAAAAATTGAGCAGAAAGCATTTACAAATTCAAGGTGACTGTGACCTTATCCTAATAACCTTAAAAACAGTAGGTAGTTTCTACTTAAAAAGGGCATCCATCTTATGAAGTTTGAAGGTTGTGGGTCATAATTATGACACTCTAAGTTATTAAGCATAAGCCATATTCAATTTCAAGGTGAATGTGACCATGACCTTTGACCTTCTGATCCCAAAAACAATAAAGACCTTCAGCTCAATAAGGCAACCATTCCATGAAGCTTGAAGGGTGTAGACCAAATAATTCTCAAGTTATTGAGCAGACATGACTATGATCTTGACCTTTGACCCTAATAACAATATCTACTGAATAAGTTCAACTACATTATGGAGATTTAAGGGTGTAGGTGAAATGATTCTTGAGTTATTTAACAGGAACTGTCTCCAAATTTAAATTGACAGTGACTTTACCTTTAAACTTGTGATCCCAAAAACAATGGGGGTCTTTTATACAATAAGGGCAACCATATTATAAAGTTTGAAAGTTGTGGGTCAAATCTTACTAAACTTATTGAGCAGAAACCATTCTCAAATTTAAGGTGACAAAGACCTTGACCATTGACCTACTGATCCAAAGACAACAGGAGTCTTCTACTCAATAACTCAATAAGGGCAACCACACTATGTAGTTTTAAGGTGTAGGTCAAACTGTACTTCATTTATTGGACAGAAACAGTTTCTGATTCAGAAGTGCCACTATCTTTGACTTTTGACCTACTAACCATAAAATTAATAGGGGTTTTCAACTAAGTTTAAGCAACTACTGCATGAAGTTTTAAGGGTTTGGGTCAAATGGTACTAGAGTTATTCAGTGGAAATGGTTTTCAAATTTGGAGGCTCTGGATCAAGTAGTGATTGAGTAGAGACAAATTTCAAATTCAAGGTGATCATGACCTTGACCTTTGCCCTATTGATCCCAAAACAATAGGGTCTTCTACTCAATGAGGGCAACCATTCCATGAAGTTAGAAGGCTCCAGATAAAATAATACTGGAGTTATTGAGTGGAAACCATTTTAAATCAAGGGTAACCGTGACCTTGACCTTTGATCTACTGACCTCAAAAACAATAGGGATTTTCTACCAATAAGGGCAACCACTTTATTATGTGTTAAGGCTGTGGGTCAAATGGTACTTTAGTTATTGAGTGGAAACAATCTTCAAATTGAAAGTGATTGTGACTTTGACCTTTGATCCACAGACCCCATAAACTATAGTGATCTTCTACTCCATAAGAACAACCATCTTATTAAGTGAAAGGCTGTGGATCAAATGGTACTCGAGTTATTGAGCAGACATGAATTTCAAATTCAAGGTGATGTTACTTAGCGTCATAACTGCTTGCCCTAAAAAACTTTTTCCAAAGATGTTTCATGATTTCTGTATTTATTTATTTATGCAAGTGGCATCAGAACAAGAAGAATTATGGTTACCAAATTGATGAAATGTTTTTATATATTTATTACTGAAATGATATAATTAATATTGTTCAACAAATAGATTAACAATATGACAAAGTAGCACCTGAGATACCACCTATATAACATGACAAGAAGTGCCGCAATGTGATGAAACCAGGTTTTCAACAACCAAGTATTGATGTAACAGGAATTAGGAATGAAATATGGCAGTGAAGAAAAAATGATGCTGTTATTTTGGTTGCATGCAGATAGTGATCTATGTAGGGTTAGTAGAAATCCACATAGGTTTAGTACAAAGGAAATGGTGAAACACTGCAATAAATAAATGATTGGGAAAAGTGGTTCATGAAACAAATCAATTATTGGGCTTGTTCCTGACCCTATACAGACATATAGGGGGTCAGTAATTTTAGTCCCATTTTTCACAGACATCTGGGTAGCAATCCCAAGTTCTGTCTTGGTATAAGCTACCCACATACTAAATTTGGTGTCAATAGGTCTAAGCAAACTCAAGTTATTATGCGGAGACTGAATTTCTATTTTTAGCAACAGTGACACTGACCTTGATCACAGACATCTGGGTAGCAATGCCGAGTTGCATCTTGATATAAGCTAACCACACACCAAATTTGCTGTCAATAGGTCACAGCTAACTCAAAGTATTATGTGGAAACTGTATTTCTATTTTTAGCAACAGTGACCTTGACCTTTACCATAGTCACCTGGGCAGTAATCCCACGTAGCGTCTTGATATAAGCTACCCACATACTAAGTTTGGTGTCAATAGGTCAAAGCAAACTGAAGTTATTGACCAGAAACTTCTTTTCTCATTTTAGCAACAGTGACCTTGACCTTGATCAAAGACATCTTGGTAGCAATCCCAAGCTGCCTCTTAATATAAGCTACTGATACACCAAGATAAGCTTCAATAGGCCAAAGCAAACTCAAGTTATTGAGGGGAAACAGAATTTCTATTTTTACCATCAGTGACCTTGACCTTGATCACACACACACCTGGGCAACAATCCTGAGTAGGTCTTGATATAAGCTACCCACACACCAAGTTTGGTGTCAATAGGTCTCAGCAAACTAAAGTTATTGAGCAGAGACTGAATTTCTATTTTTAGCAACAGTGACATTGACCTTGATCACAGACATCAGTGTAGCAATGCCGAGTTGCGTCTTGATATAAGCTATCCACAAACCAAGTTTAGCATCAATAGGCCAAAGCAAACTCAAGTTACTGAGCAGAAACTGAATTTCTATTTTTTGCAACAGTAACCTTGACCTTGATCACAGACATCTGGGTAGCAATCTCAAGCTGCCTTTTGATATAAGCTACCCATACATCAAGCTTGGCATCAATAGGCCAAAGCAAACTCAAGTTATTGAGCAGAAACTGAATTTCTATTTTTAGCGACAGTGACCTTGACCTTGATCACAGGCATCTGGGTAGCAATCCCAAGCTGCCTCTTGATATAAGCTACTGACACACCAAGTTTGGCGTCAATAGGCCAAAGCAAACTCAAGTTATTGAGCGGAAACCAAAAGTTGATGCCCACATTTAAATCCAAAATCACTGTAGGCTGATCAAATCTCAAATGGATAAAGAATTTTCATTTTTCTATCATTCATAGGTCTACAACATGACCCTTTAATCTGATAACAAGAGATTTTACCCACAAACATTGCCATGAACTCTTTTTTTACATACTTGTTTGAGGTGAAAACACAATGGTTACTGTATTTCTTTCTTCAGTCATGCTAATGTGAAGGTGGAGGATTCATTAAATGGCTCCAGTTGCCCATACGACTGCCGCCCCCATAACGAACGGTGTTTGATTTTTGGGTTAAAGTGCATGATACAAAAAGCATCTATATCTTGAGACACTCAAGATACTTTTGTATGGCATTAAGACAAGTGACCTTGCTTTGACAAGACTTCCAGGAGACAATTATCATCATCGATGGAGGTGCAGGAGACCAAACCTCTGGATTAAGAATCTTGTGCATTACAATTAAGCCACATATCGGCTACTATGGATAAAGACGTTTTATGTTACTAAAGTCATGGTGTTCAATACACCACACTGAGCAACAAAATGCCGATGTAAGAGTACTTCCATTTGTACTAGAATAAACCACAGGAAATGCAGATCTGAATAACATTTTCTTGCAGTGTAGACAGCGACAGGTAGGATATTTTAGACGGTCTTGAAGATCACTGGGTATTAACTGTTTTAGCACATCTGAAAATACAACACATAAAAAGAACTTTATGTGAAACTATTCAGATAAGTTTACGTAAGTCTCATATTTCTTCAATCTTCAGAATTCAATCTTAATGGAATCATCTCATAGGCACTGAACCTTGCTAACATACAAGCCACCACTAACACTCTATGACAACACCATTTCACAATACATCCCACAAATATTTTTGACAATATTGTTAAATTTTAACCTAGATTCTGTCCAAGTGAAAAATTATATTGTACATGTTTTTTGTAGTACCAAGATGAAACAATAATGACAACCATGCCTTTCTTTCCCTTACCAAAATCACAATTCAAACTATTGTAGACTTTCCGGAGCATCAATTCCTGTAGACAGGGGACAGCACTCTCAAAAGGCTTACAATACTCTTCTATCTCCTCAGGTATTGTGATCAGCTGACCTCCAATTTTGAGACGTTTGAATCGGTCACTAATGACCACTTCTTTAACTGACAATCTGTAACGTATTTATGGTCGGATCATTCATTTCTACTATCAAAATAAAGTTAACTTAGTTGCTTTATAAATTATCTAATACAAATGCCATTTTAACAAACATTAAATGCTGGTGCAAAAAATGCCACCTGTGTTTCTCATACTTTCGTAGGTAATGTGTCGACTGCAGTCTAAAGGATTCAAACCTGGGCCTTTTGAATTATCTTGATAAATTAAGGTTCAGTAGACAATGCTACATACCATATTTTTTACACTTACCCAAAGTGGCTGACAGTACAGTGGCCTGGTTTTGGGGGAAGTGCATAAATGCCTGGATTCTGGTCAATTACCAGGAGGTTTAATGCTGACATTTCTTCAAATATCACTGTAGGAAAGAAAAACAATATAATTTTATATATGTTCTTATATTTCATGAATGGCAACGATAAAGAAAGCTTTATTATGTAGATACAGACATAACTTTCAGTTTAAAACCAAAGCTGCACATTATTGATCATGTTTCTCTCTACAAACATGCTATCTTGTATA
Organism: Cyclina sinensis; assembly: GCA_012932295.1. Lineage (NCBI taxonomy): Eukaryota > Metazoa > Mollusca > Bivalvia > Venerida > Veneridae > Cyclina > Cyclina sinensis. The sequence continues at coordinate 6,607,215 of JAAONU010000017.1, forward strand.
TCTTTTGTGGAAAAGATGTAACAACATGAAAAAGAGGTAGTTCCTTTTTGGCTTTCCAAACTAACTTTCAAATTAAATCATTAAATTGTTCTCATATGAGAAAGTTTAATTCAATCAAATTTAATTTCACTATCTTCTTTAAGGCATAGCATTTTAATCAGAGGATTGAAGATTAATCCGCCTTGATATATATTACTTGGTGGAAGATATTCCAGCAGATTGCCAGCTAACGAAAGATCAGTCAACTTCTTCAGTTTGCACAGTTGCCGTGGAAATATCTTTAAATTATTTTTGTCTAGTGCCAGTATTTTCAAGTCGGAACATTTCTCGAGGCTGATGGGTACACTTGTTAACTTGTTCCTTGATGCTTCTAAAGTCTCTAAATGATGTAAATTTCCGAGTTCTAAAAAAGACAAAAAGAATAATAAACTGGTTAACTGATTTAAGAAAAACCTTGACCTCCTAAACACATTCAGATGATATCAGATGATTTAAGATTTTGCTAAGCCTTAAAGTCTGTTTATGTAGTAAAGTAACCCATAAACATTCTATAATCATTTGTTACCATCAAACATTTTAAAGTGGTGAGTGTTAAGCAAGTTGTCAATCAGAAAGTCAGCAACTAGGACATATTAGAGAATGCTGTGCCTGGCAAGCATGACTGTCTTTATGAAGAGATTGAAGAGACCACATTTTAACTAAATGAAATATTCTCTTTTAATAACAAATAAAAATTGGTGGGAAAGACAGACAATTCTAAGATTCTACTAAAACCTAATATAAAAGATATAACAAGAACTGTCTGAATGACACTAATGCTTCCCTTTACACACATCATTAGTCCCCAAGATCAATAGGGAATGTCGACAGTGAGCCTAAAACAAAGGGATCCACACTTATCTACTCAAAAAGCTGAACATATTTAAAATACTTTCTTAATCGAAAAACTGTTTTCAAACTGCAGGCCCCTGGGTGCTTTACCTTTGACTTAGCAAACCCAAAAGCAAGTAGGGTTTACTACACAAGATGCTTAGCCTACCTTCCAAATCTCAAGTGTCTATGTTAAAAAATTCTCAATTGAATGAAACTGTTAGATACAAAATCTTCAGCTGAATATGCAAGTTTGCCATTGGTTTAGTGTTGCTGTTAGGACATTTTAGGGCAGAATTAGTAATTGTTAGTTTTATTGCATCTGAAAATAATTTGATAATAATAACATTAACATGATGAAGGCAGCTGTAAATTAAATATTCAAACTTTTTAACCATGAAAAATTATACCACAATGTAAATGGAATAAATATATAATAAATAAAACTTTTAATTATTTCACTGAAAATTAATGATATTGATACTTTTAGCATCAAACTCAATGTTTTAATTATTTATAGCCTAAACTGTTATAGAAATAGGACATTTGATTACTATGTGCATTCAAAATTTGCCAATGTCCATAACTATATACATATGGAGTTTTAATTTTGTACTTTATCTATGCCGATCGTCTTGTTTGAGGATATTTCTTGACTGATCTGAAATCACTTTGTTTTACAGACATTAGCAAAGCAATATGCAACTCCATCAGAGGGTGGAGGAATTGGGAGGGCAACAATGTCATATTTGTAACACAAGCTCACAATCTTACTTTTTACCTACCTGTTGGTAGGCAACATAAATTGTTATTTGCAATCTGAAGCTTCCTTAGGGCTTCTAGGTTTCCTACGGAAATAGGCAAATGTGTAAGGTTGTTAGAGATGACATTTAAAACTTGAAGCCACTTTAAATCTCCAAGTTCTCTGGGTAGATATTCCAAACTGTTTCCCTCTAGATGCCTGTAATGCATGAATTAATTAAGGAAATACTACAAAATTCTATATAAGCTTAGAATTTCTGTCGCTTAATTTGCAAAAATAAACACTGCAGGATAGCTGAAAGAGAGAGAGGCATTCAGAGACAGATGCAGAAAGACAGAAAGAGATGGGTAAAGGAGCTAAAATGACAAAAATGCAAAGTAAACAGCTTTTGTTAAAACGAAAGTAAAAGCTGAATATTACTAACAGATGATGAAATTTAGTTTTGAATCCATGTGGTTGATATCACAGTTGCTCGGCGCATTGATTGGTCAGTAAACTGAAGTATTTTTCATCTAAAATAGGTTTAACTATTTATTATATGACTGTCATACAATTTTCTTCTCTTCCCAAAAATATATATATATGGTACATATATAATAGAGTATTATACTCTAATTGAAAAAATTGTATGACAGTCATATAATAAATAGTTAAACCTATTTTAGATGAAAAATACTTCAGTTTACTGACCAATCAACGCGCCGAGCACCTGTGGTTGATATTAGCATTAATTATTATGACTTGCTCTCTTTTTTTAGAAATAGAGAAAATACTTTAATACTTACAACTGTCTAAGAAAACACAGTTGATTGATGTTTCTTGGCTGAAAATAAAAAGTCATTGTACATATGGATTATTATAATCAGAAAAAAGTAACATGATTTTATATTCAGTGAGTGTTTAATTCACAAATATATATAAATACACCTAACTACATATGGGTTTTAATCAATCTAATGTTCCTACATAAAAAGTGAGTATAAAAACAGCTAAATTTCTAAATGAAAACAGAAAAGAACAAAATACCTCCTGATCTCAGTTAAAAAGTGAAATCATGACACTTACTAATGTTTTGAGCAAGTTCCTCTTCAAATACAGGAACTGGGCTTTCTTAAACCTTTCTGTGATGCAATCATTTTCACTGAGTTCTTTGATTCCAGAATAGTTGAGATGCAATACAGTGGCATCTTCAATAACTACCTCTACCATTCTTCCCCTACTGTTATAGATTCAAAAGTAAATCTAGAACCATTACACTTTCTTGATTCCTTTTCCACTGAACCGCTTGTTCTTCAAAACTGATGTCAATCAATTGTTCCACTTTTTTAAACCTGTTTTATATCAACCATGTTAAACACTGTCTTAAGACACAGTCACGGAATTAGGGACAATACGGACCATGGGACAATACGGACCAGACGATACGGACCATATTTTAGGTCGATACGGACCATATTTTTGGACGATACGGACCATGTTTCGGGACGATACGGACCATGCTTAAAAATTTTATTTTCTGCTGAAAATGTATTTTGATAAAAAAAACTCTTAGCTTTTCCCTAAAATACTGACATAAAAAATAACGATTTATGATTTCATTTTGCTTTATTCAAACATAACAACATGCACATTTACAATTCCTGATCTGTCACTCCAGCCTGTCTAAATGAATTATGACGGGAATTTGTAAAGATCGGAACCACATAGCAGTTTAAGCAACTCGAAAAATATTCTAAAGAAATGTTGTTTTATGACGAAAACACTATAAAAATGGAACCAGGTCCGATGATACCAAGATTCGTTTGTTATTATCTGCACAAAAACTGCTTTTAAACCAGTGAAGCAGCAAGAAATCTTGAGAATTTGTCTCCTAAAATAATTGTGTTAAATAAGGCACTTTAAAAATTACTGTACATTGAAGAAAAAAAACCCTACTAATGAGTATTTTTAACCGCTTTTTGCAGTGTTACTACAGTTGTTTTTGAGTATCTTTTTTTTAAGTTCCAGTAAAAGTCTTTTAATTAATTGTGTTATTTTGACAACCAAGTTATTGAAAGAGAATGGTGTGTAGATTTTCACGCTGATCGACAATATGCCCTTAAGCAGTGAATCGTCAATTTAACGCCTTTTTAAATTTGTTAATCTGTGTATTAACAGTGTTGATTAAGGTGCGATAAACAGCATGACATGTAAGAGAATAGACAGAAATGATTGTGAATGTATACTGATATATGGGTTGGGCTGCTGGGGAATCATATTCACTACTGTCTATATCAAGGGATTAATCGGTAAATGGTCATATTGATTAAACATAAAATACTCTACTCAGTCGAAATACTAGTAGAAGATATTTCTCTAAGCAAAGTTTTATTAAAATCCTATCTCCCCAAGTCAGAACATTTGTTATCAAAATACATTTTTCAGTAGAAAATAATTGTTTTCAACATGGTCCGTATCGTCCCAAAATATGGTCCGTATCGTCACAAAATATGGTCCGTATCGTCTGGTCCGTATTGTCCCATGGTCCGTATCGTCCCTAAAGCCAGTCACGGACCTATCTGCTGGTATTCAATTCAGGGACAGAATCAAATTTTATCTTAAGTTTGTTTTGCTGTGTAATTCAGTTTTTACCTTAAAAGAACATATTGCAAGTAATCAGTAGAGTGGAGGAAATGTACCTATTTTTGTATCTGTCCATGAAAATGTACTATATGATACTCTCTCTCTTAGTTTATCCGAGTATGTTTGGATATTTCGAGGTACCCTATCCGAAATGACTGGTCGTCTACATAGACACTTTAGTAAACAAACATTACATTCCAACAATCACAGTGATGTAACACGTCGCGATAACAGAGATTTATTAGGTTAAAAGAACTCGTTTCAATTTTGATGTTGTCTGAAACTGTCAACTTAAATAAGCGGAATATTTGCATAAAAATTTATCAGAAGTTCTTGTTGTTGTTGTTCCTGAAGAGCCGATGCGGAAACCACAAAAGCCTTTACTTCCCGCCTTCTGTCAAACGGGGTGGAATGTCAAATTTCCACAAAAATTCAAAGATTTTCGTATTTTTTAAAACTTTATTTGCTGTGAAAAAGTTTAACTTACCAAAAGAGAAGGTAAACTGATACTCTGTCAGTGTTGACGACAGAGATCTTTCATTTCAGAGAGTGTGGACTTTGGACACAGTGGCACGATACTGTACTATGATTGATTTTGTACATGATCATTCATTCATCCAAGCCTTTGATTAATCTTAACACCTAAACGGTTCTTCATTTCACAATTTACCAGGTAAAAGCTTTTTTATACAACATATAGTTTAGCTGTAGATCTAAATGAGACGTTTTATATGCATTTGTTTAAGTAAGATAATTATAGTCTTAGACTATAGACCTATATTTGGTACGTAGCATCTTCTATCAAGTTTGTTCAAATCATGGTCCCAGTGTCAAAATTGATCTGCCCCAGGCCCCACATGATTTTACAATGGCTTATATAGAGAAAACTTTGAAAATTTTCTTGTCTGAAACCACAAGGCATAGGGCTAAGATATTTGTTATGATATGTAGCATTGTTAGTGGACCTCAACCAAGTTTGTTCAAATCCTTGCCCTAGGGTCAAAATTGACCCTGCCTAGTGGCCATTTGATTTTTCATAGGCTTATATGTAGGGAAAACTTCAAAAATCTTCTTGTCTGAAACTTCTATGCCTTGGTGTTGTATATTTGGCATACAGGTTCACCTAGAGCTGCTCTACAAAGATTGTTCAAATCTATTATCTTGCCCCTGGGGTCATTAATGGCTCTGCCCAGGGGGTAACTTGATTTAATAAAGTCTTATATAGGGAAAACTTTGAAAATCTTCTTTTATGAAACCACAACATTTAGGTCTTAGATATTTTGCATGGAGCTTTTTCTAGAGGTCCTCTAATGGGATTGTTCAAATTTTGTTTATGGTGTCAATATTGACCCCATTCCAGGGTTCACTTGGTTTTTTAAAGACTTGCAAAAGAAAAAAAAAGAGAAAAATCTTCTTGTCATTAATCACAAGGCCTAGTGTTAAGATATTTGATGTTTAACATGAATTTGTAGACCTCTACCAAGTTTGTTGAAATCATGGCACAGGGATCAGAATTAGCCCTGCTCCTGGGGTCACCAAGGCTATATTAACTGATATCTTGTCAGAAACCTCAAGGCCTGGAGTTTAGATAACTGGTGTTTGAATGAAAGTAGTTGCAGTTGTTTTCAGGTGAGCAATAAAAAGGCCATCATGGCCCCCTTGTTAAATTAATATGATAAGTAAAGAATTAAGATACTGTTATTCACACATAACAAAGGTTGCTTCTATGATTTCTAGCTCAGTTTCGAATGTGGGTCATCTGTAGTCAAAAACTAGGTCACAGAGCTCAAATATCGAAAAACTTAGTAAACACTCTAGAAGCTACATTTTCAGTCCAAATGTCCTGGAAATTTGTCAGAAAGGTTGTTTTGATCATTTGTAGCTCGAGTTTGGATATGGGTCATCTGGGGTCAAAAACTAGGTCACAGAGCCCAAATAGCGAAAAACCTTGTTAACACTCTAGAGGCTACATTTTCAGTTCAAATAACCTGGAAATATGTCAGAACGATTATTTCAATAATTTGTAGGTCAAGTTCGAATATGGGTCGTCTGGGGTCAATTAACCAGGTCCATAGCAACTTTGTTAAAAGCAGTCATATTCAGGAGAGCGATACAGGGTCATCGCGGCCCTCTTGTTAGGATTACAGGTAAGTCTGTATCAGACAAAATGGACAGTCACACATCCAGAAAACAATCTTGATTCTTTGAAAGAAAGAAACTTCATGTTGTTGATATGAATAATTTCTTTCTTAAATGTATTTCATTGTTGTTTACAGAATACTGGAGTGAACAGCTTTTCAGAATGGCAGTACTGTTTGTGATATTCCTGATTTCACTGGTACCTCTACCCCTGTGCTACACCCTCAACTCGCTACCATGGATGCAAGAACCAGTAGTTATATTTGCTGTTGGGGTGGTTGTACTTATGATGTTAGTGATGGTTCCCTGTTTTTTGGTTAGAAACATGAAGAAGCCAGAGTTTATTTTATATGGTAATACATATTATCATTCCTAGCTTGTAACTATATGTTTCACAGTTTATTTTTGCTAATAACAAGCAATGCTATTTTAAAAATGAATGTTGGATATTCAAAATAGTGGCTATAAAAGCCTTGAGCTCATTTGCTGGACACCCATTACTTTTAACAGTTTAGAATAATTCACATACTATGAAAAAATACATATACTATTGTAATTTAAAGTATGTAAGCATTTAAAACAGTATAGAAGGAATTCATATTTGCACTTGTTTGGGAAAATTGAATTCTTTCTATCTGTGACAGAATCTGAGCTTTGCCTTTAGCCCACATCATGCTTTAGTAAAAGAGTAATTAATCCCTGTATAAACATTGTGGAGGCACTGTATACACCGTAGAGACACATCATACAATATGGAGGTAAGGTAAACTCTAAGAAGGCACAATTTTCACTCTGGGAGCACTATTTTACACTATGAAGTTTCAGTATGCACTATGTAGGCTTTATATGCACCATGAAGGCACTGTATGCAATTTTGAGGCACTATATGCACTACAGAGGCACAGTATACTTATGCTATTTCAGTGATGGGGTTGTTTATGTTCAGCAGTATGATTGACCTTATCATTGCCCTTGAAGCAGATGGCCTGATTCCAGAGGTCATGACCTTTTACCTGAAGGAGGGAGAACCATATTTGTGGACACCGTATGGAACAATGATAAACTATTGGGATGGGATTGTTCATTATGCTATAAGCTTATGGATGCTGTATGCTATATCAAAAGGGTTAATATCAGTTTTTGCATCTATTATAAATTTGCAAAGATTGCTGTGTTGTTATCTGTCGGTAGTGTTGCTGGTAAAATAAATGAAAATTGAAGTTCTGTTTTGTAAAAATATAATATATTTTATTCAGGTGCAATGACACTTTATGTATTGGATAACCTTTGACCTTTCTGTTATCAGACGTTTAATCTGCTATGCCAGAAATTTTTCAAAGTATTAATTCTCACATATTTTAGAAAAAGTTACAGAAAAGCTGGTTTGTACTGGTGTGGTTCCATTATCAACAGTTTGTTAGTGTTGGTACCTGGCAGTGTTCTAGGTATGTATACAGCTGGTTCCTGGCATTGGTTTAGGTTATGTTAACAGCAGGTACCAGGCAGTGTTTTAGGTAAAACTGCTAACATGATTTTCGAAATTTTACAAAAGTATGGTGAACTTCAAAAATATTCTTAGATCCTGTGCATTATTTCAATATATAATGTAAAAAAGATGCAATTTAAGGAAAATGCAATCCACAAAAATGCCATATAAACAATACAGTTTTAGGTCTCAAAAAATGGATAGATATTTAATTTTGATGCAATTATACCAGAACAGTTTGACCATGGAAAAGTTGGATCGGAAAGTTCTCATCATACAATGATACGAACCCATTCTGTTGTTTGGTGTAATTATTCACACCTCCACATGATACACTTACCATATATTAGCTGTTCTGGTCTGAGTGCAGTTAATTATATCAGTTCGGGTAAAGTGAAGTGTTTTAGGTACAGGTAAGTCATCAGCTAGAATCAATCAGTGTTCTAGATATGTAAACAGCTGCTACCTGACAGTATTTTAGGTTTAGATCAGGTCATCCATCCATCTTATAAAGGGAATTTTTATATTTTATAATATTCACTTATAGGTCTGTTCGAGGGTGTATATTAAAATTCTTATGAACTGTATCACTGTCTTGAATATAAATATTTAACACCCTTACACATGACTATAAACACTTAAACTAAATAGATTATTAAAAGTCGTGCTCAGTCATATGGTTTAGGCCGGTATTGAGGATAAACAATCCTAATCAGTCAGTCAGACATCCAGGCATCTACCTGTTGTGCACACCTAGTTGCACATAACAAGGCATAGGTGAGAACACCATTTTGTACATAACTGCTGGTACCTGGCTGTGTTTTAGGTTTGTGAACACCAGGTAACAGCTGTTAAGCCTTAGAGATAAAATCTCATAACTGGTTACTATTTTGGCACATCTGTGCAGAAAAAAACTTTAAAAAATTTTTATCACTTGCTAATGCACCAGTTTAAATGCTGACCATCTTGATAATTTCAGGTAAATTTGGTGTGAGGCCAGCAATATTGTTAAACCTACCCTACTTGTTTGTGCCTGTATGGATTGCTTATAGATTACTGAAGTCCCGTCAGCTGCCCTCACTTACAGAAAAGGTATTGGGGTACAACTTAATCATTTATAATGACTTAATTAATTATATATGGAAACTATATTATAAAGGAAAAGACTGCTGATTCAATAGAATAAAAGCACTGACGCATTGAAGGTAGCTAGATTTTCTATGGATGGATTGGAATATACTAGTAATTGAAAAATTTCAATATTAGGTAAAACTATAAAATCATAAAGTAAATCTATGTTTAATTGATAAAGATTTTTCACTTAAAACATCAAAAAATTGTTAAGAAGCATAAAAAACAGTAACTGAGGAGGAGCAGTGGTTGAGGGGTTAGAGGCCAGACTCCAGTCAGAAGTTGCAGGTTCAAATCCAACCACTGGTGAGAGTCTCCAGTAACATTACACATACCTCACATTTTGCGCTAGTGCTGGTTTGAAACCTGGAAGCATTCATCAAGAGGGATAAATATAAGTTGCAAGAACTTGCTAACAATTTAATGTAAAATAAATAATTTTAAACTAATAAACTAAACTAAAATAGATAGTAATATTTGCAAACAGGCCTAAACCAGTAAGAAGATAGTCCATTAAAGGTTTAGTGCTTTGATGTCAGTGACTTTTTCACTCAACCACAGGTTGGTTTAGAATAAGTTGTCAGTTTTATGACTACAAGTGATGCATTTAAGTTTCAAGTGACACCTGTGTTGTCTCTGATATTATTTATCAAGCAGTAAGGATATGGATTAGTTGGAATGACAACAGATTTCAGTGTTTCCAATAATAAAGAACAGGAATGTTAGCTTAATTATGCCTTTGTCATGAAAACAAACAGATATTTGATTCATCATTTGTAAATATTAATAATAGGAGAAAGAGAATAAACAAATGAACATATAAACTGTATATTTCAGCATGACAGAACTATCAGTATATGGAAGCGGCCATTAGATCTTTTTTTTCTAGTTTACTTATTGTATGCAACCATTGTGGACCTCTTCAGAGGATTTGTGAGTTATCAGAATTATTTTACACTGTGGTTTTGAATGTTTGTTGACATTGTTGCAAATTGAAAATTTTCTGTCAGTTTTGGATAGTTTTTAGCTGTTTTTGATAGTGTTTTAGCTGTTATTTATAGTGTTAGTGTTTTAGCTGTTTTTGATAGTGTTTTAGCTGTTTTTGATAGTGTTTTAGCAGTTTTTGATAGTGTTTTAGCTGTTTTTGATAGTGTTAGTGTTTTAGCTGTTTTTGATAGTGTTTTAGCAGTTTTTGATAGTGTTTTAGCTGTTTTTGATAGTGTTAGTGTTTTAGCTGTTTTTGATAGTGTTTTAGCTGTTTTCATACTTAAAATCTTTATTAAAACTGAAACACTTGTAAGTCAAACCCCCATTTTTGAAGCTGATTTACTGGATTAAAAAAATTGACTGATAGACATTTTAAGACATGGTATTTTTCTCATGAAAGTAACAGGATGAAAAATATGTAGCTGTACTAGAATTACAAAAATAAGAGTTTTGATTTGAAAAGTAAGCATGCATAATGCACTATACATTTAAAGTTTCAGAATGCAAGAACAAGTATCAAAAGTTTTTGGTACTGGCTTTTGGATAAGAATGAATTTTACTTTGTGAGTTATTACAGATATAACTGATAGTGAGAGGTTTTGAGAGGAGTTTTAAAAGATTTAAGTAATGATATATTGACTCAATGTTGACGAATAATGTTTACATCATTAACTTAATCAAAATTTAGCACCTGTTTTACATTAAATGACAGATTGCATTAGGTGGTAAGGAGGAGTTACTACTGGAGTATCTGAATGACCATGAACCTTACATTATGAGTCCACTGGCGTACCCTAAAGTACAGGTTAGTACACAACCTACACTTATCTACACCAAAGTTAACGTTGGCTGAATGGTTCCAAGCTTAACAAGCCATATTTTAGCAGATAAATCATTATAAGGACCTTTGTCCGATTTTTACCAGTATCTGTTTTTCTCACCAAACATGGCTTACAAGATATTAATTTTAAGCCACCATTGTTTAGAAGTTAGTAAAAACATACCTGGAATGTTTTTTTTTCTGTCAGGAAACTTACCTTTATGGTATGGATATAGTTTTAAAAAAAATTCTAGTAAGAATGCCACAATAATTAAATTAAGAAACATTGATAAGAATGTCACAATAAATCAGAACATTGGTAAGAATGTCACAATCACTCACAAACATTGGTAAGAATGTCACAATAATTAAGACACATCAGTAAGAATGTCACAATCAAGAAACTTCAGTTAGGATGTCACACTAATTAAGATACATTGGCAAGGATGTCACAATAATAAAGACACATTGGTAAGAATGTCACAATAATTAAATCAAGAAACATTGGTAAGAATGTTACAGTAAATCAGAAACATCAATAAGAATGTCACAGTAATTAAGACACATCAGTAAGAAAGTCACTATAGTTAATACACATCAGTTAAGATGTCACAGTAGTTAAGACACATCAATAAGGATGACATAATAGATAAAACACATCAGTTATAAATGTCACAATAATTAAGAAACATCAGCAAGGATGTCACACTAATTAAGAAATATTGGGAAGGATGTCACAATAATAAAGACACATCGGTTAGAATTTTACAATAATTAAAGAAATATCAGTAAGAATGTCACAATTATTTAGAAACATCAGTAAGAATGTCACAATAATTAAGACACATCAGTAAGAATGTCACAATAGTTAAACCACATCAGTTGTCACACTAATTAAGAAACTTGGCAAGGATGTCACAATAATAAAGACACATCAGTAAGGATGTCACAATAATTGAGAAACATCAGTAAAGTTGTCACAGTAATTAAGACTTATCAGGATGTCACAACAATTAAGAAACATCAGTAAGAATGTGACAATAAGAAATGCTGGGATGTCTGACTAATTATAAACATTTGGTTTTTATATGAAAATAACTTACTATAAGTTGGGGGAAAAAGGCCAATATTATGACATGTGCATTGTTGAGAAATAAAGATTAAAATTTTGTATTGTTTGCAGATGATAGTCTATATGGTTTACTTTGTGCCATACTATGCATGTGCAATATATGGGCTGTTGAATCCAGGTCAGTCATGGATGTCAGACTGGGCTCTTTTATATGCTGGAGCTGCTGCTCAGGTACGTACATGTATAAGGCCATTATTTTTTAATAAATAGTTTTACGGGACCGCCGACCGTATTTTATGTCAAAATGAAATAAAAATAAAAGCAACTTTCTGCATTTTTATTTTCATATATTCCGCCGACAATCTTCGTTTACCTTGCGTAAAAATAAAAGAGATGACAACGATATGCGATCGATTCGTAAGTGTAACAGTAATTCAATGTAATATAAGCGCAAATACCATTGGATGCTGAAAATAGAATGAGCCAATCGTGTACGCATTTAATTTACGCTTCATTCGATGCTGGTGATTTCGATGCGATCATTAGGTAGCACTCCACACTAAATTTCTAATTCCTGCCGTCCCTGTACACAAACGATTTGTCCGAAGTTCCTGGTACAAAAGTATAGAACCTGAAAAAATAAGAATCATTTTATTAACAACATATTAAACATAACATTGTAAATCAACAACTAAATTGTCACAAGTATTGTGGTAGAACTATACATGGAGCTGTGATTCATTCAGTAATCGCCGAAAATCAACTGTGGTCCGAGACCTAAAACACCACTTTCTGTCTTTCCGCCAAAAAATACCTGCGAATATAACAGCTATAGAAACTCGGTTTCTGTCTTGGCAACTCCCTATACATGCAAAATATCACAAAGGAACTGGTGCGTCGCCTAGCAGATTTTTTGCTACTGATGAAAGTATGTACCCCCTTGAAAAATGTCTTGATTCTTCCGAGCCGGCAGTTGAAATGCACTGTTGACAGAAAAACGGTGTTCTTGACACCATCTGCCTGAACAATTTGTTACTAGCCCTATTTTCGAATTTGCCAGAGTTCATTTTAGATGTTACAAAACCAAATCTGATGCTGAAAATGCATTTAGAACTCAAACAGTCATTTGACTCCAGAATATTTACACTTTCAAAGAAATCCTCCCTGGCCTTTCGAAACTGTGGCTACGATTAGTGTGGTGTGCTACCTTAAGGAGCACCTTAATGATGATAACTGATCTTCAAATGTATTTTTTCTGCAACTGTATTCATATCTAAATAAAACTGTGAAATATTATTGCTAGATATTGTTTGGGTTTCATTATATATGTCTTTTATGAACGACACCATTATGCGCCATTTTCAGTCCCTCATAATGCTACTTTCAGTATAAGCAAAGAATGAAAGTATACCGAATGTGAATTGTCCCAAATCTGGTTTTTTCACCATCTATACAATTTTATTGCAAAATTATGTGCTCCCTGTGTATGGATTCAATAAATAGCCCATAAGTTTAAAAAACTATGACATTTTAGACCTGAAGTGCAACTGAAAAGACACAAAATAGAGCAAATTTCATTTCTGTCAGACATTAAAAGGTGTTATTTTTTCATACATCACAGTAAATCACTTGTTAATTAAAAGTTTTCATGCAAGTTTTAATAACTGCCAAAAGTTTAAGTCACATAGCACATTTAAAGGCTGTCAGATGATAGACATTGAAGAGACCTGTTTGGATTGTCTCCCTTGCCCTAGAGAAATACACAATTTCAAGACTCACTTTACTCTGGAATACCCTCAACCCTTAATAAAGAACACACTTATGGTGTGAACTGCTGAAAATTTCTGCCATTGCACAGAAAGTAATTGACTCTAAACTTCAGTGACCTTGCATAGTAACACATAAACTTGCAACTTTCATAAGTTACCTTAAAAATGCAGCGCTTGTACCCATAATGGCCTACACATTCGCCACAGTTTTTGCAAACCATTCTATTATTGTTTATAATTGCTGGCTCATATGACAACTGATTAAATTTATACACAATTTTTCATGGCAAATATGAGATATATGCATTGTTAGATTTAAAAAGAATTTGCCCTCCAAAGATACATAATACATTAATCGGTGGGCTGCAAACCGAATTCTTTTATTGTCTATTGTGACACGAGCCACCCCGTAATGGTCTCGATCAACCCCCCAAAGCCAAATGGTACAACCATTTTCATTGTCAAATGACCTTTTATTAAGAAATTCTTTTAATTTAGAAATTTCAAGACTCGGAAAGAATGTGTCGGCTATTTTTCGTACTGAAATAAATGAAATGCCTATTTTTTCACGTAGAAACTGATGAAAATTGTATGAAAATATTGACCAATCAACTATGTAAATGATAATAATCATTCTCCTGTATGTTGTTCTACTGAAAATACTGGATAATGTGTCTTAAGACATAAATTTTACTTGATATGCAAGCACAAGTTTGCTTTCTGGCATTCTCAAAGAATTCATCTATTTGAATTATCTCCCTTTTTAAACATGTTTTTTGAAGCTAACTGTGATATCACATTGTCCAAACTCATCAAAGTTTTTGTTGATTTGTTTAAAAGTGTCAATAAGCTAATTTAAAAGAGAAAATGTGAACTTTGAAAATTTATCATTTTACCTTAAGGTAGCACTCCACACTAAATTTCTAATTCCTGCCGTCCCTGTACACAAACGATTTGTCCGAAGTTCCTGGTACAAAAGTATAGAACCTGAAAAAATAAGAATCATTTTATTAACAACATATTAAACATAACATTGTAAATCAACAACTAAATTGTCACAAGTATTGTGGTAGAACTATACATGGAGCTGTGATTCATTCAGTAATCGCCGAAAATCAACTGTGGTCCGAGACCTAAAACACCACTTTCTGTCTTTCCGCCAAAAAATACCTGCGAATATAACAGCTATAGAAACTCGGTTTCTGTCTTGGCAACTCCCTATACATGCAAAATATCACAAAGGAACTGGTGCGTCGCCTAGCAGATTTTTTGCTACTGATGAAAGTATGTACCCCCTTGAAAAATGTCTTGATTCTTCCGAGCCGGCAGTTGAAATGCACTGTTGACAGAAAAACGGTGTTCTTGACACCATCTGCCTGAACAATTTGTTACTAGCCCTATTTTCGAATTTGCCAGAGTTCATTTTAGATGTTACAAAACCAAATCTGATGCTGAAAATGCATTTAGAACTCAAACAGTCATTTGACTCCAGAATATTTACACTTTCAAAGAAATCCTCCCTGGCCTTTCGAAACTGTGGCTACGATTAGTGTGGTGTGCTACCTTAACCAAAAAAATTAACAAGCGGGTGTAGTTATTTTAAAATTCAGCTCCCTGAGAAGGGAGCTGAAATAAAATCCTTCATAAGGAATGTAGGCTTGAGTCTCTCTTTAGCCGACCTGCTGTTTGGTGAACATGGCGTACTCGTACTAATAACCAAAAAACACGTTGAAATGAATACGGAGGTTGATAACCTTCGGTTGATAAGACAATGAAATGTGGTATGCTAAAGCGTATTGGGTTCGTGTTTTTCTACACATTTGTGTTTACTTAACTCTGTTGTGTTTACCAGGAAATGAAACATTTCTGCAGTTCAAGTCCAGCTGCCATAAATAATTATAAATCTTACGTTGGCAAAAACAGTTTTATAAAGTTCATGCTCTATAATTATTTTATTTTTACATCTAGTAAGAATAACTTTTAAAAATAAAAGCTGAGCAATCTTTTGTTTTTTTCATGAAACTAAGGCTTGATAAATTCTTAAAAGTCGAATTTTGTTTCTTTTTTTGCCTATTATTATTGTCACTGGTTGAAACTGGCAATCATTTGGTGCTTTTGATTGCTGTTGTTATACAGTAAAAGCAATTAATGTAGAAGTAAAATGTATCTTCTATTAAATATAGCAACAGTTGTTTGGTATGGCCAAAATAAGTCCAAATAATTGTACTCAAAACGTTGAATATCGTGCTATTTTTTGGATGGTCGACATCCTGCTTGAAGTCGCATTATTGAGACTAGGCTTAACTCTGATGAAAGCAGTTTCAGCTTGGCTGTAACTAGTGTAAAATGTGTGAGTTTTAGTAGAATCACCAAAATCTACATCTGCAAACTAGTAATACATGACATGATGTAGTAGCTGGCATTTTCCATCAAGTTCATGAAGTATTATTGAAATCCACCCAGCGGTACAAAGGTGCTTATGGTTACCGGTATTTGGGCATCTGTATAAGTCTCAACTGCTTGGAATGAAATTCCAGGGTTCGTGGAAATAAGGTGTGCATATACACCAAACAGAAATATTTATTTCCAGACAAGGTTGAAGGTTCCTGACCTTCCTGCTCATCTATTGAGCTGAATTAGGAAAACTTCTTGTGACATAATACCTTATATCAACAAATATCATCAAACTAACAAGAAAAAATGATATTTAAAAAATAAAAAAAAATTGCGATGTCAAAGCTTTTATTTTTATTTTTTTGGTCGACTCGTGGTATTTTGCACTTTTATTTTTATTTTTATTTCGAACCCCCGACCCTATTTTGTCAAAAAAATTCCCGTAAAACTATTTATTAAAAAATGTTGGCCTAAATCAAAGTGTTATATCAATTCTTATATATTAAAGGAAAACCAAGTGCACTTATATTTATTGTCACTTATTCTTGAGCCAAGCACAACTTTCATTCTGTTGATTCTTACAGGCTCCAACTAGGGACAGTTTACAGCTATAATTAAATGAATGGTAATAACAAAATATGAGATTCCGTAAAGAAAACAAAATCTTGGGCACCACTGGTTTGAACACTATAAATTTCTTGAATTACAGATTTTAAGTGTGAAATATTCAGGGTCAAAGTTTAAAGTATTTGATTGGCTTGCATTACTTCAGACTAGATCTTAATACACTAGGTTATCACTGTCAATATTTTTCTTTTATTGTCAATGAAATCTGAGCAAGTTTTAGACTGCTTCTAAGAGATTTTTAGAGAAGACTAGGCACTGTATATTGGTAACTTAAAAGCTAAGCTTATTCATGAAAAAATGAAAACCATTCTGTTAAGTTTTTTAAATTTTCCCATTTCATGTCCGTTTTCAGGGGCAGTTCTCGCATATTGGTGCTAGTTTCCACCCCAGGACTGAGTCCGAGTTTCATGTGCCAGCAAAGGCACACTCTCAGCAAGTGTTCTGGTTGCTAAATATTAGCCTTTTCCTAATCCCACACCTGTTTGCTCTACGGTTCAACCTAACAAGGACAAACAAGAACATTAGCAAAAAATCGCGCTAAAAATTTACAAAATACTGTTGTTACGTATTTGCTTAAGATTTATATTTTGAATACTGGTATATATCTTTAATCATTGGTTGATAAGCATAACAGATTATTAATACTTGGACAAAACCAATTTTAATATTATTTTAATCATGAGTATGTTGCCGTTATGTGTGTCCATGACAAAGAAATTCCATAATAATTCCAACACTATCCACAATTTGCCGACAATAAACAAAGAAGGAATTGAGCGTGATATATCAGGCAGTATAGCACACAGAATACAAGCGTGCGCCCGCTGACGTCACTGAGAACGCCACTGTTAAATGGTGCACATACTTACGTCCCTTATAAATATACGTACGTGTTAGAATGGAAATAGATTTTAACATTTTCATGATCTACCGTCGTATATATCACGGTTTCTCGTTCATATGCGTAATTATTTAATCACTCAGGCCTACGGCCTTCGTGATTAAATTACTACGCATCTGAATTCCACACCGTGATATATCAGACGGTATATCACTCAGACTTAAAATCTATTTCCTATGTATATGATAGTTTTAGTATTATTCTAATTAACTTTACATTTTGTTTTTAATTTTTAAGCTTTGCTTTGTTTAACCTTAAATTTCATCAGACTTTTAATTGATATGATTCTTAAATCTATCTATAGACAAATTATGGATTTTGAGGATAAAATTGCAGAAGTTTCTGAGAAAAATTATAACATACATGTATATTGATGTGGACAAATTTTGATATTATTGTCAACAGAAAAATGTTAGTTTATTTGTGTCAGTTGTGTTCTAAGAAGGCCAGTTAGGAAACAAAAATGTCGGTCAGTTGAATGTGTTCTAAGTAAGCCAGTCAGAAAAATATCTGTAATTCAAAATACCCCAGTCAGAAAGTAATTAAGCAGGAGTTTGGATATTGAGACCTATAACATTTATAGATATCTATATGGTTTTAAATTCTATTATTTTTTTATATCAGAGTATATTATACATTTGTATAGCCAGTGTTCTTGCCAAACAGAAGTAAAGTGTAAGTGAATAGGTTTTAGTTCTTCATTCAGTTTTATTTGGAGATACCATTGTGTATGTATTACAGTGTGAAGAAAACAAGATTTATTTCGACAAAGGTGTACTTTATATATGAACACATAGCATGTAAAACAATTGAAAATAGTTTGAAATTAACAAAGCAATTTTAAATAAATTTCAAGAAATTAAAATTTGATTACAAAGTAAACAATTACATGAACTGCAACATCAAGGGTAATAAAATAAACAGCCAACTCTTACTTTGATTGTAGTCCTTGTGCTAAGTATACAAGAGAGGATTTCAGCCATTATGGAGTGTTTAAATCTTTTATTTACACCAGTCTGTGTTATGTCTTTTGTGTGTCAATTGCTGTAATATCACATTTTACAACTGCTAAGTACTACCACGTTTAAAATTTATGAACACTGTCACATTTTACAATATTCTTTAAAACTATCACATTTTTAAACCATGTACCTCTGCATTGGTGAACTGCCTGTCTCTGGTACAAACACCAGCCAAGCTTTATCCTTTGTCAACACAATCCACTGGATCAAATAAAGAACAATCTATCACGCCAAATGCATAATACCATCCAGTGGTGTACTGCCAAATACCATCTTTAATGAACTGCATCTAAAACTTGTCTGCTGAGCATAAATTTTTATTCTATAAATGTGCAGCCTCTTGTTTTGTTGTTGGTCCTTCTTTTTACAAAACCAGACTAGTAAGTCGGCTCTACAGTAGCCATCAATACCCAGGCAAACACAGGAACTACAAGGTTGTCTATCTGATTTGTAAAGGCCTCCAGTAATGATATAAGGATAATGCACAGAACTGTTTCCATAGTAACAACAGCACCTGGGATTTCTGGAATAAAAACAATTTGAAGGTCAAAAATTTGTGTCGCATGACCTTTAAACAAGCAGCCTTTCACTATTTAACATATTGGTCTAAATAGTTGAGTTATGATTCAAAACAAGATGCTGGAGTCAGTGTTTATCAAGACTCCAACAAAGGATATAAGGTTTTGAACACTCGAAATAAAAGCAGCTGTAACAGAGTAACAGGTGCTCAATTTTCATAAATTATCTTTAAAGATAAGTGCACTGCATCAAATCATGTTCTCATGGGAATTAAACTCAAGCCTATTCAGGCAATTTGTCAATGAACGACAGATTCAAAGAATAAATTCCCTTGCACAGTTGGCATAGGCTGAAATTATACATATTTAAGTGGGTGTAATCTTGACCATAAAACGGTAGGAACTCTCAGAACATTCTTCAAGGGCAATCATCCCTCTTCATGAACAAATTTTTCTTTCTGAAATCTTATCCTATAAGATCTATCAATTTACTTACTAATAAATGAAAGAAAATGTATTGCTATTATCTGTGAAATGATGGCAGCAGATGTCCCTTCTACTGATTTCTTGGAACCTGAAAAATTTGGTTCACATATCTCCAATTTAGAACAATTTTTCACAAAAATATTAACAAAACATTCTATAACTAATGTTTAATCTGCTTTTGTCACTATATGTAAAATATACATGTATTATATGGTATACTTCTTTGTTTTTCAACTGTTTATACCTCGGACATATACCAAGCTAAACTATAACTGCAGGATCTGTCAGTTATAGCACAGTGCTCACTCACTTTTATGTAACATTACTACATTTTATTATGGTGTAAGCTAATTTTAGCAATTTTTCTCATATAAGTGATTAAATTTCACAAAGGGCCTTTGTATGTATATAAACTGCATAGTTTAATATTTATGCCCGCCATCGAAGATGAGGGGGCATATAGTTTTGCAAATGTGGGTCGGTCGGTCCGTCTGTTGGTAGACACTTCGTTTCCGATCATTAACTAGAGAACGCTTTGACCTAGGTTCACCAAATTTGGTATGCTGGTTGGTCATCATCAGTAGATCATCAAGCGGTTTCTGATCAGAAACTAGAGAACGCTTTGGCCCAACCACAAGCAATTAGGTGCTGCTGGGGGGCATGCATGTTTTACAAACATTTCTTGTTTATATATACTTAAACACATCATGCTGTAATATGATAGGTAAAGTAACCAAATTCCAAAAATACTCAATAGGTAAAACAGAAATTCAAGATTCTAACTCTAGCTCATAGCAATAAATTTATACAGTCTTGGTTTAACATGTACCTGTATCTGTTATTTGTAGATTTGTAAGTTTCCACAAGCCAATGTATAAATTTCCTGTAAAAACATTATCCGCATACATTTCATTTCTGTTCTTGGTGTAAAAATATTACAAAATGATGATTTTTAAATTGGCAGTTTCTGGCAATTCTGTAGATATTTTGTACTGTAAAATGATCCAAGAGGAAAATAGCATTTTACCTGGCCATTTATGTCTGCCATATTTTCTCCCAATAAAAGATGCTGCACCATCTCCTATACCAACTGAGATTAATCCTGAATACACGGATAATGAACATGGTGCCTCTAAAATACAAACAAAAATTCAACCTTTTTAAGGCTGTCTCTTGTGACAGACCACCTCTGTAAACAGTTGATAAAGATAATTAAATCACTGAGTCACTGAGTTTATCAAGGTTTCCAGCATTGTTACCATTCTTACTCTTACAGATGTAATGGAAATTTCTTATTACAGTATGAGTCTAGTACAGAAAAGTTCCACTAATAAGACCAATCAAAACTTGGTCTTAACAATAAATGTGGAGCTGAAACTTTTAGACTGCGTTTCTTTATGAGGACTGACCTTTGTGTGATTTTAAAATAATCAAAGTGGTTTAAATACTGCAACTTTCCTGTATTCCCTGTTAAGAAATAAGCCTGAGTATCTTCACAGTTCATTAATAACTAATTATTACCAGAAAAAAAAGGTTGTGCGATGGAAAGTTTAAGCACTAATTTGGGAAACTGATAACCAGATGATCCTGTACCAGTGTATAGGAAAATGTAAATACTCACTCTGAAGTTTGTAATTCCACCATAAAGGTAAGGAGCACCCAATAAGGAGATAGATAGGGGTCAAAATGAGGTCGCCTGTGTCTTGCTCATCAAGAAACACCCACAAATATCCATTAAGTACTGGCCCCAAGGGTTCTACATTCAGCATACGGATAACCTGAAAATAGTTTAAATTTTCATATATAGAATTTAATAAGAGTTAGTTTGCTGATACTGAATTACAGACAAATCTTCTGCACATATTTTGGAAAAATGGTTGAAACACAAACATTGCAGAAAAATGAATTTACAGGATATGACAAAACCTGTTTGTTCCTGCAGTACCTTTTTAAAGAACAAAAGATGCAACATCATGAAAAATTCAATAAGGAGGATCATTTTATAAGGTAACTGGTTTGTATCAGTTTGATACATATCATTTTGTTTATTTATTTCTTACATGAACAGCTGAGGTACATCTGTTACAAAATAACTATTTCAAGATAATTAAAGTTAAAGTAACTAGCAAGGCACTGGGTAAGTACAAACATTTTATTTGGCCTCAGAATGCTCAGGGAGATGTTCCCTTTCACAATTTTTTTTATCATTTCATTTTTGTTTTTTCAAATGGTTTATAAAGTCCATTGGTGGAAACTGACAGACATAGTAGCAAATGCTCTAAATGTTGTAAAAACTCAATGAAACAGACTATGATATAACAATCCTGTAGAAATTATGACTAAAACGAAGCAATTCAAATTTTGCATGTACTAAAAACAACCGCTTCAAAACACAGAAGCTCTACTTTTTTGGGGCACAAAAAACAAACAAAACTGAAACACCAAGTAAAAACTTCCAATGATTTTCTTACCTCTAGGATAATAAGTATCACAGCTACAAGAACTGAGGCAAGGTATAAGAGATTAGGACACAAAATTAATCCTGGAATGTACACACAAATCATAGCAACATGAAAATATTTGCGCACAGAGACTGCGTCCCCATTATCTGGTACTTTTTTAGTTTTTAATTTGTTTTTGTTTCTGTATTTGTATTTATCACAGCTTGCTTGTTTAACATCTGTTTCTGGCGGATGAATCTGCTTGTACATTTCATCTGGGACTATTTCTTCTTGTAAAGGTTCCGTGTAAACATTTTCATCAGGTGGTATATCTTCACTAAAATTCTCAGCACAACTTTTGGCAGGTTTTTGGTAAATGTTTTCAGGATGCTTGTTGCCATGAAAACAGACTAGCAAAATACTGCTTATAAGCCATAATGACCACCAACTCAACACAACAGCCTAAAATGAAACATGACATGTCTATGACATTTTCTTGGAAATAACACAGAAATCCTCAAAATGACAGCAATTTTAAAGAGGCAAAACATTAATCAGAATACAAGAGGGCAGCAGGTAGGGCTGGAATTTAGATACACTGCAAATCTGGTTAACTGATTTCCATCCCTGAAGCAAAGCATTCTTTCAAAAACCATTGTGTAAAAGTTGCTTGGGGAATGAAATATCCCAGGAAATGAATCAAGCCTGCAGCTAAAAGTCCCTTATATGTCTGCTGCACCCTATTTGGGGCAAAACATTGAAAGGTGTATTGCAAGAGCTCTCAAAACTTCCTTTATATTTATCTGGTAAGAGTTTTATAAAACAGTTTGAAACATGAAATAAATAATACAGAAGGATCATGTATTTACCTGTAATATTATTTTTACTTACAGAGGTATTTGTGAGAATAACTGAGTGTAGTATTCTATTTATATCTCTTGTATCAAAGTACAGCAGACACGCCAGAAGTAAATAAGTCAGTCCTATCAACATCAAGGCTGGCCACAGTAACATCGGTGTACATCGTTTCTTGGAGAGAACTAATATGGATAGTACCGCTATGTGTAAACCAATGAATACAACCTGAAATAAAGAGTAAACACAGAGAGGTTCAAAATGTTTATTATGTCAAATGAACATTTATGTGTTTATGTAAATATAAAGATGTTCTTGATTTTTATTACATCATAACATAAATATTTATACATTATATTTTCAGAAAATGTAAAAAAACCACTAGTTTTGAGAATATACATAATTCTGTTTTAGTCTCTCAATGACTATTATGTGAGTTAGTGAACTGGCTGTGACTCTAAGAAAAAGATATAATCTTATGTTCCACACAGCTTGTGTTGAAATACTTATGACAAAAAAATTCCAATATGGTTTTGAAAGAAAACACATTTTTTATAATCAAATATCTATATGTTATAAAAGATTACTGACAACTCAAGCTCATATTAATGATTTTTGTTACTAGAGTGAGAATGCATGCATTGAAAAATTATTTCTCTACTGTGTATATAATATTCAGTGCCCAAGATGGGCATTTAAAAGGAATTGTTGCTGCAGGAAGATAAGGCATTTGAAAGCAGAAAAAATGCGTAAAAGCATTCTCAGATTTTGAATCAGATTCAATTTTATAATACACATTTAGAGATGTCTTCACTTCTTTCAAACTCTTGATCCCTTATAATTCAAGACCAATGTTCAATAACCTCCCAAGAAACAGGTAAATACAAAGTCCAGTCTGGAAGGGAACAGCAGGATACCAGAGAAAATAACAGGGTCAACAATAAAAGGGGCAAGATGTTTCAGCCTACTTTTTTGTACCAGCTGGAACACTGATGTTAACATAACAGTCTGGTTATTAAATCTGTTAAAAAAAGATTATAAAAGAAACAGTTATAAAACCTGCCTACAAAGCTTGGATTGGGCTAAGGAATCAAACTTTGTACATGCAGCCAACTTGTTTGTTGGGATGCACAGTAGGTGGCTGTCTGTTAGTAATGCAGTAGTGTATGAGAACATTCCTTTTTAGAACTTTGTATGCTGTTTTGTATTAACTGATGGATCCCTGACCCCTCACATCTGCATAATTAACTAAAGAAATACAGTTATATTTTCACCACAAACAAGTATATAACAAAAGAGCACATGGTAATGTTTGTGGGTAAAATCTATTGTTATAAGATTTAAGTTTTTTTCCCTTTATTTAAGAGCCATGCTGTGGATCCATGAATTCAAGCACTTAAATAAAGCACTTACAACTTCCATTTTTTCCAAAGGACTTGCACTCTGAAAGAAACAACAAAAACATACATCACCATAGCTACTACACTAGTCCACTTAATGTCAACATCCTCAAGATGCAAGGTATTTTTCAAAACTTTCATCTGTAAATTATCACATTTTTTTCTACAAGGAAATATGAGTTTGCTTGAGTTACTATTTCTTCCTGACAAGAAGAAAAAATCTTTAGCCAATAAAAAACCAAAAAAATCAAAAGTGACTCATGAGACTTACAGAACCCGCGGTGATCGTCCTGACATTGCGGAATGTTTGACATACATATAGCTGAAGGACAATGGCTGCCTCCCCAAACGTAAAGCTCTTCTTAAACCATTCTGGTATGTTGTGTAACAAATACATGTAAACCATGCTTAAGACTGTTATAGTTAATGCATCTGGAAAGGAATTATAGACTCAAACTTATTTACCAACCAAGACACTTTACCAAGAATAACATTCTGTAATTTGAAGTTATATTAAGTTTTTTTGCCACACACTTATCTATCTAAGCACTTAGAACTGACTTCTTTTAACAGATCTGGTAAAGAATCATCCAATGAACAATCAAAATCAAAATCTATCTCTGGAATAAGAAGAGCTGTCAGCAGAAGAAAAGGCTGACAACAGACGACTGACACTGGCGAGCACCTTTTACAATAGCTCATCCTTAAGCACTCTGAGCTCAGGTAAGCTAAAAAGCCAAAAACTGAATAATTACTGCAATTCCAATGAAGAGCATTGCTTTAATGTTCTTATTTAAATGCTCAAACAGTAAAGCTTTCAAATGTCAGGTCAATAACTGACATGACGAGGCACCGTGGTCCAGGGGTAAAGTGCAGGGCTCCAGATCCGGAGGTTATGGGTTCGAATCCCGTCATAGGCGAGATTCTCTCAGGATCTTCACATTCCTCCATGCTACGCGAAGACTGGTATGGAACCCAGGAAACAGTCATCCAGCGTGATGAATCTAAGTTGTAAGAACTTGTATCACAAACAATGTAAAATAAATGAGTCTAAACTAAATTAATAACTGACATAACTCATACAATGGATTTTAATTTTTTTAGTTTACGGTATAACTTACCTCTTGGTTTATGATACACAAGATCAGCACTAAGGCATAAATAAACTGTTAACACTAGTCCAAGCCACAATCTTGTCAATTTAATACCAGCCTTGTTGATGTAGCTTACAAATGTCACAAGAACTAGTACCCTGAGCAAACACCTGTCTGTAAATAAAGAAAAAATCTTTTATAAATTAAATTGTACCAATTAACCTGGAGACAACTTGTCTACTGGTACTTAACTTTAACCATGGATGTTTTCAAATTTTAAACACATGCAATAAAATCATGTGTATATGAAATGGTGAGTTTATTGTTTGAACTGCTTCATTACTTTATCAATACTACAGAGTCTCAAACATACTATAATTGTTATACCTTCTATTTCAACTCCATTAGCAACACTTGGTAACAACAAGCAAACCCAAAGCCCAGGATCCCAAGTCCTAAAATAGTGAAGGAAAAAATTGTCTGTTACTAATAGGTAATATTTTGTTGGTTATTTTTAAAGCATATGTTAAAATTACCATTGTAGACCCATGGCTTTAAATGAGGTATTGGATACTACTTAAATTCAGAGGCAAGCAAAACAGAGATATGACAAGTTTGTCAAATCAACTGATATAAATTTTGACTAGAAAGCAATTAGAACTAGAGCTATCATAGGAGTGATTAATACTCTACATTCCCCTTTGTTGTAATTGGGAAGTGATTTGAAGAGTGTGGACAGAATATTTGGAGTGACATTAAACTGAAAATTGTAAGTTTTCAGGAAGGAAGATGATAAGGACAGATGATGGTCCAGAAACCATTTTCTTACACATGTATCAAACCACTGTGACCTTGACCTTTGATAGTTCTACCCCAAAAATGACAGGAATCATTCTTCATGTGGAAGAAGTCAATAATTATGTCAGTTTTCAGGCAGGTAGATGATACAGAAAGCAAGTTATGTTCCTGAAACTGTTTTCTTATTTCGAAGCACTGTGACCTTGACCTTTCACCATTTAACCCAAAATCAACAGAGATTATCCTTGATTGAATGGAAAACATTTGTAAATTGTCATGCAGGTTAATGATAAGGAAAGCAAGTAATTGTCCGAAAACAAATGTGTCTGCTGGCATATGGCAAGATTTTTCCAGAGGGTATAATAATTAATGAAATGTAAATGAAATACCTAGCTTAGCTAATATATGTGACCCTGTCTACAACAAAAGTTTCAACAGAATTTATAGAAATGTTTTAGTGAATATTAAACTTTAACAAGAGATGTTTGTAAACTTCCTAGAGGCAGCCATGAAGTTTTGAGGAGCTGGGACCAAGTCTTCTTTAGTTATTGATTAGAAACCAATTTGCTATTCAAGGACACTGTGACCATGGCCTTTGAGCTAGTGACCTGAAAAACTAAAAGGCTCATCTACAAGTCATGAACAACTTATATACAAATTTTGAGGAACATGGACCCAAGCGTTCTACACTCATTCATCGGAAACCATTTTTACTTTTCAAGGCCAATGGCCTGAAAAACAATAGTTGTCATCTACTGATCATGACAAACCTACACACTAAGTCTGACTAATCTGGGCGCAAGGATTCCCTAGATATTCAGCAGAAACTGTTTTGCTTTTCAAGGTCACTGTGACCTTGACTTTTGACCTTATAATCCTAAAAACTACAGGGGTCATCTAATTGTTATGACCAACCTACCTATGAAGTTTTGAGGAGCTGGGCCCAAGGGTTCTACAGTAATGATAGGACACTATTATGCTATACAAGGTCACTGTGACCTTGACCTTTGACCTGAAAAGCTAAAGAAGCCATTTACTGCTCATGGCCAACCTATATACCAAGTTTGAGGAACCTGGGCCCAAGGAATTTATAGTTATTTATTGGAAATCATTTTGCTTTTCAAGGTCACTGTGACCTTGGCCTTTGATCTGGTGACCTGAAAAACTATAAGGATCATCTACTAGTCATGGCCAACCTACAAAACTAAGTTTGATTAATCTGGGTCTAAGGATTCTATAGTTATTGATTGGAAATCGTTTTGCTGTTTAAGGTCTTTCTCAGACCTTGACCTTTGGCCTGGAGACCTTAAAAACAAAGGGGGTCATCTTTCGGTCATGACCAACCTAAAAACTAAGTTTGAACAATCTGGGACCAAGCTTTCTATATTTATTGATAGGACTGTGACCATGACCTTTGACCAGGTGACTTGAAAATCCATTGGGGTCATTTTCTTGTAATTACCAACCTAAAAACCAAGTTTGAACAACCTGAAACTAAGGGTTCTCTAGATATTGATCGGAATCCAAAGTGTCTACCGACCAAACTTTGCAAAACTATATGCTCCCTCATCTTTGATAGGAGGCATAAAAATAACCTGTACATATTTATATGAATTTTGCTACTTTCTTAGTCTAGAGTATTTCAGTAATTTACAAAGAAAAATACCTGTGGAAAATATCCTGATAGGTCTGCACATTGTGCTGGATAACAAATGCCAAAATTATTGAAAGTAGAGTCACACCTGAAATATAAAAAAGTATTACCTTGGATTTCCTTTTTAATAGCTACCCCAGTAGTAGATAATGGCTTATCAGTTAAGCTGTAGAAATTTGCAGAATTCTGATACTATGTTTTCTTTATGAAGAATACTCAACAAATTCCATATCAGCATTACCAGAACAGCCAATGACTACTAACATTATTACGATCAACATATACTTTCAACATTTCTGTTAAAATTATCTAAAAATGACATGTATTTTTTTATATAAATTTTGTGGCTACTACATGTACGTTTTGTTTCTTAAGGTTAACCTAGAAAATATGATGAAATTATGTTTTCCCAATGTTTTAGTTTCATTTTACATACTTCTCTCTAGAAAATGTTTATAACCAGATGACGTGACATATGCCTTGAAACACACAAAACAGAATCCACACAAGACTGTCGCAGTCTCATATATTTTCATGGTATCCTTTAAAGATTATCCGAACGTTGATGCCTACGGTAACTACTACAGTCTTCTATTGGTCGCGAAAATACATTTCAAATGTAATTTTATTTTTAGCTGGGCTGATAGTCTTGTTCATTATATATTCAGTTATTGCATTTTTAATGGATGTGACCGGCAGCTAAAACCACTACAGCTGAGAAAAACCGAAATTATAAAATAACGGGAAAACCTATCAGAAAAATTGCGACGCAACTTTGTAGTAAAATTAAAGAAAAACGAATTTATTTTATTTAATTTGTTCACAAGCTTAAATTTTAGTAAAAATGCCGGTAAAATGACCTAATAAAATGATGTTGTAAAAAGTTTAAAGTATAAAAAAATCTGAATACAAGATTGTGAAAATTTTTATTTTCTATTTAGTCTATCTTTTCGTTTGATTAGTTTTCAAATCGATCTACATTTTGACCTTTCATACATCACAAAAAAATCATCCTAATTTGTAGTCCTAATATTCTATGAACATCTGTCGATGCCACCAGTTTTTGAGGACGTTTAGACCTTTGTGAGTTATTGAAACGGTCAATGTTACTATGTATTTACTGTGATTGATTTTTTTCTACTAAAAAATTTAACTGTTGATACAATTATGCACTGTCACAAAATTAGGACTGTACATGTACAGTACTGTGCTGTGTTAGTGTCTAGCACAATTCTAACTAAAGTTCTGATAATTTTTGTTAAGCTTTTGTAATTTTTTATTATGATTATGTACATGCCTATCAGAACTGTACATGTTTCTGCAGGAAATTGATATATATACTCTGACTGGCAAATCCATCTTCTTTTTAGGGCACATACAAAATTGACATCCTGAAAATGAGATTTTACATAACTTTACTGCAACAGTTTATTGTGACATAGTAATTACATCATGTACAACAGTTACAACTTTTGAATGGTCAGAAATTCTGAACTCCAGTATTATAAGAAATTAGCCAAAGTATTTAACTTCATTTTTAAGAAAATAAATGACTGTAATTATGATTATTGTCATTCAAAAGTCTGTTGCATAATTTTAAACAAAATGCAGAGGGAAAAGTAATTTTTTCTTGTCCTAAAATTGTTGAAAACAAACAAAGACATTTTGAAACTTCCTGATGTTTCTCTTCAGAATCTCTTGTCGTGTCAGGATGTCAAGTTCTCAAGGAAACCCACAACTAACAGCTGTGGAGAAAACTTTTCAGGAAAGGTATTTCAATGGGGCTGCTGCAGGAGTATTAGATGATGTCAAAATATTTTTAAAAGGTAAATCTACCCTGAAGGTTTCAATCAGATACTCCCAAGACTGAAGTGGTTTCGTCCTTCAGAATAACAGTTCATAGATGTACTGTAGATGATGTTATCAATCAATATTTTACAAAAGGTCTTTTGCAAAAAAGCAATTTTCACAGGATCAGTAAAAGGTGATTATACTGGTATTTATTTTCATAGTGTTACTTGTCTTAGTAGCTCAGTTGACAGAGCACCTGACTTGCAGGCAGGGGGTCACTTGATTGAGTCTCACCCTAGAAACATGATTTTTCTTACCTGGCATTGGTGTCCCAGCATGGGACAAGGTCTGTGACTGTTACATTGCTTTGCATGCATTATAATTTATGTCTCTAGCCTGAGAATTCATGGACAAATTCTGATATAGCAGGAAAGTGTCACAGGATAAATATCTGTGGTATGCTAATGTTTTTAATAATTATATGCCAGTAAATTAATACTTGCCAACCTAATCAATGAACTGGACTTAAATTTTAGGGAAAGTATAAACATTATTTTGTAATGAAATTTATTACTTTATGACTTTACAGGAACAGTGGACATCAACATGAGAAATGAACGAGGTTGGACAGCCCTTATGTTTGCTGCAAGAAATGGTCACTCACACATTGTCAAGGAATTACTACAGAATAAGTACATACTAGCAGGCCAAAATTATTTATTTGATAAGTGAATTATTTGATAAATCATTATGATTATTCATGTGACTGATTCTGTTCATGTACTAAACTTTTGTACTTAACTTTTTAAGGTATAGGGTGTGTTCTAACTAAAGGCTACTCAGTGCCATTAATTTTTGTTGAAGCTGTGCATTTGAGATCCCCACTCAAGCCTATATTGTTCCTTTGTTATTTGCTTTTTTTGTTTTAGCTTAGTTTTTAAACTTAACCTTACATTTTATTTATGGAGAATTTCTTTCTTTTTTGATAGGTTTTGAATATTATACCCCTTTAAAGATAATGACAATAGTCATTAAGTTTTTATTGTTGTGAATTTTAGAGCCTGTATAACTGTAGTTTTAATGGTTAGCATCAGAAAATTAGTGATTGTGAAATGCTTACTTTTTTGCTTATTGTCCAAATAAACGAAAAACAAACACAGAGTATAAGCTTGCAACTTGCATCTTCTTCAGAAATTTGCAATTGAATTTTTTTTTTGTTTCTTTGCTTGACAGACCTATTTAGTTTGGCAAGATTTTCATTATCTTTAAAATCTATTGGTATTGTCTTTATTTTGCCATTAGGTAGTTTGTTTTTTAAAACAAATCACTTAACCGAGGAATGAAAAAAAATCCATTAAACCTGCACTACCTTAAAAACAAGGATTTTGTTTTGTTTCATTAAAATATTTAAATGTGAACATTGCTTAGACAGAGTGATTAAAATATGGGCTCAAGGTCTTCTGAAACCATCTGTTCAGAATGACTCGATACATTTTAGCAGTTTCAAGCACTATGCTTGAGATTTATGTGTCACAACTTAAGATTTGATATTATTTGTAAAGGTGTTTACAATTGTGATTTTCCCTGATTTCTGCGATTCAATTTTTTTTTGAAGGACTGATTTCAGTCTTTTTTCGTTTATTTTAAAGACTGGGTTACATTTTATTTTCAGTGTTGATGTGAATATTATAAACAGCACTGGTCAAACTGCTTTAGATATTGCTCTTTTCTGGAACCATTCTGATGTTGCTCAGCTACTGAAGATGGAAACCAAAGAAGTAAATCCTGACACAAACTTGAGGAACTACTTTTCCTTAAATCTGTTGCATCGCTGCTCAGATAAACGTAAGGATAAGACTTGGCTGCGTAATAAGGTGCTTGCGGAAAATTCACACTTTGTTCTGTTTCATAATTTGGCAGTTCTATGTATTGAACTGGAACATAGGAAAGATAGATGGAAATATGAACTTGCTCGAGTTGAAATGAAAGATATAGAACAACACATGGCTAGTAACCCTGTTTGTGTTTTTCTGGGTGTTGTTCAGGAAAACCGTCACATTCCATTAACATTTGATGAGCCTGGACTGTTTGCAGTAGATGTTAGTCAGATGGAAGAGTCAAAAGTTCTTTCACTGGCTCCAAGGAGTCAGTTATTACCAGGTTATCCAGCTGTGATGCAGTTGTTGCCATCAGAAGCTGGAATATTTGCTGAGGCGAGGTCAATGCTAGCATGGCATGATCGTTATCAGTACTGTCCAACTTGCGGGTCTGCATCACGCCTAGAAGAAGGCGGATATAAACGGGTCTGTGAAAACTTAGAGTGCCGAAGTCATAAAGGTAATTTAATACAAATCTAAGCCTCCTGTAGCTCTCTGATTAAAAAAATAGTTCCTTTTTAACTGTTTCCAAGTTAGTTTTTGCAACTTACCGGTATTAAAGTTTTTAGAGGAACAGCACTACATGCTATATTGGGTGTGTATATAGTAAAAAATACAGTGACAGAAAAGAGACAGGTTTTCTTATATGTTAGAAATATCTGATTTAATTTTTGTAAAAAGAAGGAAAGGAATATATAGAATTATCATTGCTAGAAATTAGCAGTATATATGCATGGTTAAATTTATATATGGAAATAGCAAATTAGTTTTACAACCTAGCATCTAAATGAATTCAGCTGTTAACAATTTTTTCCCAAACTGCATCATTTAACTTGTTTTGGAAATTGGCTATGCTTGAAATATTTTCTAACAGGAGTTCATAACACGTGCTATCCCAGGACAGATCCATCTGCCATAATGTTGGTTATCTCCCCTGATGGGAAGAAGTGCTTGCTAGGAAGAGCCAAAAGATTTCCTGCCAAAATGTTTTCTTGTCTTGCTGGATTCATGGAACCAGGTAAGGAATTCTGATGATTTTATTGATACTGAATTAGAAAAATGAGAGAAAGACTAGAAAATGTTATCTTGAAACTTTCTTGAGTCTCACAGTGGTTCCACATCCTGTAATCATCTGTTTTGTATCTGTCAGTTTACCAGAGTTGTTAAACAGATCATGCCTAATTCTGAATCTTTTCTTAAGGAACTGGCGAGCAAACCTTTTTCAATCTTCATGGGCCTGTAAAGTCATACATCAGACATGTATGTTTTGTTGCATACATGTAAATGAAAAAAGTATAAAAAGTACAACTAAATACAACTGCCCCAGTCTATGTTGCCTATACTGATGGCAGGGATGCAAGACCTATTTTTAACACTTACACATTTTAGATATCAATGGAAATGAAAAAAAGTTGAATGTGAAACAAAAGCTAGTTTCACATTTAAAAAAGGGAACATTTCCACTTACATCATTTGTCATAATTTGAGATTATTTTATTTAATACTGAAAATCAAAGATACTACTTATACAGGAGACAGATAAGGTATTTCTACATATGAATATACAAAAAAGTGAATTATGCTAAAAATGTCACTAACACACGTTCAGCCCTCAAAGTGTTTGGCTGTATTAATGTTTGACTAAATTAAATATTTCAAGGGCAGACATGTTAGAATGAATTTAAAAGAGAAGATATAAAAAGATTTTTGACTGATTTTTTCAGGATGTGGGGTTGTAAAATTTTGACAGTATTTTAGGTATTGTCAGGGAAGCTGCATAAAATATTTCAAGGGAGACAATACTGTCCATGACTGAAAAGGGAGACAATACAGCCTTTTTTGTATGGAATAATATTTAAGACAGAAATTGTAGATTTTACTGAGGAGTGGATGTAGTCCAGTGGTAATGCGCTGGACTGGTATAGCAGGGGTCCTGAGTTCAATCCCCGGCTCCTCCACTAACATTACTAATAGTCTTTCGGATGAGACTTTAAACCG
Source organism: Cyclina sinensis (assembly GCA_012932295.1). Classification (NCBI taxonomy): domain Eukaryota; kingdom Metazoa; phylum Mollusca; class Bivalvia; order Venerida; family Veneridae; genus Cyclina; species Cyclina sinensis. The sequence continues at coordinate 6,640,730 of JAAONU010000017.1, forward strand.
AGGTCCCATGTGTCAGTGCTATACACTGAGCATGAAAAAGAACCAGGGGTGTCTCTGGAATGAGATGCTTTCTGTATCTTGCACTACCCCCACAACATAATAACTAATCTCTTCAGGGGGCGTCGGTCATATGGGAAACTGGCACCGACGATAAATAAGCTCAAATAGAAAGATTTTACTGTTTAGACTTTGTTTTAATGCTTCAGGTGAGACAATAGAAGACACAGTTAGACGAGAGGTGGAGGAAGAGAGTGGGATAATTGTAGACCAGGTTGAGTATCACTCCAGTCAGCCATGGCCTTTCCCAGCATCTCTCATGTTAGGGTGTATAGCATATGCAACTACAGAAACTATAAAGGTAATTTAGCCTTTAATTCTAAGTTTTAGTAAAATAATGTATCTAAATGTATGTATGCCCTTCCTAATGCTCAGATATAATTGTTTTTGTTTTGTTGCAAGCATGTGTCTGTCCATCAGTGTGTTTCAGGTTGTCACATTTGCATGTCTACTTCATCACTTCTCAACCCCATTCACTTCACAAAAGTTTTGCTAAATTACTAGTATTTATATGGTGTCAAGGTAAACATTCTCCTCTAAATTGAAGTCAGACATTTGGTAATCCATCACAATTGAAATCCCTTTCTAATTTTCATAAAATATAGCAATCTTGATACCATTTCTACTATAATACCATACATTGATGTCAAACTTGAATTTCAGGAAGGTTCTCTAATTTCTGCTGTTCTAATCTACATCTTAATGAGTTTGTCTTTTATACCCTAGATAAGAAATTTTGACCATATGCATGTGCATTTTATATCCATTAACAAGCAAAGAAACATGCATTCATGCCCTCTTTGTGAACCTGTTGTATTTTAACAAACTGAATTGATACTTTGAATCAAAGTAAAGAAAAAGTGATGGATCAGTGGTTTCTGTATATTCATAAATTACCAGGTCACATACCACTCATCTGTTTAAAAATCTTTTATGCAACAGATAAAAAATACCTTAAACTGACCTGTAGTTTTAAAACCTAAAAAAGTTTGCAATGTTTGCAGTCTACAGCTACGAAATACCTGAATCATATAGTGAGAACTAAAAGAAACTAAACTATTTTCCATATACATGTATTATTTCACGTAATTGATAAAGTAAAATGCCTTTAGATAGTTTGTTAACCACTGTTGCTCACTCGTAGCACTACTTGTGCTGTCTGCCTAGAATTAATAAAAGATACATCATGAAGAAGTGTTACACTGTTGTTGCAGGTTCACATTTGTAATATCTATCTCTTAAACATTACAGTTAGATCAAGAGGAAATGGAGGATGCACGGTGGTTCTCTCGCCCGGAAGTTGTACAGATGTTAACACATCAGCACCCTCAGGGACTTTTTGTACCACCTGAGCAAGCTGTGGCACATCAAATTATCAAAACCTGGGTCCGGAGAACTGCCAATTTATAGTGAATCCTAGATAAATATGACTTAAACTTGTTTTAATTGAGTCAGAGACAGACCTGAATTTTTTCCCCACAGAAGAACATTTCCATTGAGTCTCATCTTTGTTGCTAGGAAAAAATACTAGAGGGACCATGGAATGTGTTTTTTTAATACTTGGTAATTTTGTTCTGTAACAATTCTATTGATCATATTTTTTGGGTATATACAAAACATTTTCATTTTCAATAAATTAAATGTGTTGGAACAAATCAGAATATAACAGAATACTAAGAAAACATGGTTCGTTCATGTCAGCATTTCTTGCTAGGAACAAAAGATGCATAATAATGAAAACTGCAATTCTGCAAACAATTATCTGGTCCATAACCAGGAATGAAAAATGGCATTTTGATTGTATTTTGATTTTTTTTGTGACAGATTTTGTTGAATTAGTTAATTATGTGAAATATATTTTTGTCAACAATGTGACAAGTATGTGATAAGCATTTAACTGCAAACTAAAAATTAACATGAAGTGAAGTGTTCAGACATTCAGGGAGTTTATTTGTAGTGATATTGTGATTTTAATGAATAAATTGTATCTATCAATATGAACTATTTGTTTCAAATTTCTCAAGTAATATTCAAATAAAACAAAGGAAGATGAATGTTATTTGTAACAGCTAAAGGTGACAGTTCAACAGAAGCTTTTGACAAAACAAGAGAGTTCTAGAATTTAAGGTAAAATTAAGTGAACTTTGACACTTGGAGTGATTAAGAAGTTTACTGTAATAAAATTGTGTTTAAACACCCATTTTTCTTAATCCTAAATATGTGGTTTTTATCAAAAGGTTTGGGGAAAAAAGTCTTTGATTAATAGAAAATCTCAAGTAAAAAGTAAGCAAGACTGTAAGGCATACAGTACCTGCCATAATTTTTCAAATCCATTTCCCAGATTTTGAAGTCAAATTTCAGGGATATTTGCCAATTTTCCAGGACATCTAACTCTGCATATACTTTTTCTGATCTACTGTTGTCAGTACGCCGAATTTAGCGGGAAAAATTGTACAAGTTCTTTCAGACAAATCAGTACCATTAGTTTTAGAACTTTTTACTCAGCTTTAAAACATATACATATATAGCTGTAATAATAAACTTAAGAAAGACTAATGCACACACACTGTATTTCATATTTGCATTTAAAATTGTGACTAGATCTATTAACTATCAAATGTCGTAACTATCTAATGATGTCCCCTTTGCTGGCAAAATGCCGTATATATCCTATGTATGGAATTGGTGACATTAAGTTGTACATGGAGCACAGCTGTTCATATCATCAAAGGCTTGCGAGTCAGATCTTTAAATCTTATTCTTTGCTGGCAGGGCATGAGCTCATGTGCATTAAAATTAATTTTAAGTAGCATCTCTATCAATACCAGTTACATATTAAGGGAAACAAATTGATATGTGAAAAACCAATTTTAAGTCATTTTGGTCTTAGTCTTTGGTGGCAAGGCAGGTGCACATGTGCTTTAAAATCAATTTTAAGTTACAGGGAACAGCCTTTATCAAGTGCAAATATTTTACAAATTAATGCAGCAGAAGTCAATCAAATAGGGGCTTTTGTTGTCTATTTATGACATGCGGTGTATTCGGAGCAAATTATCATCATGACTAAATAAAGGATTAGTGGCATCTAAAAAATTTGACTCCTAATCAATGGTATGCACGTTTCACATGTTTTCTGGGACATTGGGTACATTTTCCAGAACTCTGGGAATGACGATTTTAGGGATGTATGGTAGGTATAATATAAGGTAACAAATGCCCCTGAACAAAGTCTCAGTATTGATTGTCTGGTGTCAAGAATGTGACTTGAACAACTTCTTCTATACTGTTAAGCCAACTTTGATGAAATATGCCTGGGATATTCCTTGTATGAAGCTCTACCAAAATTGTTCAGAGAATTGAATTCCATGAAGAACTCTGGTTACTATGGCAACAGAAAGGAAAAATTTTGAACATTTCTTGTCTGAAACCACAAGGCCCTGAGCCTTAAGATTTGGTATGTAGAATTGTCTAGTGGACCTCTACCGTTTGTTCAAGTTATGCCACTTGGGTCAAAACTGGCTCTACCCCAGGAGTCACTTGATTTTACAAAGGCTTATATAAAGAAACCCTTAAAAAAGCTGACTGTCTGAAACCACAAGGCCTAGAACTTAGATATTTTGCATGGAGCTTCAGCTAGACGTTCTTCATCAAGTTAGTTCAAATTATGCTCCTATGGTCATAACTGGCTCTACCTCGAAAGTAACTTGAATTCATACTGACTTATAAAGAGAATACTTTCAAAAAGCTTCTGATGTTTGCTCAACAGCTGACCCAAAGCCAAGTATTCAGGTGAGTGATCCAGGGCCATCATGGCCCTTTTGTTTAAGTTTAAAGTTTAATACCTTTGTTAGGTTTTACGGAGTGCCATAGACAAATATTCATAATAAATTTGAAAAGGTAGATAATTAAGTAATGGAATCAGGCAGTTTTGTTTCTACCAGATCGAAACAGCATTCACACCACACTTCAGTGACACTGCTGGGGCAAATTACTAGAATAAACCCCATCGACTTATCTAATCAGTATTGCATACAACATGTTCTGTAACCTACAAACTGTGATTCACAATTTTAGTTGAATGTATATTCAAAATGTTACAAGATGTTTGCATATTCATAGTGAAAAACATGGAAAGACATAAACAAAACAGTAAACCGGTTCCTTTCAGATCAGTTTAATAAAAAATTATCTTAATGACATATAATAAGACACAATAACGCTAACTTTTTCACTTTAAGTAACATGAATGCAAAAAATTACAGATGACAAACAATAAAATTTTTTTAAAGAAATAATAAGAAATATCACAGTGAAATATATATAAACATATATCTTGACATACATTTACACAATTAAGTCATACGAAAACAATGTCTAAATTATAATTTCACACTGTTAGGCAAAAGTAGAATAATGCAATAATCAAGTCTTTCCCACAAACATTCAAACAACTTTACATATTTTTTTTTTTTTTAATTATTCCTGCAATTCTTGAAAAAAGCCAAAGGGTAATATTTCTTGATTCACTTCTTCATGAGAAAATGCAAATTCAAATATTTTAACTGTTGGGTTCAAGGAATCTAGCCTTTTATGTTGCTCAAGGGTAATAAATTTTATTTTAACTAGTGAGTAAATACGGATCTAAGCTCAACAAGACACTGGAATTGCTTGCGATACCCAAGTTCCCTAGCAGTACCGCTTTGAAAATAAACTAGAACTATCACTGAATGTGATTAATACCCCTGCAATACTGCCTTGTCAGAGGAAAAGGGGAAATATAGAATGTGTCAAGCACATCTACACTTACTGGTGATCTTGCACACAGTTTCAAATTGATAGTCCTAGAAATGTGGTAGAAGTTCACATCACAAGATTGTGCTATGACAGGCCATTAAACTGCAATGTGCCCATGAAAAATGCAGACAAAGTTTTAAATCAATAGTCCAAGAAATGTGAATCTGGTTCGTATCACAAGATTTTACTATGACAGGCCGTAAAACCACAGAGCAGTCATTGAGGCATATGAAAAACTCGTCACACACATCTACACTTATTGGTGACCTAGCAAACCAAGTTTCTAATTGATAGTCCAAGAAATGTGGAAGTAGTTCATGCCACAATGGACTGACTGATCACCTTGCCCACATAAGAGGACTCCTATATATCCTGCTGCGGAATAGATAGAAACTTCAGATTTAATATATACTACTGAGTTATCAAAGAATCCATCTGTTATATTTTAGCCATATTCTGCCTATTTCTATTACCACAACAACCAGAATTTCGATCCAAGGAAAAAAGGAAGTGACGGGCATAATCTTCATAATGCCATCTATTCATACACCAAGTTTCATCAACTGAACTTTAACTGTTTTATGTTATCGTGGGATCCAGATTTCCAGACAGACGGAGGGCAAACCTATGGTCTCCCCCAGTGTAAACACTGGTAGTGGACTAAAAACCGTCTTATAAATCTATGTAAAAATGTTTTTTCAAAGACATCCAAAAATTATCGTACAAATTCATAGATCAAGCATTTTCTCATCTGAAATACCAAAACAAGATAAAATATTTGTCTTTAATTTGCATATTGTCTAGTGCTGTATCTCTATAAAATAGAAACAGTTCCATACATGTTAACACCAGGAACTTTTACTTCTATCAGATATTCAAATGTTACGGAATAATTCTTTATGCAATGTACAAGATAAATTACTAAAAATAAATACTATAACTGCAACAGACAGAAACAAAAGGAAGTTTAAAAGCAGAAAAATGTATTTTTTAATCAACAGTAACTTAATCAAGTCCCCTTCTGTCATTTTGCACACTGTTGCTTTCTCCTGGCTGGCTACAATGAAACTAATATCCTTAGTTCCAACTTTATTTCTTCCTGTAAATGGATTCCAGCCTGACTAGTTAACTGAAGGCTCCAAATCTGTACCATGTTTTACTGTATATGTCAAATCCAAAAGACTAGTGCACTTCTGCTCTACTGAACTCGACAAGGACCTAAAAGAGGAAAAATCCTTTGTTACTAAGAAAAAGTCCGACAGCATAACCATATGTCAACTTGGAATGTTCTGATTCAGGCATTCTGAATGTCTTATGAATTTCAAACAAGTGCACACCTATTTAAACTTTTTTGTAACCATACAACAATAAAAGGCTTTGTACATGGTTAACGTCTATATTCCCTTAAGATCATCTTCTTTGAAACAGAAATTTTTTACAAAGATACGGTATTCTTCACAAAATTATGAAAACAGACAAATAAGGAAATTACAAATATATAATCTTCTTTTTTAGCAGCCATTATACTTGACTGATACTGATTGAATAATTTTTAAGTAAACAGATAAAAAGTGACAAATACCTTTTTCAATTTGTTTTTCAAGTTACTGTCCTTTTTTACTAAAGTTTCTTATACCTGTGAACAATGCAGATTATATATGAAATATTCACTAACTTGTTGTAAAGAAGCTTTGTTCATTTTCATCCTCCTTCTCTTGTTGTTCTTCAACATCGCTGCATTTCTTCAGGGCAAGGTAAGACTTTATACGCTCTGCATGTGACATCCATTTATCTGCACATTCCCGAAGCAAATCTTTTCTTCGACCTTTCTGCTCAGCTGTAATGAAGGAAGAATGTCAAAATTGTTAAGTCCGGCTTAAAGGACGTATGTTTACAAGGTTTCCATTTCAATAGGTACATCAAATTATGTCAAAGTTCTGCACCAGACTAGAAGATTCATCAATCACCATGGGTACATGTAAACACTAATGGGAAGGTCAATCAAACACCATTGTTTTAGAAATAAGGCGATATTTGATTTCTTGAGTCAGAAGTGAAAACCAATTCATGCATTGTCAAAATACTTGTTCTTATAAAGTTTTCAAGTTTGGACAGGTCAGAAGGACAATTAAATGAGACAGTGAACTTTATATGAATCTGACTTTAAATCAATGCTTCTCCCAGACACAAAGCAATGTTAAACTATTGTAATATTGTAAATTACCCCCAAAAGACAACAAAAACTTTTTCAACCCTACTCAACAAACATGGCAAAAGAAGTGAATAAATATCCTGTCATTCAGTCAAACAAACTATAGAAAGTGAACCCCCCTTTACACAAATCTAAGAAACCAATGACAATAACTTACATTTGAGATATTGTATCGCAGTTCCCAGTGCAAGCTCATAATGTTTCAAGGCTAGCTCAAAATCTTCTTGATCCTCCTGCAATAACACAGTAAATGCTGTCTTAACTGTGGAATAATAATCTAAAAAGGGAAGCAAGATACACCATAGTTCCCTCAACTTTTCCTTGAAACTGAGGCAATGTGTAAAAAGGCGACACAGAAGTCATATGAAAACCAGAATAAAGGACAGAAAAAAGATATAAATACACTAAATTTATATATATACTAAATAACAGAAACTAATATGTAAATTTTCTTTAGCCATTTTCTATATATTATTGTATAATTCTTATAAATTTTCAGATATATCTTATCGTATTCTGACAAAACTGCAAATTGCTCTGAAAAAACAACAACAAAAGGTCTGCAAGGCCAACTTGATTAAAACACAATATTTCACACACTACAGAGTGAAATAATGCTCAGGTTAACTCTGAAAAAACATAAAAGGTAAGGACTTAATGAGACACTTACCTCTATGACTGCTGCATTAGTAAGTTTTATAGCTGCGATCATCTCATCGCAACCTTTGTACAGATCAGCTGTAACAAGAACTGTTTTATTAAATGGTTTTTCAAAGCTGGTGACAACATACAGGTGCTCTGATAAATACAATACCATAATATACATGACAAAGCAAAGTAATGTTTTATCTTATATGTTTGTCATGTAGAAATACCAAATAGGCAAAACCTTTAAACAATCAGGAATCGGTTCTGCCTATGATTTAAGGGAAAACAGGGAGAAGTTCGAAGAAATCTGAACAAGTGAGGAGACACTTTTACTAAGAATTCTTTCATAAATTAAGCAGCCAATGCAAATTCAGTCAAATCAAAACATCAAAGAATTACCCAATTTTTGTAGAAAAGCATAGTGTTTCCAAGCAGGGACATAATATATATATTCTTTATTTACTCCCCAGGTTGAAAAGAAAAGTCATTTTCTGCAGACTGTAATCGGCACAAACTGAAACTCAGTTTTTCAAAATTCACTTATATGACAATGGTGAATTCTGAGGTAGCTGAATCTTTTACCATGTTTAAATCAGCTGTCCTAGAATATACAAAATTTTGAACTGGCTGATTTTTTATTACTGAAAAAGTTGTTGAAAAATTGAAGTACAAAATTAAGAAGTGTCCTAACTTTTTTAAACATTGCACCATCTGATAACAACTTATTTACAATATGAAATTTTGAGGTGGCTTTTGTTTACAATGCAAAATTTGAAAAGTTCCATGATTTTTTGAACAAAATTAAGCAGGGACTTAATATTTTAGATTTTGTAAGTCGTAGTTGTAATCACCAGTATGTCGTTAACATGATCACGTCAAAACTATAGCAATTTAACCTTTCATTCTTCAATGCACTGCATCAGATTACTGGATCTATCACCTTATTAGACGTTTCATGAATGTTTCAACTTCCCAAATCTACCTCATTCATTGAGTGAATAGCAACAGAGCTCATGCTATTCATAACAGGGTGTTTATTCGATTAGGCATAATTAAACTTGACATCTTATGTATTTCAATATTCATACGTTCACATGTTCTCAGAAATTAATTACGTCATAATATTGCTGCAAAATTGTCAGGGACAAGTGAAGTGAGAACTATAAAAAGCAATTTTTTTTCACCTTGTTGCCCTCTAAGCCAATCCCTGATAATGAAAGAAAATGAATAAAGGCACTGAAAAACATAAAGCAAACATACAACATACACACAACACACACAACATACACAACATACACAACACACACAACATACAACATACAAAACATACACAACACATACACAACACACACAACATACACAACATACAACATACACAACACACACAACATACACAACATACCAAGCTCTTCCTCATTGTTTTTAGAAGTAGATCTCTCAAGTGTGTTACTAGGGTCCCTGTGTGGTTTTAATTGAGTCTTTAATTCCTCTGCTCTGTTCATGTATTCTTTTGCCTATATAACACATTGTTTTGAAATTCATTTACTTCTGCAGTTCTTCAAAAGAACTTAAAACTCTTGTACATGAAAAGAAATACTGGTAAATGCAACTGGAAAGGGGTACTGTATGACATCACAAAAGAACAAGTTATATACCAGATATTTGTACAGCGGAAGAGCAATGGTCAAGGGGTTAGAGCGCCCGACTCTAAATCTGAAGGTTTCTGGTTCGAATCCCATCAGGGGTGTGAGTCTCAAGTGGTATTCAGATTCCCCACTTTCGGTGTGAGTACTTGTTTTGAACCCAGGTAGCAGTCAGCGAGCGGGATTAATATAAGTTGCAAGAAATTGCTTCCCAATTAATGTAAAATAAATGTTTAAAATGAAATCTTATTAAAAATGGGCTGGGAATGTATGTTAACATTTATCAAAATTCTAAACTTCTATATTAACAAGTCTATGCATAGAACTTTTAAGAATGTCGTATTAGATTGTCCAGACAAACCTTTTTCCTTAAAGCTTCCTTCTTGGTTTTGTCCCTTTCATCTAAAACATATAAAAGCATACCAGCAATAATGATATGAAATTTCTTCAAATCATTTTCAGTTCGTAATCTTTCTGTATTATGTAATGTCACCACTGATATGGAGGAAGATCAGAAACATACATGTACATGTACTCCTAAAGTTTGAAAAACTCAGGATTTTCTTTTCAAATCAAAACTGATGCCATTGTTAAGGATAGATTTAAATACTCTGTATCCTATGTAAAAAGTAACATCAATGAAATAAATAAGCCTGTCACTAAAAATAAAGGATAAATTTAATGCTTAATATACAGAATCCTAGGTGACCTCTGAGCTCATGTTTAAAACAAGCTGAGAACACAAGATACTTGGCATGGGAAAACAGGAACCCCTCAATCAAATCTTATAAGTAGCATCCTTTGCAATCTTTCTTTAATACTTCTTAGAATTAAAACCTAAACAGTGCTTCAAACATGACTAATATTAAAACATTGGATGACTTCAGCAAAATGATATTGTGTTTAGGTTAGGATTATAAAACTACCACTTTATAGCCATATTTTGAATATTTCTTCTTACTTACATCTGATTGCTGGCAGAAAATAGCTTACAGCCTCACAATAAAGTTGTACTGCAGCAGGGTAGTCTCCCTTGGAGTCCAGCTCCACAGCTTTTTTAACAAGACTGGTCTGCAAACAGTTAACAAATATTTCACCATATGCATAAAACAAAAATCTGGAAACATGTCTGAGTTACTTCATTTCAAGACTAATATTTTGATCTGCAAATGATCATATATCAGGGTCCTTAGATTTCAGGGAAACATTATCATCAACTTTTACTTAAATCCTGAGTCAATGGCATGTTAATGCATCTTTTACACAGTGCACAGATACATCTGACAACAGATAAACAGCTCTTGTTTTGTCTAAAAGATGTTTAAAAAGGTTGCAATTTGAAATATTGTTAACGTTCATCACTAAACCCTATAAAAAGAAAACTACACAATCAAAGACTGGTATCTAATACAGCTTGCTGAATCTTGGTTTATTAAACTGAAGATTTTTCAAGAATTTATCAAAATCTGATTAAAGGTAATCACAAACAAAAAAGTATTAATCTTTACTGCTTTAGGAAGACAGTTTTCTGAAGGCGCATGGTCGATATCAAGGAATGGATGCTCAAAAAATTGTTCAAAGGGAATTCTGTCATCTGGACTTCTTTTCAACAAACTTAAAAGCAAATCTCGACAGTTGTCTGACACTTCAACTCCATATGGTAACTGGAATATAAAATATTCAAATGACTTTGAAACTAACATACACTATTTTATGACTTATGCTATGCACAAACTATATGCAAAATATTGTAAAAAAAGCGAAAAAGATTTTAAGTAATCTGTTTTATTTGTGTTGAAAAAAATACTTTCTTGTTCATGTGTAACATATCAACTCTTATATTTTCTATGTTAGCATTTATCTTTTTACACTGCCATACATTTCATTAACAGGTTCATTCATACGTAAGTTAATTCCTACCTCTACTGGCTTTGGATCCCAGATTTTCTCCTCCAGTTCCCTAAAAGATTTTGATGCATATGGAGCCCGTCCAAACAAACATTCTGAAAAAAAAAAAGTGGAGGGAAAAAGAATGGTTTAAAAAGTTAAAATCAAAACATGCTGATTTTCAGAACTTTGGCAAAAATGTACACTTTCAGACACTTGCTCGGTTTTACATAAACTAGTTCTTTATCAGACCAAATAAACTGAATATAACACATACAGACTGTCAGTTTCAACAAACTTACCAAGTTTTCAAAATACTGTATCTTCAGCAGATCAGAAAATGTGAGGTGAATATACCACAGCATTCTAAGACTGTATACATGATTTAACCAATCTCTTTAAAAGTTTTTTAGACAACTATACATGCCAAATACAAAGCTCTAGGCCTGATTTTTTTTCAGAAAAGTAGATTTCTGAAGTATTTTGTATGTAGCTCTAAGTAAAACAAGTGACCCCAAAGGCAGAGCCATTATAAATGTCAAAGCATGATTTTAGTATTCTTTGTGCATAAGTCAATGTGTAAACACCTTTTTGATGCTATGAAAGCTTTAATCTAACTTTAGTTATGCATATCCCCCACCCCCACCCCAAAGCAATCCCAAGCAACAAATCCAGACTTGCTACTAAGACACCAAGTTTGACTGCAAGAAAACATTCCTAAGTGAAGTTACTTACTGTAAACCATTATTTTTAGTAACAGTGACATTAACTTTGAATGTAGACCAAAATGCAATCCTGAGTGGCAACTGCATGCAAGCTACTTAGACAGCATGTTTGAAGAGTAGTTGTTGGTCAGAAACGATTTTTCTATTTTAGTAACAGTGATCTTGACCTCATATGCTGACACTTTGAACACAATCCCATGCTATGTCCCCATACAAGCTATCAAAAAATATTGTTCCATTAATGTAAAGCAACCAGTTCTCTCTCCATCATCAGGAATATATAAAGCCAACAGCATAAAAGGACAGACCAACAAACTGACTCCTATATATACCAACATAACTAACTGTCTTGTTTGTGGGGGGAATAATTTATATAGCAATTTTTCATTTTAACCTTGACTGTCTTAACTCTTTCACTTTGGACAAAATGAAATGATCTTCTTTTACTTCCTGATGTTGTACTGCATGTACTTAAACCTTACTCTGTGTGTAATTTCCACAATTAACCAGTCACTCAGTTTGTACAGAACCACTTACCTTAACCACTTACCTTCATTGAATTATCAGTTGTAAACTTACTGACAGAATGAATCATAGCAAATACTGACCAGATGTGTTAGCTAATAATGGTCTGCACTGTTTGCAAAGGCAAAATTAATTGCTACCAACACAGTAGAGGTTGGTACCTTGTAAACAATACCAATGCAGATGCACTAGGCCGTTAAAAAGGTCAAATCTATCACTATCAGCACATAAAACTTACCATATAATATAACTCCTATTGACCAAAGATCCACTCTGGCATCATACTGTCCTTTACATATAATCTCTGGGGCCATGTAAAGGGGACTGCCCCTCAGTGCATGCAGTTTGTCCCCTTGATACAAATGTTTAGCAAAGCCAAAATCTGAAAACAAGAAAGTCATGTTATGTTGTAGTTAAGGAATTATGACAGTTTAAATTCAGTAAACTGGCATCAAGACTGAGAAGTCAACAACAACAACAAAATGCTCCCAACTATTACTTTCTTAACATCAGCTTGTCATTTGATGATGGCTGAAAGTAATTCAGCAAGTTTAATTAATTATCTAAACTGCTTCAAGCAGTCAGATTAATTAAAACAAGAGGGCCATGATGACCCTGGATCGCTCACCTGAGTACTTTGGCTGTAGGTTTTCATTTTTTAATTGAAAATATGTAAGTGCCTACAAACCAAATATGTAAAATATCAGTCAATAAATAAAGGCTCTATGACAGAAAGTAGAAATATCTATCATAAGCTATGGTGACCTTGACCTTGACCCAGTGACCTCAAACCCTACCCATAGGTAGACGTCCATGCAAGGAAGCTATATACTAAATATCAAAGTTATTGGTCTATAAATGAAGGCTCTATGAGGTACAGTAGATAAATCTATTTTTAGCCTCCATGACCTTTAACCTAATCTAATAATTTCAAAAAGCTTGATAAAGCTTGCTTCATGCCAAATTATAAAATTCTAGGCCTTGTGGTTTTAGACAAGAAGATTTTTAAAGATTTTCTTCTATACTGCTATTCAAAACTTGTGACCCCTCGGGCAGGGCCAATAGTGACCCCGGGGACATTTTTCAAACAAACTAGGTAGAGGTTCACTAGACAATGCTGCATACCAAATATCTAAGCTTTAGGCATTGAGGTTTCCAGTAAGAAGATTTTTAAAGATTGCCTTTTTTACATATTAAGGGCCCCCGGGACAGGGCCAATTTTGACCCCAGGGCCAACATATAAACAATACTGGTAAAGGTTCTCAACACAATACTCCAGACTAAATATCTAAGGTCTAGTCCTACTAGTTTGGAAGAAAAATGATTTTTCATGTTTTTCCTATATAACTATAGGTAAACCAAGAGAACCCTGGGGCGTGGCTAATTTTGACCCAGGGGACATAATTTGAACAAACTTGGTAGACATCCACTAGACAATGCTGCATACCAAATATCTAAGCTGTAAGCATTGAGGTTTCCAGTAAGAAGATTTTTAAATATTGCCTTTTTTACATATTAATGGCCCCCAGGGTGGGGCCAATTTTGACCCCGGGGCCAACATATAAACAATACTGGTAAAGGTTCTCAACACAATACTCCACACCAAATATCTAAGGTCTAGTCCTATTAGTTTTGGAGAAAAATGATTTTTCATGTTTTTCCTATATAACTATATGTAAATCAAGAGAACCCTGGGGCTTGGCCAATTTGACCTAGGGGACATAATTTGAACAAACTTGATAGAGGTCTACTAGACAATGCTACATTACAAATATCTAAGCTGTAGGCATGGTGGTTTCTGAGAAGAAGATTTTTAAAGATTTCCTTTATAAGCCTATGTAAAATCAATTGACCCCCAGGGTGGGGCCTATTTTGACCCAGTGGCTTTGATTTGAACAAACTTGGTAGAGGTCTACTGGACAATGCTGCACACCAAATATCTAAACTCTAGGTCTTGCTGTTTCTGACAAGAAGATTTTTTAAAGTTTTTCCTATATAACTCTATGTAAAACATGTGACCCCCGGGGCCGGGCCATTTTTTACCCAGGAGCCATGATTTGAACAAACTTGGTAGAGGTCCACTGGACATTGCTGCACACCAAATATCTAAACTCTAGGCCTTGTGGTTTCAGACAAGAAGATTTTTAAAGTTTTTCCTATATAATTCTATGTAAAACTAGTGACCCCTGGGGCAGGGCCATTTTTGACCCAGGGGTCATGATTTGAACAAACTTGGTAAAGGTCCACCTGATGATGCTTCATACCAAATATCTAAGCTCCAGGCTTTGTAGTTCTGGAGAAGAAGATTTTTAAAGTTCCAATTTTGAAAATCTATTTTTAGCTCCTGTGGCCTAGAAATGGAATGGACCTGAACCATTTGAACAATTTTGGTAAAGCTTCATGCAAGTAACATTCCTGTCAAGTTTCAGGAAGATTGGCCCAGCAGTTCAGGAGAAGAAGTTGTTTGAAGAAAAAGTTGACGTTGCACGCATGCATGCACGGACGCCGGACGTCAGGCGATCACAAAAGCTCACCTTGAGCACTTTGTGCTCAGGTGAGCTAAAAATACAGACATATTTTATCTAAAAACAAGGATGCCATTGTCATAAAATATGCCCGTCTATGTGTGACCCTTACCTTGGCTATATGACCTAAATTTTGTATGTGACACTCCGCCTTACAATGGTCAACTTTTGTGCCAAGTTATATTGAAATCTCTCGATATAGAAGTTTTGCTCCGGATAAGCGCTTTCCACTGTCCTCTAGGTGTGACCTTGACCTTTAACCTAGAGACCTGGTTCATGCGCGCAACACTACATTTCATGATGGTGATCTTTTGTATCAAGTAATACTAAAATACCTCCATTCATGTAGAAGATATGCTCTGGACAAAATCAGGACATTTCATCATATCTAGTGACCTTGACCTTGCATATATCAACAAGGATTATGCATGTTATGCTCAGTCTCATGATGGCGAACACTTGTGATAAAATCCCTCAATTAATGATGACTAAATGGTCCATACCCACTTTCATATTTTCATTTGACATTTGACCTCTGTGTGTGACCTTGACCTTGATGGTGAACACTGGTACCAAGTATCATTAAAACCTATCAATGCACGTTGAAAATATGCTCCGGACAAAACTGGATGCCGTCCGCCTGCCCTCCCGCCAGCATGCCCTCCCGCCATTGGCATTCCCATCATACGTCCCGTTTTTCAAACGGGCAAACAAAAAGGTTATATATATATATGTACATTTAGCTCTTAGCAAGCTATATTTAACTCCTGGTGGAAGAGGTCTCTGCATAAAAATGAAGGGGAGATCACTGCAAAGGAAAATGTCAAAATACACAGAATGAGAGAAATCACTCCTTCATCAGTAAAGAGATAGGTATTTGTTGCCTTGCAGAAATTTCTCATAACCAAGGCTTTTGTGCATTCAGTTATCAAACAGGTAGTATTTTTGACAAACGTAGATACAGATAGAGATATGAAACAAAAATCATATCTGTGTTACACATTTAAATAAAATACCAGTACTGATAATATAGAAACCCTGATTTTAACCAGCACCATTATCATAATATCTCATCCATAAAAATACAGAACCTGTGCTTCTAACTATTTAAAAAAATGAACAGTCCTGGAAAACATGCCATACATATAGGACCAGATACACCAGTTTCTCATTGAAGTTCAAAACTTCTTTATTAAGTCACAGTAAGTGTTCCAAAACATACAAAAAAGTGCAGCAAATATGACCAGTGAAAAAATGATCTTGTTAATGACTCAGTCTAAATAGTAGACCTGAAATTTTGTAATACATTTAAGACTTTGGTTCTTTCAAACTACTAATTTCAAATAATTCTTAAAGAACAAAGGTGGTTTTATTTGCAAGACTTTACTGTAGTAAGCATGGTTTACCTGCAATTTTTAGAGTGGGGTCAGATGCTGAAGTACACAGAATGTTCTGTGGTTTGAGATCCATGTGTGCTACTTTGTGTTCCCGTAGAAACTTCATTGCTGAAACTGTTAAAGCAGATTATATAAAATACTGAACAAAATGTCTGTAGCTGAGACACTTCTTTTTCTAATCGTTAAACCCGATTCAACCCATAATGATTTCTACATTAACCTCAAATATGATGACCAACTAAAAGCCATGACTGTAGATATCTTAAATATTTTCCGCACACACTCGTATATGAAGAGATATAAAAAGCAAAAACACAAGTCCCATTTTTAATGCTGGAGGCTGGAGCTGGAAGTGTTGGAACTTCTACTGCCTTCAATTGTATGCAGAAAGTATTCCTTAGGGTCTGAATCCTTCCCAATGGTTGCAGCTTTACAAATGCATGACCCAGATGTAATTCTGTATACAAGAGGACACTTAGGCAACTATAAATTATCTAAACAAAACCTTCTAAACAATTAAATATATAACATCAAAAACATGTATAAAGACCAAATATTTTCTGTCAGCTGGATTCAGCATTCATTTCCATAGTTACACTAACACTGCTCAACCTATCTGGAGAAATCACCAGTTCATAGTGGTGACATTCTAACATAAAAACAAAATGGTTGTCAAATATTGCTCCAGAGATCAACATCTTACCTATTTGTCTGAGAAATTTCCTAACTATGTGTTCTGGTAGACATCTTTTGCTGCGTATAAAATGTGACAAGTCACCCCCGCTACAGTACTCCATGATGAGGTATATGTAATTATCATCCCACTGAGATAAATAAAATTATTTTCTTAAGATATTCAGTTTAAACATATTTGTTTCACATCAATTAGTAAACAAGTTCTTGCAACTTATATCAATCCCTGCCTCCTGGGACCAAACCAGTAGCTGTACTAAGTACTTGCTCACAGAGCTGAATGTGGGAAGTTATACAGACACTATCCATAGACCACTGCTCCTCAAGTAATATAAGTAATATAGACATATCATATCATATCATATCAAATTAATTAAAACAAACTTTAACCCCTGAATGAATTCAACTTCATTTGAAATGTAGAAAACAGAAACTAGATTCTTAGTATTCTTTTCAAAATATTAGATTTATTTGGTTTAACTATTATGTTCTAGGCGTAATGATTCCCAAAACAGGTGTAACAGAGTTAACCTAATCAGACCCATTTAAATACCTAAGTTTTGTGAAAAAAGAAAGAAAAAGTCAATTTATCGAAGCTGAATTAAGATAAAGTAAAGGTAAAATGTTTCCCTAGTCATGCTTTGCAAGCATGAAAAACTTATACATACTTTAATAAAATTGTCTACAACTACCAGAAAACTTTCACCTATGTCTAAATCCTGAAACTTTTCCCAAATTATCTAATTCACACAAAAAAGCTGTAAAACAATAATCTGTCAAATGATTAATTCATTATATACCTGAAAATCTTTAAGCTCAACAATGTTTTCATGTTTGAGCTTTTTGAGAAGAGCTATCTCAGTGAGTAGATTCTCTGTTGAAGCTTTGTTTAAACTACTTTTCAATACACACTTGATGGCAGCAACTTCCCTTGCTCCTGACTGAAATATATTAGAAACATTAATAGTATCTGGTTACAAAGACTTAAACCATATTTTCTTGTTTTATTTGCCTAGTTTGCCGAAGAAAATACCTAATGAATACAATATGAAATGGTTTTTATTTAACCAGAGAGGTGAAAGTGTAAAATGAAGCTTAAGCATAAATTACCTAGATCTGCCCACTTAGAAGTGTTGTTACTTTTTATACATCTGGTGTTCCATACTTAAGGAAAAAAGTCAAGTTTTATAACCTGCATATCTGAGTTTAAAGACTTTGAATACCACAGATTAGAAAATTATGAATTTTCTAAAGTGCTAAGAAGTGTTTAGAAGAATGAGTTTTGTCAGTGGCTTTTTAACTGATCCTTTAAAAAAATCAGGACAGTTCATTTAATGTTAGAAGTTAGATATACAATGTGTTTATTTGGCATTTTGCTTAACTTAGACAAAAAGATTCTTAATTAATCATATTATATTAAAAATAGAACTGATTAAAAGTCTTATGCCACAATATATATAATTTAACATATCAAGTTGCCAAACTCTTCCTACTGAAAATGAAAATAGGTTTGATAATTATATTATTAAAATTATTGTTCTGTTCTGGTATTATATTGCATGTAATAATGTTCACCATTTTAATCGTTATTTTTTACCCTTAATTTGTATTGCATGAATCATCAGCTAGGTAATAATGTTACTACTGTTAATCCTGTATTATATCTGATCATGTTGACACCCATGTATCAAAAATTTTATTTTTTGATTTGATCTATATAAACATTATGTCAGTAAAATGATTCAAATTAATGAATTTATACTTTGTACTATATTATACTTATTCTATGAATTTTATTTATGTTTGTGTTGAAAATACTTGTAGTGTTGTATCATATTATTATCAGAGGATACAATCACATTTCTATTGTATTGAATTGTATGTTTGAATAAACAGGTATTTTGGTGATAAATTGTAATGTAATCACCACAGAAGGATAGGGGTTCAAGTACCAGTCAAGCCACAATAATTTTTAAAACCTGTTACCTTTGGCACCCAGTGTAAATATCACCTAAAGTATAGTAATTAGTATGGCTATTGCTTCAGCACCTTAAGAATGTATTCGCAATATTTTCTGTAAGTCTAAGAAATTGGGATGAATGCTAAATTTGGAGGGGGTATGTGTTGCCAGGTACAGGTGTATTAGTGATAAAATTGAAAGGTAATTAACTGAGTAGCACGGTAGCTCAGTTGGTAGACTATCTGCCTTGTATTAAGTGGAAGGTCCTGTATCACTGTCAAGCCTCGATATTTTTCATAACAGTGTTTTCAGTTCTAAAAAACTGTATCAGGATATTTTTGCTCTTTAAACTACGGCTTGAAAAGATAATCAGTGGCAAAAAGAATGAATCTAAAGCTTGAATTGGCTAAACATTAAAATGACAGCAGCCTGCGGAAAAGTTCCAGAAGATAGTGGTCGCGAAATTATATTACAAATATGTAAATCAAATGGTTACCTTCCTGTACGCTTTGTATACTGTTGCGTATGTGCCGCTGCCTAATTTTTCTGTGAAAACAAACTCTTTTAATTTAGGAGCGACGGTCAGGGAGTTAGATCTACAAGCGGATGCGGGCCGAGCAGATGACGGACGAGCCATATCCGGATTGATTTTATTTTGTCTCCAACATTAAAGAGTCGAAATACTTCCGTGTTTTCTTTTTCATCGAAAAAAAGTTATTTTTCTGTTTATGACAGTTTCATACGTTTCGAGACCGTTTACCTACATATGTACTTTTAT